>SKCR01029286.1:0-325894 GCA_019454045.1 Zanthoxylum bungeanum
TTCTTATCAAATGCGCTTTGGTAGAAATTGTCAAATCCATCATCTTTGTCATCATCCCAGCCAGCCCAGCCATCATTGTTATTCGACACTGTCCCCTTGGAAGTTTCTTCCTTCTTCTTGTCCTTTTGGTCCCAATCATCCCAGGAACTTGAGCTATAAGAATTATTATGCCCAGCAGAGGACTGCCGGCCTCCAGAAGGAGAATTCCAACTTTTGTTACCCTGGTTAAACTCCTGATAATGTCCATTTCTCTCACTTTCATTTCGTTGCAAGTTATCACTGTTCCAGCCTCCTTCTTTAGAGAACTCTTCAACCTTCTGGGTAGCCATTGCCATGACTCCCTTCATGATGCCCCATGTCCTCTGTCCGATCTCCGCTGTCTTTGTAGTGACAACATTGACAGTTTCATTAACCTTGTCATCATAACCACCTTCGCTCACCTGCAATAAAGATTATTTAATGCAAACTTTTACAATTTCAAATTATGGCAGTTCTTATAATCAAGTATTATTATAGATAACAAGTTAGCACTACAGTTATAACCACCATAATGAAAGGTTACTGTTAATTCAGTTCACACAGTTATGCAACAAAGTCAAAATTTACTACGTGAAAAGACCAAAGAAACAAACTTAAATCCAAACACAATGAAAGAAACTCGGGCAAACAAATGGACATAGGCACATGTTTATTGCTTATGAGAGAACCTTTCAAACACTGATTAAAAAAGTCATTAAGAGAAGATGCGAAACTAAATAAAACTTGACAAAACATATGATGTACTTCCACTGATTGAAGTCAAATTTTAAAAAAACATTAAAACATGTCTTCATCGTTCAGAAAATATCTCCAATAAAGGTGGAAATTCTCTACTACATTTATCTTCCTTGCAACTGTTAAATCTTAACATCTAACCTTTTAAAGATTGCTCGAGAATCCATATAGCCATTTCAAATTCATTGTTAGATAACAGTTATTGTTAAATTCCATAAAGTTGCTCTTAAAGTCCAACCCCTTATTCTTTGGCTTTATCAGGTCCGAATCTCACTTTTAACTGGTATTGATGTCTTTCCAACAATATGAATACAAAAGAAACACAACTTACACAAGCAGTATCTGGAGGCTAAAGGTTACATACAAAATGTTTACCTGGAGGCTAAAGGTTACATGTGTGGACACTGGACACTAAACACAACTTACACAAGCAGCAGCTGAAGAGGGTTGGATGGAATACCCAAAGATGTATAAGATAACGGAAGCTATGGTGACTGAGAATATATAATGTGAATTGCTCAAAGACCCAAAATCCAAACACGCTAATGGATCTAGATCACAAGATAGACAAATTAACATAGAAGCATAGAACTATGCCAAAAATAGCAAAAATAAACTTCCTCTCTGCCAAGCACGAGAATTATAGGTTTGTAAAAGATTACTCTCAATCTACGTATCATCAGGAAACACCAGACAATTCAAAAATTCAAGCCAAAATGCTGAGAATAGAACCCACATATATGACACCTGCCTGCCTAACGGTCTCTCAAAAACTTACACACATGCACAATTAATAAACAGAATTTTGTACTTCTGACTTCTGTAATGATTCTGACTTCACAACCAATCAAAACCATTAGAAACAACCATGAATCCACTAAATTACCTAAATGAAAACAAAATACACAGTAATTAATACCACCTATCACCTAGCAACTCCAGATCAACAAATACAAGAGCAGTCCTAACAATATTTCTCTACTGCAGTTACCGCATACCATCCACAGCAATCTATGAACCTCTTTACCAAATCATAACCACCGCCATTTACCAATATTGATCATCAATTTTGAAGCCATATCCATCACGAGTTTAGCAATCCCCACTTACAAATTCAGCTTCTGTGACAACATAAATGGCTTGTTTCTGAAAAAACAGGTGGACCTAGCCAGTCACCACATGGATTGTTCTCTCTCAAAAAAACAATTAAAAACCATAAATCCAATAAACAAGTTAACTAACAGAAAATTTCTACATCTAAAAACAAAACTTTTGCCAGTTTCAATTATTCTTGATGACTAAATTTGGAGGGTAGTTCTAATATCAATTTGTAAAACTGAGATATGGGCTACCTCTGCTTAAACTAAAACTCCGTCTATGATGTTTGACATGACATTTAGTCACACATGTACCAAATATCTTAACCAAAGAATTTCAGATGACAGAATAATGCAACCATTCACATATCTGCCATATGCATTTGACAGCAAAAAAATGAACAACATAAATTTCAATGCTCAAATCAAAACAAGGCAAAACCACAAACGATGAATCACTGAGTTCCAATGCAGGAAATAATTTACCAGCATTCACAATCAAATACCAGAATTACCTTAGAAGCGAATTCCTTTGTACCCGCTTGAACAACAGTCGCAGCAGATGCCGCCACCAAAGATAACTTACCAAACCCCTATACAATAACATATACACACCCAAAAACATAAAATCGATCAATTGAAATCAAACAAAACATACGAAACCTAATCAATCATCAAAATCCCTGTCAATAACCTGAGAAACAACAGAGAGAACATCCCCTTGCGAGTTTGTATTCCTCTGTGTAGGTGAAGGGCTGGATCCGAACCCAACATACTTCCCTCCTTGCGAGGGCGGAATCCCCTCGGGCCGCGACTCATTCTCTGCAATTCTTCTCGAGAAAAAACTCTCTTTATTAGCAGCAGAAGCCTCCAATTTCGCACGTGTGTAAATATCTTCATTCGATTTTGACCTCGCCGGGATGCCTCCCATGCCGCCGCCGCCGCCGCCTCTAAAATCGGAAGCGGATTGATTCCTCCTCATATCATTCGACGATTTAAAATCGTCACTGTCCCAATTATCCCACCCTCCGTTATTGCCATAATTACCATTCCTGCCACCGCCAGAAGCACTCTGAGCTAGCGGAGGCCTATTACTTTTCCCGGCGTTCAAAGTTTCTTTGACCACGGGTGGGTCCCGCCAGAGGCGGCCCTCGGCTATAGCTTGGATTTTGTCGCGATAAATGCCGGCGGCATTGGCGTTATATTTAGTTACGATATCGGTTTCTTTAGGGATACCGTATTGAGAGAGGAACGCGTTGAGGCGTTCGTTGCCGCCAGCTTCCATTTTCTTGATCTGGATCTCGGACCAGGAGTCCATGGTAACGGATCGGACGAAGGATATGTGGACACCGAGTCCACGGTGCTTGCCGGAGCACTCTAAGCACATGAAGACGCCGTAGGAAACCGAAGCCCATTGAGGATTCTTTTGGGCGCAATCGACGCAGATCTTGTTACCTGGCTGTGATTGGAGATCCCGTAAACGTCTCGTTGCCGCCATTTTTTACGGTCCGGTCCGAATCGGATTCACTAAAAATCGGATCGAGAAAAATGAGTCGTAGGAGAGAGATCGGGGAAATGGATGATAATAAAAGACAAAAAAAAAATGAGAGGGAAAAATGAAAAAGAAATTTATTATTTATATTATTTTTCTTCTTTCGGAGAAATTTATCACCGTCCACCCACCGACAGCGTTTTGATGAAAATGTGTAGTGACAGTTGATGATGCGGCACGTGTGTGTTCTTCCAATTTATTATTTATATCCAGCTCTTACGTAGTTGAGTACTTGGGCGTAGCCGCGTAGGGCTGCCAATGACTTGATGAATAAGAAAATTATTTTCTTATTTATTCTTAATGTATTTGGTCTCTGTGAGGTTGTGCAGGTTTTTATTTATACGTGGATTTTATTTATATTTAAATAAAAATATTAATATATATATATATATATATTATATAAAAAATTATCTCATTATCTTCTCTGAACGTCTGGATTTGGGTAAATTTAAACTGATTTGTTGAACGCTTTTTGGGTCCTGAGCATGTTGCTAATACAAATGCCTCCTGTCTTAAAAAGATGCAATCGGTACATTATTTTCAAAATATGAGTTAAGTATATCCAAATTTCGTGATAAAGAAGGTGAGTTTAATGGTCTTAAAGCTCTCAAAAACCCAAAATACATATTTTGCTCATCAATTACAACTAGCTCTTGTCATTATTCCCTGAAAAACAGAGGATATTTAAATAATCGAACACGAGAATGAATAAAATGGACCAGTATATTATACAAGCATCAACGTTCGATCGCAAATTCAATATTTTTAAAATATATTATTATTTCAAATTATTTATTTTTCATATTACATATACATTCCGGCCCTGTGGTTTCCGCGCATCGTTTCTGTCAAACACCTATTTTAGATTTAAACTGCATCCACATCCACCAGTTTTTATTTGCAAAGCCTTTGTTCCTCTCAATAACACTACCCAGAGAGCCGAGAGCACATCATTATTACATCCACACTCCCATATAAAACCTTTTTATGCGCTGGAACTTTTGAACATCAAGTTTTATAAACTTTTCTCCGACATCCTTCAATAACTGAGTTTAGGAATTACTAAGAATTCTCACAGGTACAGAACAAGCTAGTCGATAAGCAACCATAAGGAGCATGTCCCTTTTAATACTCGGATATTAAAATTTTAAACAAACTAAAGGTGAGATTTCTAATCCCTCACAAAACCGATACATATTAGCTTGTAGGGATCATGCGAACACATAGGTTGTATAAACAACAAATCACAAAATATACCAGAAACCAGATATGCATATTCAAGATGAATAAAAAAGACTGTATGGCAAAACTTGGAAATTTGTAACATAATTAGCCAAGTTTACCATCGAAGAAAATATAAACACCTCACTCGAGTAAAGAAGACGGAATGAAGGAATCTCCTCATTTTAAGCCTTTCAAGTTCAGTTGGCACGGCTTTTAATGACATCGAGACCCATCTCAGTAGGATCAGTCGCTTGCAATTCTACCTGAATCCCATCAAGTTCTCTCTTGAATCTGTCTTTGGAGCTTGCGTAAATCATCTTGCTTCTGACCCTTGATGTGTCAGGAGACCTTCAAAGAACAGCACGACAAAGTATAAATAACTGCCATAGGAACAGCAGAAAATTAAAAATACAAAGAAAATTGGCATTACCAAGCAATGAAGAAGATTCTGCTTTTCTGACAATTCTCTGCAGTGACAAAATCAAAATCATAGACAGCATAACGGCATTCATCAGCTGGAAGTGCTGCGGTGAAATCATCGTAGCTTTGAGCTGGCTCACCAACCTTCTCAACAATAACTTGCTTCTGTTTCTCCTCGATCTTAAAAACAATGAACCGATAAGTTCTTTTTGCCTTGAGCTCCAAAAACTTTAATTTGCAGTCATCATGCACAGCCATACCAGAAACTGCATTGGCCTGCAATTCCAAAACATCATTAACAGTAATTTTGAATCAGTTAAGTAGGATCCATGAGGCTGTCCCAATCCACAAAACCTTACAAACCTACACATCAGATTAGCATAAACTAATAATTTATTAATGATTTCATCCCAAAATTTGTTTAGTATATATTAGAATGAAAACTGCCGTTGACGTGAACATGAAAAACTAAAATAATCAAATCTCGCAAAAACAGATAAACTAAGGCGATCAAGTAATTAAGTTAACAGATCTATTTCATTCACCGATCATCACATTCAATAAATAGGAATAACATAAAAATCTATGTGATCATACTTTCTCTAATCACATTCACAAATGTATTTAAAAATTTAAACTTAATCAAATCAGATCGGCTCGCTAATAAACCACATTTAACATGTTTACAATCAATATATTCACTTAAATTTCTTAAATCACATCAAAAAATCCACTTAAATGTCTTATATCACACAAATTTAGGGCTCATAATCAAGATAAAACACTACACAGCTCAACACAACGTAAACAAAGGAGCAAAGAAAAATCAGTGATCTAGAATAAGTTAACCGAATTTTCCTCCATTGTCGCGCAATTTCTCAATAACCAAACAGGAAAATAAACTAAACTAAACAGTAGTGAGCGAAACTAACAAGTGATTTCATAAACACTCACCATTTTTCCGGCGACTTTTCAAGACGACGGCGAGAGAGATTGGGATCGGCGATTAAGAAGCGGAGAAAATGAAGAGAATCGAGTCTCCTCCGATGATTGACGAGGGTGAGCTGAGATGTTGAAGCTGGTTTTATATTGGTGCTCTCCGCTGGGGAGAATAAATATCCTGAGTGTAATGTATTTTTTATTAGCGTGTGAGTGAAATTAGTCAAATCGCATAGTGCCACGTTGTATATCGAATGGCAAAGGGCACGTTTCTGGCAATATAAGCCGGGCGGCTGCTGCCTCAGCTTTGGCTTGTGGAATGCGGCTGGCTTAGAGAGTGTGGCTCAAGGTTGTTCAGAGGGATTGATTGTCGTAGGTTTTGGGAAAAAAAAATATCCATTCCATCTTTTTTTAAGAAAAATATAATAAAATTAACATAAAGAACTTAAATTATTATTTTCATCTTTCAAAACACACACATATATTTCAATCATCTTAATTGTAATTCATTCATATTATTTTTTTGATAACCGAGATATCTGAATCAATTTACACGTATTTTAATTAATTCCCAAAATATGTGTCTAATGCCAATTTCGATGATAAATAATTGATTTTTTACATTATAAAATATAGCTATAGGAAAATCCCAAGAAGGATTTTTTCATATACTCTACAATCAATATCACATTTATTTATATTTTTCGAAATTCTTTATTTATATTATTAGATTAGTAATTTTGAAAAATAATTACACTCTCATTAGATAAGCACGTATCTAATAACAATCATTAGTTGGTTTATGACAATAACGTTTATCGATTTACTATTTTAATTATGTTATGATGATAAATTATTACAACAGTTATTAAAATCTAATTATTCTTACTGGTTACTACCTGAAAAAGTTTCATGCTGACGTTTCTAATTCCAAGCTAGTTGGCTCACTCGGCTGGGTTAAGTGGTGTACACGTCATGGATATTTGTTTAGTAGTTGGTTAAAAGGTGGTGTTGAATTAATAATGAATGAGAATTTGGATTTGGATTTATCAATAATACCATTAATGACAAGTTCATAATAAAACATTGGGTTGGGTCCATTAAGATTCCATCTCTGTGTGCGTCAATCTCACGCTAGTATTAATATTTTTTTTAAACCTGAGAAATTTAACAGTCAAATTATTCGAATTAAATTTAAATATAGTAGATAAAATTTTTAATTATCTCAATTTTTTACAAAAAATACGTTCATTAACTTTAAACTCATTTGTTGATGGTTATTTTTTGGCCTAAGTGTTGCCAACGTATCTAGAAGGACAAGAAGATAATTTTAAGTTCAGAACACTGTAGTCCGAGGACATTAATTATCTTGTCCAGCTGAGAAGTTGAGCCCGTCTATATTCTTTTCAGTGCCTGAGGGCTTCGAATTTGACCCGACCAGTGTAGTTCGAAAGGGCAGGATAGTTTTAGCTCGGTCATCCGACCTCGTGGGGTAGGGCGATTCAGTATTGGTCAGGTCGGGATTACCAGTATAAGAACAGCTCGGGGACTTATATTCTTCATAAAGTTTTGATGTGACATGAGCAACTTGTGAAGTTATCTTATGACACACTCCCTCGCGCGAGTATGTGGATACAGGCTGGCATTATTAATATAGCGTGTGGCAGTACCTAAAAGAGTGACTTAATGAAGTGTCAGGCGGGCGGCATGTTTCACTTTCGACAAAGATTATCTTTGAGACCATATTGAAATATATTGGATCTGACTCAACCTAAAAACTAGTTTGAAAGTTAAAAATTATCTTATGCTTATATTTTAATATCAATATCACTTATCAATCGACATGTGATATTTTCCTTCATAAGTCATGATTTAATAAGGCATTGTTGCAATTTTAGGTCATTGCGGGAGACATGACCTGTCACCCAAGTGATCAGTTGCCTCGGTGAGATTTATGGGAGATAGGACCCTCAACCCAAAAGATGAGTGATAGTGTTACTCGCACTCGCTAGTTTCAATGATAAAACAAACTTGTTACCTGGACTTCTAATTATTTCCTTTTAACATCCATTTTCAATATCACAATACTAATTATACCCTTTATTACACATTTAAAGAGTGCTGCTTATTCCCCTTCTTGTTCAGAGGCTTCATGTACTGCTCGATGCTTTAAATTGCCCATTCATACTACGAGTAAATATTTGGTGGAACAGTGGTATGGATGACGTGGTACCACCAACCAATTAAAAACTAACATGTTTAATTTTCTTCCTATTTTTTAGTTGTTTTTTGACTTTTTACCACGCGTGGCAAAGGATGATTGGCTTGTTGCATGGATGACGTGGTACCACTGTTGCACCAAAGATTTTCTCATACTACTCGCTCTCACTTACTTGTCTGCTGGCTAATGGCTTGCTTTATTGGGATTTCTTTCTTATTGCTTGTCTTATTGGTAAATCAAGCTTTCGACGAGTGACTCTTGTTATCAGGGCCGGTCCTGAGTTTTTTGGTGCCCGGTGCGAAAGCTTAAAATGTGTCTTTTTTTATTACGAAAACATATGTTTAAAAAATTTAATAACTCAGTCGAAGCTGGGGGCTAGGTCCTCAAGCCCAAATTATATTACTTGAGAAAATATACAAAGGGAAGACATAGTACCTAAACACCGACAATAAAAAATACAGTCATATACAACAATTCATAGCAAAGCTCCTTGAAATTTCAACCTTTAAAAAATTGCTAATCCATTTAGCATATCTTGAGTCATAGTGGTACGCAAGTAAGATTTTAATAATTTCAATATGTAAATTGAAAAAAAATTATTCAATTTATCATATTTGATGCCCCTTTTAATTTTTGGGCCCTGGACAGTCGTCCTTGTGGCAACTGCCCAGGGCCGTCCCTGCTTGTTATAGGGTCCGGGAAGGGACTGATTATTAGATTCGGCCAAAGTTCCGGTTCGGAACCAGAAATAAAAAAAAAATCTATTTTTAAAATTTATTATTAAAATTTTAAAAAAACCGAAAAAGGAACCGTAACCGAACCGGAACCGACCGGTTCGGTTTACGGTTCCGGTTCCACTTAAGTGTGGAACCGGCCGGTTCGGTTCGGTTTCAAACCGGAACCGAACCGCCGGCCGGCTCTACCGACTATATATGTACCCGAGAAAGGGAGAATAAGAGAAAAAAATAATCAATGCTAATACATATTTTAAAAGTCGTAATGAAATTATCAAATTTATTATTATTGTATAATATTTATTTTTGTTCGTAGGTTGTAATAAATTAATGTTCAAACAATAACATAATTATAGCTTTTTTTATTATAAATAAGTTTTCAAGTTAAAATATTGCTAAATTATTTTTTTTTCCTATATTTTATTATAAAAGCAAATATTTAATACTTTGATGTTTCCATTGCTTATGTTATAGGTATACAGACTTAAGTTTTCTTTTCAAATGGAGGGAGGTTTAATCTAGAATTGAGAATTGCTTTTGTGAATATAAGTTGTCATAAACTTAGTTATTATTATTATTATTGTTATATATATAATATCAATATTTTGGTTTTTACGTGTTTGAAATATTTTGCTTTAGATATGTTTGAGATTATATTTTGAAGAAAACAAACTCACTTAAAAATGCTCTGTGGCTTCTTTTGAAATTGAGAAGAGTTGTTGGAAGATGAAGAGTGGAAGAAAAGTTTTGGACACGTAAAAATAAATATTAAAGAGTTTGATTGGTACGTGTAATAAAGGGTATAATCGGTATTTATATATTAAAGAATGGATGATGACTAGTTCAAGTAAATAATTAAAAGTCCAAAAAAAAAAAAAAACACGTGTATCCATTGAAACTGGCCTATCATATTAACAAGTGTTTTTATAATCGATGATCCAAAATATTCAATTAATCAGTGGTTCGATATGTTAAATTATTTTGAAAAAATTGGCAGAACCGACCTACGTCATAAATAATAATTAAAAATTATAAAAAATATTAAATTATAATTTTTGGTTTTAAAAATTTCAAAAAAAATTGAACCGGTCTGTTTCACCGCGTGTTTGACCCCTTTTTTTGTTACCCGATTTTTACTGATTAACCATATCGAACTCATGACCGATTCTCAATTTGATTGCTTTGACCAACAGATTCGATTCGATCCGATTTTCAAAACAGTGTTACCCATCATTGCAAAGTTTTCTAGATTTATTTTTCAAAATCAGGAATCAACATTTTTTCTTATGATAGATTTTATTAACTTATAATATTTGAGGTACACAACATTTTATTATAAAAATAAAATATAACAAAAAAAGTTTGTACAAAATCACAAAAAAACCCTATTAATATAAAAGCTTTACTGCTTTTAAGGAGGTAGCTTAGATGATATTCAAGTCTCTAAGGAATTAACAGATTACAAAATATATTTAAATTTACCCACACTCTTTTATGTTAATTGGGAAAAAAAAATTAAAAATCAAAATGCCCATTGTATTAAAATCAAACATTAACTTTTCGCTCTCTGAAATTTATAAGGCCTATTGGGATATAAATACATAAATAAAATATATTTTTTAGAATGTTAAGGGATTAGGATGTTATTACCCTAATCAAATCAACAGTCACATGTCGATATCTTCACACGTGTCCTCAGCGATGTGAGACTTTTCCTTTCATTTAAAATTATCTGACGGTGCTCACGGCTGCCTTAAGGCTGCTCATGCCAGGTGGCAAGATCGTACGTTCCTAATATGTCCCATCCTAAATAGGGCCCCACTCATTTATCCACTTGGCCTTTTTTAAATTTTGACCGCGAGATTAACATTTCTAACTTTATCTAATTTTCAAAATATTTGTTTAGAGGGTAAATAATGCCATTCAAAATTAAATTTTGACCCGATCAAGACATATAAATTAATTATAAATTAATTTATAATCTTAATCAATGAGTAATGATGCTCTCCACGTTTAGATCCGGCCACGGTTTCGGTTCCGAATTAGAACTGAACCGGTTGAATCCGGAATCGGATTCGAAATTTTTCGATTCGATTAGGGTTCACTTGAAACCGTTAGAATTGTTCGGTTCTAACGATTCTACGGTAGAACAATTTATTTTATTTTTTAAAAAATCATTATTGAAACCGGAATCGAATCGTTCGGTTCGATTCCGATTTTACACTTATGAAATCGGGAATCGATCGGTCCGATTCCGGTTCGGAAACGAACCGGACCGGTAGCCATCTCTAACCACGCTCCCTCTGAAAACTATTAATCACATGCCAAACCAAAACCCTACGAGATTAACATTTCTGACTTTATCTAATCAAATTCAAGATCTACGAGATTTAGAATCCGACGCCTTCACTCGTTCGAAAAGACAACTAGATTCGTACTCGTTGTCGGATCGATAGGGATTCTTTTGATTGATTTCTTTGAAGATTTTGTATTTATTTTGGGGGAGTTTACACGTGGCAAGAGGATAGATTTAAACTTTCAGGTAGGGAGTAACAGTGACGGTTTTAGCAGTTTTTGACTACTGAAAGTGACAATATTTGTTCTTTTGAATTTGTTTCGTATCGTTTAGGTTCTTCTTTTTTGGCATTGGATGGTTTGAAGATTGCTCTGTTATAGATTTTCTTTTCATTATAATTCAAATACGAATTTCAGATTTGATTTTGGACTTTGTGATTTTTTTTAGAGATAATTTCAAAGAATTAGCTATTAGGGTTTCATTTCTTGTTCTGTTTGCTCTTGAATGCCGTTAGCCGGCATTTGAATTCAATGGGAGAAAGTACAGTTTGTGTGGAAATTCGAACAGATGAGGCAATGGATATGGAATGTTCTTCGAGAACTGAATCGAAGCGGGACCGTGAGTTTTTGATAGAGAATGCTGAATCAGATTCGTTTCCTAGTAAGAAGGAAGCTAAAGAAGAAGCTTTAAATGACGACATTAGATCAGAAGTTTCCAATCCAGTAGTTTCTCCTAAAGAGTTTTCGTCAAGTTTTCAAGATATCACTAGCCAAGAAACCAAACTAGTTACAATAAACCAATCCGAGTGTAATGAGGTTCCGTCTACTAGTTCCGGGAATTTGAGTTCAGAGGAGACTTTAAGTGATGGCGAGGGACATACTGAAAGTTCCTATGCTGCTGACAATTCTCAGAATGAAAATTCTGGTGATGTTATGAAATCTCATGTTGTATTGGAAATTCCGAAACATGCTAGTTCATCGTCTGGAATTAGAAAAATTACATTTAAGTTTAGTAAAAGAAAGGAAGATTATGTAGCCCCTGTTTCTTATGAGGAAGGTGGGAATTATTGTGGCTATGATGGTATGAGTTTACCTGAAGGGAGTAATCGCTTGTTGTGTGCTCAAAACATGGAAATAAAGATGTCTAAGAAGGTTGTTCCTAATGAGTACCCAACAAATGTTAAGAAGTTGTTGTCAACTGGTATCCTCGATGGAGCATGCGTGAAGTACATTTCTACGTCACAGGAGGTAATTTTTAGCATATATATATTGTGTTGTTGGATTTGCTGGTGATGTACTCTTATTTTTTATTGGTTGTTGATTTGTTTATTTATTGGTTTATTATTTCTGATTGTAGAGGGAGTTAGATGGAATTATAAATGGTGGTGGATACTTGTGTGGCTGTCCGTCATGTAATTTCTCGAAAGTAAGTATTTTCACTGTTCAGTTTATATTGTTGTTCATCACCAAGATGTTTGGCTGTTAATGATGATTAAACGACTGTACCGTACAAGCAGGTTGTGAGTGCACATGAGTTTGAGCAGCATGCTGGTGCCAAAACTAGGCACCCAAATAATCACATATATCTGGAGAATGGGCAGCCAATTTATAGTATCATTCAAGAATTAAAGACTGCTCCCCTTGGCATACTGGAGGAAGTGGTAAAAAATGTGGCTGGTTCATCTTTCAATGAGGGTTCTTTTCAAGTTTGGAAAGGTGATGTCTTTGCTTTCAATGTCTTCTTGAGGCATGTAGGGGTGTGTTTGCAATACAGTCTTTCAAGTTTCAACTGGCAAGAAAGTCACGCTGTTTGATGGGATACATGAGTTTGTGGATTATTCGTTAATTATGCAAAATACTAAATCCTAAAGTGGCAAAAGGTTATAGGAAAACAATTTAAAATTAAGGTTACTTCCTTGTAAATATTGGACTAAAACCCTTGTAGAGTGCTTTGCGAAAGATAATCAAGAGACTGTGCTTAATGAAGTATAATTTCAGAAACACTGTCCATTCTGCTGTTGTACTTACTTTGACATTCTTGATACTTGCAGCTAGTCTTCATCTCCGCAAGGGAATGGCTGAACAAGATGGAAAGCGTAATAACAAGCTTCCTAGTCTGTTTCACTCGGTTGTAAGGTACAAATGGACAATAGGCTTGACTTTTAATAATTTCTTTCTGCCTTCAAGGCAAAGTGCTCAACATATAGGTGTCATTAAGCTAATAGAAGAGACACTTTTCCTTTAATTATTTTTGGATTTTTATAGAATTGGATCTTTTCTGCTCTTGTATCTGCATTAATTTTTTTTAAACCTTCTGTGGAAAGTGGAAACTTTGATGATACACAGCATATGGCAAGGCTAAAGGAAACAATTGATTTATGCAGGGATTTACGATTTGAGAGGAACCTAATATCCAAGTAGCTCTTGTCTACTTGTATCTTTGCATCTTAGAAACTAAACTTTGCTTTCCATGTTTGCTTTATTGGGACACTGAAGCAATATTCTGTAGTTTCTAAAATTTTGATAAGGGTTCTATTGATCCTTCAATTTAATTCATTTAGTTGTATGCTTTTTGGTTATCATGTTAATTAGATATAGTCTTCTTGTGTTGCTCTTGGAATTATATGGTGGCAGAACGTGCCTAATACCAGATAGAAATTCATTCTTTTTCAATGGACTTTTTAATTTTCTAGCACTTATGGTTTGCTGGTTCTTTTTTTTTTAACATTTGCAATCTCTTTTAGGGGCGAGTTTCCATAACTTAGAAAGTGTGATTTTGATAATGCATGAGACTGACATAATTATAGATTGACCTTCTTCTACTCTACATTCTTACAAGAAAAAAATAGTTTGTGTGAACATGATTCTGCAGAATGAGCTAAAATGATAATTGCAAAGAGATTCATTGGTACCCTTACTTGTATGAATGAAAATATCTGCCGTCCTCTAGTTTTGTTTTTCCCCTTTTCTAGTTCAAAGAAAATGTGAGATTTTTGAAGTGGCACTGGCATACCTTTGAAGGTTTTAATTTTTTCTATTTATCCATTTTCATGGAATTGAGTCTTAAATAGATTTATTTGTAGACTCAGTATTAAAGAAGCAGCACCAGTGACCAAATGACTTGTTTCTAATAACTCTGAGTTACTCCCAACTTTATTCATTTTCTATACTAGAATTTGTAGGGCCTTCGAACACTCAGCTCCAGAGGTTTAAACTAGTGGAGTCAGCAGCCTGTAGCTTTATACTACATATGGTACCTGATCCTGCATATCGAGTTAGGCTCAAAGAAAATGCTCCTAGTAAAAGAAAGAAGTCTTAGATGCTCTATTTTACTATTTATGCAGTGTCTTCGTATACCTTTCCTCCTGTTAGATTGAGAAACAGAATATAATGATATTTAGCACTTTAGGTGTTGGCTTCCTTTATTTTGTCCTTGTATATGTCAGCTGTTGGTAAGGAAAAAAATTGATTAGGTCATAGTGCTCATAATTATAGGGGTGGCAATTCGGGTGTGTGGGTCATATTCATGTCAAATCTTAAGTGAATCGTTTCAAATTTTAGCTAACACGAATTCAACTCATTTATTAATCGTGCCAAATATCAAAATTTGAATTCAACCCATTTAATAAATGTGTGACAAGATTCGATTCTTTTAGACATGATTAGTAAATTAATCTTATTTGTGTTTTGGCATGACATGATTAGACCCAAATTTTGATTCGTTTAACTTAAATTTAATTTAAAAATTATATGCATTTTCACCTAAACATAAATTAAATAGCTCTAAAAAATAAAAAACTCATTTATATCAGTAATAAACAACAAAATACAATTAACATATAGCACAATAAAAATCAAGCTAAAAACATCACAAATTTATCATCATAAGAGTAGCAATTTAAACATATTTTCAACCAAACTCCAAACTACTAAATCATTAACAATACGAGCAATAACAATCAACAGCCTCAAAATAAATATCTTTATGCCTAACTTTGCGAGAACCTGATTGATTAGACTGTATTTGCATAATCTAGTGGAAAATCTATTGCTGCCTGCAGTTCAATTTTCAAAGTTGTTCCTAAAAGGCAGGTTTTGTAATACTCTGATATCTGGGTTGCCAAACTGCTAACTTTAAAATCTGGAAATTAACAAATGCTTTTCAATCTTAAATATATCAGTACATGGCTATTGTATTCTTATTTGATATTTACTGGCTACAATTTTGCTTTTCTGAACTTGCAGCTGCTCCAGTTTAGCATTAGAAGAAAGCATTAGCCCTACTTCATGCTCCTTTGTGCAGGACACTGGTAGGGAGCAAACATATATAAAGGAGATGCTTGAAGAGCGGAAACGTGGAGTGAAGAGGTGCTCCTTCTCTGCGCATTTTCTTGATTCTTGGCCATACTAGATATCGTGTTTGTGTGTGTTTTTTCCTTCCCTCTTTTAACTGGTTGTTATCACGTCATATTTTCTGACTTCTTTCTGACATTACCTATCCTGTGCAGACCTTTCATGCAACAAAAGAAAACCGCTGAAGGGGGCGCCAAGAAACGGTAATTTTGATTTTCTAATGTTTCTCCCCTCAGTGGTCGTTTAAATGAATTCCCATTGATTATGAAAATATTATCTTTTATTGCAGTCTTCCAAATTCCTTCTGTTTTTGTTTGCAGGGATAATGATCTACACCGGTTGCTCTTTCTACCTAATGGCCTCCAAGATGGGGAAAGATTGACTTACATTGTTAAAGGACAGGTGCTAAATTCGATGTATATGCAAATTGATGATTGGTTGATTAATTGGTTCATGTATCAGTTCATATCTAATACAAATTTAAAATTGTTCTGATTTTTCTTTTCCCCAGAGATTGCGTTTCGGCTGCAAGCAGGGTAATGGTATAGTCTGTGATTGCTGTAACAAAGAGGTAAAATCATCAAGCTGTACAGTTACAATGGCATTCTGCATTTGTTTTTACAATACTGCTTTCCCTCCCTCGCCCTGTCTCACTGTTGGTTATTCCTTCCCTTATTGGTCAGATTAGCCCTTCTCAATTTGAAGCTCATGCTGGAATGGCTGCTAGGCGTCAACCGTGAGTAGGCTTAAAGTAATATGATTTCTTGTTGGAGTGTTTTGTCTATCATTTGAAATAAAAATGCATGCATTTTTCAGCTATCGACATATCTATACTTCTAATGGTGTGACACTTCATGATATTGCCATTTCATTGGCAATGGGGCAAAGGCGTACTACTGGTAGCAGTGATGATATGTGCCATGTATGTGGAGATGGAGAAAATCTACTTCTCTGTAATTGCTGTCCTCTTGCTTTTCATGCAGGTGGGTATTCTTAGATGTGTTACTGTTTCAAATGTTGAAAAATATTACTTGTTTTACCGGAAGGAACACATATGGGCACATGTTTCTTTTCTTACAACATAGAAAAAAACATTCCTTTTCTTCTTCTTCTTCCTTGTGCTTTATAGACTGCATCATGATATTTATTTCCACCAGCTTGTTCACATTATGTAAATTGCCTTATTACAGTTAAAAAAGAGAGAGAATGCTTTCCTGTACTTGGCCTAAAAAACCATTGTTAATTGTTCTTATGTTTGCTACCTTCCATCTTGTGTACATTACTATGAATTATTTTCTGAAGTAACAGAATAGTGCGCTGTGCGAATATATGTTGGATTAATCTGCCTTTTATGATTTTATTTTGAAAATCATGCTAAAAGGATGTGCTTATAATTTGTTTATATATTGGACTTGAATTGTTAAATTCATTGTATTTTTGTTTCTTTGATAGTTCAGCTTGATCTGTTTGTCTTGTAGCGTGCTTGGATACACAGTTGATCCCTGAATGTGGTTGGCATTGTCCAAATTGTAGAGAGGGACAATCTTCATGTTTGTCCAGATCAGTGGATTTAAAGGGAGGGCTTGAAGCACCAGGAGCTGAAGTTGGTGGTTGTGTTATTTGCAGGTTGGTTCCTCTTGAATATTCATTTTAACTTTTTATGAAAATACAAAGAAGGCTTTTTTTATGTGAATGTAATGTATGTTTGTGACTATACATTTTCTTATGTATGTATACTTCTGTTCAATATTTAAAATACGTATAATGCCTCGAGGTGGTCGGCCTTTGAGGCGTGAGGCGGACCGCCTTGAGGCGGCGAGGAGGGCGCCTCAATGTGAACGACAAAAAAAATTATAAATTGATGAAATGAAGATTTTTGATTAATAATAAATTATTATAAATATTTAGTAATTTTATAAATTAATAATTAATTATTTTAATTAATGATATTTTTGTAACTTTTTTTTTTATTTAAATATTTATAATAAATAATTTTATTGTTAATAATAAATTAATTTGATATCATTCATAAATTTTTTATTTTTTTTTGAAAATCACAATTAATGTTGATTAATGATATTAATTATGACTCTTTTTCACTAAAATCATATTAGAGCCAACCATAATGTTGAATTTGAATTGTATCAAGAATCCACTTTATGTCAATATACACCTAATGCTTAATGTAACAATAAATTTAAAGAAAACAAAAGGCATATTAAATTGACAAAACGAAATAGACCAAACGACAACGTTTGGGAGCCTTAGAGACGAAATGAAATTGACCACACGTCATCGTTTTGAAAGAAAAAACTGAAAAAAAACAGGCGTTTGAGTGAGGCGTCCGCCTCGTGCCGCCTCACTCGGTGTGAAGCGGCGAAAATCTGAAAACCGAAAAACGCGGCGGCGACGCGGCTCCTCGAGGCGGCGCCTTTCACTGTATTTTTAAACACTGCTTCCGTTTATTCTTGATGCTATTGATCATTCAAAACAAAGTCACTCTGCCTCTAAAACCAATATATGGGCTTCAATCACAATTCAACTCATTGGAGTATCATTAGATAGATATAGTAGCTACAAGGGGATAGCCCAGTTGGTTTGCCTCATGCACGGGAAGCAATAGGTCAAGGGACCAAATCTCCTTACACCAACCTTTGGAGGGGGAATGGGCGATGGATTTAATTTGGGGTGAGATTGGGTGGCATTATACAAAAAAGTAAGGAAAAAAGTTATGATTGGGTGGCATTATAACAAAAAAGTAAGAAAAAAAAGTTATATTCTCTGGAAATTGTTTTCAGGACCCCTTGTTAGGGTTTGTTATTCTTGTATTATCCTTGGACCTCATCGACATTGTCTTTAGTTGTGTTATTATAACCACGAGAAACATTTTGAAACTGTTAATTTCAACAAAATAATTATTAATCCGTAATCTGAAGATCAGTTGAGGTCGACCTAACAACTAAAAGTTTGTTTTTGGAGAAGTCAAGTCGGTCAGAATATGAATTCCAAGCTACCTGGAGTCCAAGGGCTTCCTGTTAGTTAACTACCTCTAATTTTTTTTCAGGTTAACGTACTGTTGTTTCTTATTTATTTGATTGTTTAGTGCCCATTGACTATGTTAACAGTTTGTTACCATTTTCTTTCTTTTTTTATCAGGCTTCATGATTTCAGTGCTACATTTGATAATCGAACAGTTATATACTGTGATCAAGTAGGTGCATCGAGTTTTGTTGATAAATTTTTTCAAAGTTTGATTTATCGTTTTGTTCCCTTTTAGCTTACTCATATATTTTGTTAGTGTGAGAAGGAGTTTCATGTTGGATGCTTGCGAGAGAAAAAGCTGTGTGATTTAAAAGTAAGTCTAGTAACCATATGATAGTCCTTCAAATATCTGTCGAGATGAAAAAACTTATTTATTTTTTCGTATCTCACGACAGGAAATCCCAAATGATAAGTGGTTCTGTTGTGATGACTGCCGTAGAATTCACGCGGCTCTACATGATTTTGTTTCTAATGGAGCACAGACAATACCAGTTTTATCATTTAGTACAATAAACAGGAAGCATATAGAGAAAGGAAGTTCTTTTGATGGAGCCATGAATGATGTTCAATGGCAAATACTAAAGAAAGCTCAACCTTTTGGAGAAAAAGAAAAATCACTGCTTTCTAGTGCTACTGCTATATTCCGAGTAAAATTCTTTTGATACCTTCTTGGATCTTCTCTTCAATTTTATTTTCGAAATAGACACTTTGGTTGACGAAACATAGTTTTATGTTGTGCTCTCACTCTTTTCTCTAGATGTTCTTACTTGCTGGAATTAGCGACTCGTATATTGAAAATATGCTAATTTTTGTCCTTATTTAATCATTTGCTGTTACTTTATCTTCCATTAGGCGTACAAATAAAAAATAAAAAATTGGCAATTTAAAGGAATAGAGAATTCTGTGAAGTGGGAATAACAAATACACAAATTGAAATAATTTATGTTTCTGGAGTGATGACATTAGCGATTAAAATGTTGCGTATCTTCTGTCTGGATAAGTTTATTATCTTGCATGTAAAATGTACTTAGTTTAGTTTTGTATCTCTGATCTTGATTTGTCTGTGCTGTCTTATGGTAGGAATGTTTCGATCCAATTATTGCTGAATGTGGGCGTGATCTGATTCCTGTCATGGTCTATGGGTAAGCCCTCAAGTTATTCTGTGTCAAATTTAACAGCAGCATCTTTGCTCTGATGTGATCTTTATTTTTCGTGGGGCAATTAGATCTTTCCATCTGATTCCATAACTTCCTGCATATTGAAACTGTGTATTCCATTTGAGACTGGCCAAGTCTATGAGTTTCTTTTAGCTCTAGTCAGACAGATTGATGCAGGCCTCTACAATAATCGGCATTTGGTTCTAGCAAAACAATAGTTAATACCATTTTTTAGCTTTGTTAGAGTTTGAAATATAAGTACAGTCAGGGAATAATATTGTGCAGTACGAGGCGATCATCTTTTGGCCATATAGCTGACATTATGCTTTTTACCATCTTGTTACTGCATTTCTTTGAGACAAACTCCCTTTCTTTGCTTGGTTTCTGAACCATGTGCTGGGGTGTTATGTTCTTTCCATTAATAATACACATAACATAAGTAGTTTGGTTGTTTCTGTTACTTACTGGATTGAATTGTTCCTTAGAATTCAGTTTTATGCTATTTTGAAATCGTGGTATTTCATTTGTTTGTTCATCATCTTATATTTTCGTTTCTCGATACTTGTCGTCGGAAGTTATATACTATTATACCAATTTCTAGTGTGATCATTTTTCTTTGAACTTGTTGCAGGAGAAACATCTCTGGTCAAGAGTTTGGGGGAGTTTACTCTGTCATTTTGACCATGAAGTAAGTTTCTATCTGGGTCTTTTTTTGTGTCCTAAGTCTTTGGCATTGTTTTACTACTATTATTGTTTGAAAGAAACTATGCATATTGTAATACTAATGGAAAAGGAGAGTTGGCGTCATTACTCATGTATTTTGATTTCTTATTTTTATCATTGTATTTTTTATTCCATGTTCACAGGTCTGTTGTAGTATCTGCTGGCCTTCTTAGGATTTTTGGTCGGGAGGTTGCTGAACTCCCTTTGGTGGCTACTTGTAGAGAATATCAAGGAAAAGTATGCATTTAGTATTTTAGATGAGACACACTGATTTCAGCTGTTAAATATATTTGTTTTTTCTTCTTCTTCAAGGTAACTAGGCTTACATAAACCTTAACACTGTCTTGATCATTTTTGTTTAGGGTTGCTTTCAAGCATTATTCTTGTGTATTGAGAGGTTGCTGTGTTCCCTGAATGTGGAAAATCTGGTGCTCCCCGCAGCTGAGAAAGCTGAGTCCATTTGGACAAAGAAATTTGGTTTCAGGAAGATGAGCAAGGAGCGGGTAAGGGCATATTTTTAGCTTAAGATCTTCCCTAAATTAATTCCTGATCTTTAATTACAAAACATTTCCTGGTCTTTTATCAATACTCAAGTAAAATCATTTATTTATATTGAAATTTTATATGAATAAATGGATACTTTATCGTTGAGTTTTTATGAATTACTGTCAATTGGTCTGTTTAACCTGACATAATCTAGTTTTTAGTTGAGCTGGCATATTCTTTTTTCTGGACTTTGTTTTGGGCTACACATTAAAAGTAGGAATCTTGGTAGAGGTCCAATTAAAAGGAGGCTAGAAGAGAATATTTGTAGGTGGAAATCAAGTTTAATGTTGCAGGAAATTCTGGATGGAAGCAAGATGATGAGTTTGGGTGCTTGTGCGGAAATGGGGATAGAATATTGGATTTGGGATCTGATGTGGTAATGAAGAATATAGCACAAAGTTTTTCTGAGGATTTAGAGGCAAAAGAAGGGAGATGAAATGAGCTGAAGACTTATAATTACTAAATGATTTTTACCTACAAAATTACCCTAAATTATTAAACATAAAAGCATTTTGGGACTGAAACAGAAAGTTGTCTTGCCTCATGTATATGTGGCTGTTCATTATTTTGTTCATTGTTGATTCTCTCTGATGCTATCAGTGTTCTAAAGGCGTTAGTTGGGCAGTAGTCCGGCACCTAATTGGCTAACAATAATTGAAGAATTTTGGGTTTTTAAAATTAGGGTTAATGTGTTTAGTGATATGGGCTAGAGGAAGAAGATGATGAACGGTAAGAAATGTGTGATTTTTTTTTTTTTATTGATTAATTGCGTTCAAAATGGCCCCGTTTTGGGGTTCTAAAATAACCCCAAAACGCATTGTCTGCACCCCGGTAATATTTATATATATATATATGTGTGTGTGTGTGTGTATCAAACCCCCAAAACGACGCCGTTTTGAGGGATATCTTTTAAAATAAAAACCCAAACGACGTCGTTTGGGTCTTGTAACCCTAGATCAAAATGGCTTCACTTTAATCTAGGATTACCAAAAAAAAAAAAAACAATTTGCAGCGACCGAAGTGCCGCCTATCAGCCCGATTTGGGCCAATCTGGTGCCGCCAAACCAGCGGCCACTTATTGTGGCCGACTTGGCCTAAATCGCTGCGGCACCCTGCCGCCTAACAAAAAGGCGGTGCGTTTTAGAACAATGGATGCTATAAATTTTGTCAGGTAATTTAAGAAATGGGATTTTTTTTTTCTCTTAGTTTATGAGTGCAATTTTTTCACTAAGAGAAAGATGGTCATGGATTTGAGGCTCATTATGTATTACAACTGTGAGTATCCTTTTACCATTGGATTATGTCGTCCATTAATATAACATTTTGATAAAAGCTTTAAGTTAAATGGTTTTAGGTTGTGCTGAATACTATATGAAGTCAGGCCTGTTGACAAACAAATAATTTAGCACAAGGGGAGAACAAAGAAAGCACAAAAGCTTTCATTTGCCCATTTCTCGAGATGATAATATTAGTTGTAATCGTATTGTCTTCAATCTCATGAAATTATTGTGCCATGCAGTTGTTGAAGTACCAAAAAGATTTCCAGCTGACGATATTCAAGGGAACATCAATGCTAGAGAAGAAGGTGCAGCAGTGTCTACCAGAGTAGCATTTGTCAGAGAGATTCTTATCATGACAATGCTGTGACTTGTATTTCTCCTTTCTGATAGAAATTTGCTGCTAGTCTTATTTTGGTTATTTATTTTTCTTTCGTTTTTGGCGGGGGGGTTAGACTCGAGAGCAGTTAACATAATATAATTGAGCATTGCTTGTTTTGTTCATGTAAAACCTAGAATTAATAAGTGAGGGAACTGGGTGCGGGAATTAGGAGCAACTGTACACAGAATCGGTGCATGCAGAACTTTTATTATGCATGGCTGAGGGAAGGCGAAAAAATTTTGACCGAATTTTGGTTGCTTTGAATGTGCATAAATAATCAGCCGATGTCTAGCTGAATGTATCTTGCATTGTTTGGTCATGCATGGAGTTCCAATTCTGATTTACTGTTGCATTGTAGGAGGTTGGTGCCTGTGTGTTTCCATCCTTTAACATTTTTCATTCTTTGAAGATTGAACCATCATATGATGTTGGATGCTTCATGATTTGAAGCAATGTCTGAATATTTAGCAGATGGAAGAACCGGAAACGTGAGGTTTCTGTTTACTTCATATTTTTCTATTTTTATGTACACTCATATTATTAAGGTTTCTTCTATATCTATTTGATGACTCGCTTTTGTGTAACGATAAGATTATTAAATTGTGACCTAAAGTTCATAAGTTCGAGTCGCATAAATAAAGTCTTCATAAAAAAAATAAGGATAAAATTGCGTACATATTAAATCTTCCTCAGAATTATGCATGGTAAAAAAGCCCGGGATAAAAAAAAACCGGGTCGGATTTTAGAATTAGAGGTCCGGTTCGGGCTCAGGCTTTAAAAAATAAAAAATATATATAAAATATTAAAAAATCGGGCTGGATAAAAGTCCGGTCCTAGCTCAAGATGGATGGGACAGCTCGGCCCGGTAACAGCTCGGGCTAAGCTTTTCCCGAGTCTGGGCGTAAATTTTACTTCACGAGCTCGGACTGGGTTTATCAAAGTTCGAACCCGATCCGATCCATTACCATGCATAATCGGAATAATCCACGGTGTGGGAAATCTTGCAAGTCATCCTATGCTCTTTATTTGAAAACCATTGTCTTGTGATAGTATTATGATGCCACTCAATGGGAAGTAAATGGAATCGCCTTTTACATGTGCTTGATGAGTTTGGGTTGGGATATGCCATTCCTCTCCTCACTTACTTTACCCTCATTTTTTGCATAAACCCGAGTTTTATCTTTCAATTTATGATCTCTCAAGCAACTGGAGACTCTTTTTTCAGTGGAAAACCGAACTCCAGCAGTTTCAGATGAGCAAACCGTTGATATATCTTTGTACAAAATACAAAATGCTTTACTGCTTATTTACACGACACTTGCATAGCAACCAGATCAAAGTTCCATTAGGTTTTTACCACACATCGGCATCACAAGAGAGCAGCAAAATAAAACAGCAGATTCTCTTTAAACATAAAAACTTATTTATAAGCATTGGGTGAGAACTGGTAATGGATACCAAATTTGTAATTAAGCTCATAATGCCTCTGCAACTGAGTAATGCACCTTGCCAACCGATTCTTTAAGGAAGCTACTGCCACAGGAGTCAATGCGAGCAACCTCGAAGTCATTGACGTCATCAGGGAGCTGAACTACTGCATCGCGAGCATCCATTAATTTGTAAGACTTGTTAGTACTCCCCCTTCCAATTTTCCGGAGTTGCTTCTTGTCTTTGCTGCTGCTATGTGAAGAGTTGCCTCTCCGTCCCTTCTTTCCTTTCTTCTGCTTATAATTTCTGTCCTCCATCGACTTCTGCTGCTTTTTGCACCTATTAACTGTGTGGGACACTATTGTTGGAGGAGGATCATACACTTCAGGGGCCCACTTCACATTCAGCTTCCTTGATGAAGCACTTTGTTTCTCACGGCAACCTTTCATGGCGGAAACAAGCTTCAAAGGAGTCTGAGAAATAAAAGCAAGGAGAGAGACCAAATTTGAGAAGCCAAACTAAGAAATGAAGTAACAAATCGGGACAAATAAGCCTGAAATGATTAGTATTATATAGGCTAAATATCTCCCACGCCACTATATAAAGGCTCCAGCAGTGCACATAAAATACAGTTTCATCAAGCGTTGAATGACAGTCAAAAGCTGGGCCAAACTAATTTCACAATAAAAGGGCAAAAAAAAAGAAGCAAATTTCATTCTGAATTACTTGCACTAAGATGCCTGAACCACGAGAGACGAGTTATGACCTCTGATAATGACCCAAGTAATTTCAAGTTTCCGGGTAGTGGCTCCATAACACACACTACCAACGAATATGACAATCATGAGAGACACATTTAAGAGATCACCATGAATCCCTAAAAAAGGAGGAAACAGACTGACTTAGATCACGGTAATAAGCAATGAGATCAGAATATAAGGCATTCCAATAATCATTAGGAGGGACACCATAAAAAGTGACAATTATGGTCCATTTCAAAAAAGCGGGGTCAACAGAAAAGAAGAATAACAAACCACAAGCATCTGACAGAGGCAAGCTCATGAAAAACTGAAAGATACAACAAACCCCTTCAATCACCACCAGAAAAATGAAAATAATGTGACAACACTTAGTCTCTTAACAAAAGGTGCTTTCGGACTTGAGTAATCTGAACAACAGAACCGCATGCATTAAAAGATAACACAAAAACTGCAGCTAAACAATATAAACAACACCCACTCACAGGCAAAGATATTGAGCGAGAGTAGGGAGAGTCGTCAGTAAACATTCTCTGTAAGGCATTCATAGGTTCATCATCTTCAACTTGTTCATTCGCATTAGTAGACGAAGGTGATATCTTAGCAGTGGGGGGAAATGTAGCATATTTGCACATGCTCTTCTGTCCAGGTTTAGTGTTGTCCAGTTTAAGGTCTTCAAATCCCTCCTCCACATTACTCACAAAATCACCGTCAAATGTATTATGTTCACGCAAATCTTTATTGTCCAAAACCTCACCACAGTTTCCATCAAGGGCATTCACTAAATCTCCAGATAATGCCTTTGATATCACCTTATCACGAGGAGAGCCGATGTCCATAGATTACAATATGGGACTAAATGTTCAAATCAGAACTGTCAATCAATGATTCGAAAGGGTTAGTCACACACAAAAAAAGAAAAAGAAAAAAATAAAGTCCTCCCAGAAAGGCCTTTATTCAGCCGCAATTTACAAAATGAAATATAACAAAATAAGTTCATGAAATAAAATGACCGCTAATCTCTTAATAGACTATCATTTGTGTCTAATAGTATGAAATGTGAGTCTGAAGTGCCATCCTCCCAAGAGTTATCATCATATATAATCCCTATCATAAATAAATTTATTAATAATAAATTATAATTAAAAAATAAATGTAATATTAAATGTTAATTATTTTTAAAGAAAATAATTATTTTACCCATTGGGATCCAGTTATTCTGTCAACGTAGTTAACAACAACACAAGTTAGAAAAAATGATTTTTTTTTTCAATTCTCTTATATAATTTTTTTATTTTCTTTTAAAAATAGTAACTTTAGGGCTTTCGGGTGGTGTCATCTGCCTCAAGCCGCCTCGAGTTCGAGGCGTCATGAGGCAAGCCACCTCAGGCCTTTGAGGCAGTCCTATTGAAAACTAGGTATGAGGTGACAGCCTCGATGCGCCATGAAAACTAGGTATGAGGTGACAGCCTCGATGCGCCATGGCTGCGAGGCGGAAGAGGGGGTGCCTCGAGGTGCGACTCGGAATCTCGGATGGAGTTTTTAAACTATATATACACACACACTCACAAATTTAAATTAAATAACGCAATATAATCTAACAAGCAATCAATATCAAGAAGAAACATTTTTTTTACAAAATATATAAAATAATAAATATATGAATCAGAATCAACATAAACAACTCAATAAAAATTAACAAAATATATACCTTCTACTAAGATGTCAAAAGCCAACGCAAATCGTCCAAACGAGTCAACGTTTTACCGAAAATTCGAACCTCAATATATCGTACGGATGACGAGATCAAGGAGAAATTGGAAAAGAGAGCCAAGAGGAATTCAAAAAAGGAGAAGAAAAAGGAGAAATTAAAAAATAAAAGCAAATGTTAACTAAGATTACCACGGCGATCACTTTTCTGAAGATGTTTCAGACGATGCGAACACAACCCACTATTGAAACGTGTCAATGAAGGAATTAACGGATCTTTGGGCACCGAAGGCATTATGTCGATGCTCTTCGAAACCCTAATTTTTTTAGAAACCCTATTCTTTCCACCTATTTCTTTTTCTTAATTTAAAAGAACAAATGATCGATCTTCAAAAAAAAAAAATAAAAAAAAAAATAAAAAACTGAAACGACAGATCAGGGCGTCAAGAGATGAGCCATTGGCATGGCAGCGTCAAAATAAGGAGCTGGAAATGAGATTTGATTTTTGGGAAGTGGATTTTGATGCGAGTATTTATACGCTGGAGGAATCATTTGGAGTCAAGTGATCAACTGAATCAGGGACGTACACGTTTCCAATCAAGGTGGGTAATTTTTCTTCTCCTTTTTGTTCACTTTACCTGGGCTTCTCTTTGGGCTTTATTTGGGCCTTGCCTTTCAGATTTTCATCTCCCGGTCAGGATTTGATCAATAAAAAATAAAAATGTATTAACGAGAAAAAATTATTTTGTTACATAAAGAGCTCAAATTAAAATTGGTTATTAATTTCGTATAATTAATCTCACTCATTTCAACCACTATAAACATATTTTTTTTTAACTTCTTAACGTAAGTCTTCACTCTTTAGAGTTGTACAATCATCATAAAAGAAAAATCATTGTTTATGAAAAATGCTTGTTTAGTTGTTTGTTCGAACGGGATGTTTGAAAGGGTTCTCGAATAGCGAAAATTATATTATTTGTCGGGTGTATATGTCATCTCTCTCACAGCAGGCAGGTCTCACAATTGTGCGGGGCCCAGAGAGATGTCATTTACACATGGCACATGATATACCACCTCATCGAATAGATAAAAACTAAAATAGTGTCGTTTATTTTTTGTCTGTTCGGCAACTCTTTCAGACATTCTATTTAGACATAAAAGCACGGCTCATCGTATAAAGAGAGGAGGAAAAGGAAAAAAAGATAGATTTAATTAGGGGTGTTCACGGGTCGGGTCGGGTCGGGTCGGGTTTTTTGAATTTTTGTTAGACCCGATTGGGTCGGGTCAATGTAAAATCGGGTCGCTGGTCGGGTCGCGGAGATGTGAAACCCGATCGGGGTCGGGTCGTCGGGTTATTTTAAAAAAAAAATTTAAAATGAATTAATTATTTTGAAATATTAATATTAGTTATTTTATGTCCCAAAAATATCATATATATAAAGTTTTAATACAAAAAAAGTAATAAACAAATGAAATAATAGTAAAAACTTTAAATATAATAATAAATATTTTAGAAAAATAATAAAAATTTTAGAAAAATAATATATTTGTATAGGGTCGGGTCGGGTAAAAAATTTGCAAATTTTTTTATGAACCCGTGCAGGTCGGGTCGGGTCGGGTCGCAGGTTGACCCGACCCTATGAACACCCCTAGATTTAATAATATGAAAAATTGTGATAATTTAATTTAAAATTTGAATAATATCTGTAAACATAATGGTATATTTGGTATCGTATATTAAGTGGGTCCTTTTTATCCTTCTCCCACCTGATCTTGATTTGGGCTCGAGCCATGACTTGATCCATAGTGTAGCATCAGAACTTGGTCAGCTTCTTATAAAGTCCATTAACTGTGAGTGGACCATCCCTAAAGGCTTCAACTGTGGTAGGAGGATGGAGATGTGCAATAGAGATTATTTATTTATTGAAACGGGCCATGTAGCTTCGCAAGCATTCTCCTTTTCGCTGCTGAATTGTACTGAGGTAGACTGTAGTTTTCTTCAGCTTACAAGAGCTTGCAAAGTGCTCCACAAACTTGTTTGCCTGCTGTTGGTATGACCCAATGGATCTGTATAACAGATTGATGAACCAAGTGAGGGCTGGGCCTACCAATGTCTCTCCAAATTTTCTGCACATTCCAGCCTCCCATTGGTTTGGAGCTAGAACCGTGGACATCATTTTATATTTGTAACGGACAACATGGTCATCTTGGTCTGTTGATCCATCATACAACTTCATATTTGGTGGGCTGAACTTTCGTGAGTGTTCAATGGAAGTAATGGATCCCAAAAAGGGAGTATCTGAGATCGTACCGGCTCGGTTTTTTCTCACTGATAGTCTAACACCAAGTAGGCTGGAGAGAATTGCATCTTTGAACTCCTGCATTTCCTTACGTATGGTGGAGATAACTTGTCGTGTTTGGTCTGTTGGGGAGATATGTTGATTTCTTTCTTAACTTGGTGGATGGTTGTCTGATGGCGGATTATCGTTTTCCACATTGTTGAATACCCCACAAGAGATTGGTTGGGATTGTAGGATTGCTGGGATGGTCTAGAGTATCACGTTGTTGGAAAGTTGAAGAGATTTTCTCCAAGAGTTGTGTTGGAGCTTCGTATGGCTAAGTTCGATTCTTATAAGGCACATAATTATTCTTGGAGTATGGCCAACTATGTGGCCACATGATCTGGTGTCTGCTCACTACCAGAAGTCATGAGTAGCTAAGTTGAAGGGATCATAGACTGAGAGATCTTCGTTTGTTATAAATTGTTAAGGCCCTACGGTATGCGCTAAATTGTGGGGGCTGAATTTTCCTTGAGGCCCACAATCGATAATTCATAGGAATGGGGCACTGGTGATCCTGCAAAATAAAGGTAGAGTGAGCGGGGAGTTCCTACTCATCGGTGTGGTGGGTGTCGTAGGCACTCCGCCGCTCAACTCAGTAGTGAAGACGAGCAGAAAATAAGAAAAAACAAGGTTCTGGGTTACCTTGACCTCCGTAGACTGCCGTGAGGGCGGTGCTCCGGTGTTTGGAGGGAGAAATGCTTTAAGAGTTCAAACATGAGAGCTAATCCAAAAAACCTCTCATTCAAAAGTGAATCATCTCTTCCTTTTATAGATTTGTTCAAGGTAAGCTTTATTTCCTACATTAATTGCTCGTCCGTTGGGTGTCTATTACTAACCTTGATTTAGGCGTTTTAGGTTTGGGTAGCTGATAAGCCAGGAGGCCACCTTAGTAAGGTTTTTTCTTGAGTATGGGCTTGTGAGATCACTTGCGCCAATATTATCTTACGAATGGGCCTTTTGGAGGATTTTAGGCTTTCAATGTCGTTGATCCGGAAATTAAATAACGATTTTATCCTTGTGCCCAAATTTAGCTTGTACAATATTATTAGTATAGGTCAGTATTTGACACTCAATTTGGCATGTATTATGCTAGTCAATTTGTCAAAGTAATACGTACAACCCCTCCCCGTGAGTTTAAGTGAGTCTATATTATTCCTTTAATTTTTTTTTTAATTTATATCTTAATTATTTAATTTATTTTAGGTATTAAGTTGATTTTTTATTATAACCGGCCATAAATTTCATCACCGACAATCATGTCCAAACGCCAACAACTGTGAACTGAAACATTATCGTTGTCAATTTCATGTCTAATAGGTTTTATATTATATTTGATACCGTTAGTATCTTTGTCTACGGTGGACTCTACCCAATGATTTAAATATCACTAATATCGAAACATTCGCTCGCCTTAAATAAATCTATCCATCAAAATCATTAAATTTAAAACTTTGATTGTAAATCTATGACCAACGATTTCACTACCCTTAGTTTATTGGATTATGTAATTTTTTTGGTTATATTTTGTTGTGATGTGACATTTTTGTAGTTGGATATGTTTATAGCTGGACTCCACAAAAGGTCGGCAGAAAGTAATGATGTAATAGTCTTAAAATTGTTTTTCACTGGGAGATTGATTCAAGATTCGAATATATGATCAAACAGATGGTGAATTAATACTTAATTATCGCGTTAGGTATGACATGTTACCTTTCAAAATGACTGGAAATATAAATTATATAATAACTTCTTGAAAGTATATGGTATTAAAAAGCATCATCATCATCATGATTATGTTGTTCCAAATCATCATCTTCGGATGATATATTTTCTTTTTTGGAATCGTTAGAAATTCTGCCACCAAACTACCTATTCCGGGCTTAAGCGTAACATGTAAAATCCTCAACTATCTCAGATTTTTACTAGAAACGCACTATTTGGATTAGAACCCATAACCACAATGTGAGATCTTGAGTCCTACATCATCAAGTCACGGCCTTTCGAAGGGTCCATAGTTTTGGGGTTTTGGGTGAAGGGTACGGCGGAAGCGCGGTTCGGACGAAATCGTAATTTAAATTTTTTTTTCAAATTAGTGAATAAATTATTCAATATCTAATATGAATAATTATTCATATTTCACATAAACATATTTATTCGATATCAAATAACGATATAAATATATGTGAAACGTAGTGAAATTTTTAAGAAAAATGTTTTTCCGTAAAATGACGCAAAACACGTTTTTGACCGAACAGGCAACCCAACACTTATGAGGACTGCCCAGGTCATCCCCAATAGTGTTAGGGAAGTTCATGAGCTGCCCGAACAGTGAACAATTCACTGTTTGGATAGCCGTCACCCGGTTGGTTCTAAAGTCACTCGGTAACGCTGTTTTTCTCTGTTTTCGCTTATTTCAACTCCGAAACACTTTCCGGCAATTGTTCTAACTCCCAAAACACATCCAAAATATTCACAAAACACATTTTTCATCAACAAAATCAGAACAATTCCAGATCTGATACAGAAGCCGAATTTGCCCAATTTCATGCTTTAGATCCAATTTTTTAAAATTAAATCAATTAATCACAACACCAAATCAAGTCAGCACATATGAATCACCACAAGAATAATTCTAGGCATTACAAGAGTGATCATAACACTCTATAATAACAACAAATTATCCAATGATAAAATTGAACACTAATTATATTAATTGCATCCAAAATACTTCACACATGCTTCATTAGCTTCCAATACATCAACCACAACCAAAAGCCCCAAACTTTGTAGAAAAAAAGAAATTCTAGAAATCATTATATCATCAAGAAATAATAAATATAATTTTTCAAGTTTTGGGATTTTAGAATTACCTTTAATCATATGATTCCTTAGCTTTATTTCTTGATTTTTCTTCTTTAGTTACTTTGATTCATCAAAAACTATTTGAGAGTTTTTTTGGTTTATTTATTCGGCCATGGAAAGAACAAGAAGAAGAAAATAAAAAGAGTGATGACCGACACTACAAGGCCATTTTTGTCCAATTTTGTATTTTAATTTCATTAAATTAAAATAATGATAAGATAAGTTTTAATGTGGCCAAATCATATTTGCACACCTAAGCTTAAATAAATCATGTCATATGTTCCAATAATAATTAAACAAATTTCATAACATTTATGGAAAAAAGTTTAATTAATTAATCATTTAAATATTTAATATTAAATATCCAAATAATCAATCAATATAATTATTATTATATATATATTTTTATTTATAATAAATAACAAATACATATATTTATGGCATGTGTTAAAATCTCATTTGACGAATAATTAATGTGTATCTAATTGTATTATGTATCGAATACAAATACACAATAATTACGATTGGCCAAAAACCCATAATGCATGTGTTATCGTTTAACCAATTAAACAATTCGAATTAACTCATTTAATCTGTATTATTCATATCACGTTGCCCAAGTGCTCAACGAGTACACTTCATATTGTAGGACTCTCTATGTTTAGGTTTATCTGTCACGAAATCTGATTTCGTGTCCATAATTCACCCATTCATGAATTATGACGATCACAGATAATCTTACTAAACTATGCAAGCCGAGGTCATTGCATACGTATAATCCCTCTATCATAGGCTATCCGTATTATACCTGAGATATAGATGAAAACGTCAAATTCGTTCGTTCTAATACAGTCGACTTTCAATTTACGATCTGTAAATAACACTCGGAATTGGTTTCCGAAGTTATACCACGACCATGAATTTACTAGATCGTAAACACGTGAGGATGCTTATGCCCTATACACAGGACTGAAGGATCTTATCTTGATATGCACTGGATATCATGAGCATCAGTATACAACCAACGAACAGATAGAGGTCTGATCTAAATAGATCGGTGACGTGACCCTCATCAAAGTGTGGATGATAACTCATATATCCCACTGTGGTATCTCAAGTCGAATGACCAATATGCTCGCTCAACTCGAGAATATTCCTATTGACGTTGGTGTACCATCTATTAGGATATCTTCGGTGATTCGTTCAGTGTTTATCAAATAAACACCTACATGTTTGTACGATTCTCTCGAGACTCATTGTTCATTGGGATAAATCATCGGACCAAGTCACGATATACGACATATACTGGTCTCAGTGGATTTTACTAATCGACATGTATTAGTAAATCTTGACCAGAAACTTTATTTAAATATATACATTTTATAGTGCGCTTCCTAATATCAATTACAAACTACGTTGTAACTGCGCACTATATTGTAAATCATACGGTCTTTGTCTAATATACACGTATCACTAAACCAGATTTAGTTTCGATCTAATCATAATTAGATATCTAATCGTAATTAGATCGAATAAGTGTATAAAAGACAATGGTGTTACCTTTAAATTAGTAATATTATGGAAAATAGAATTGTTCGTATTTATGAATCGGACATAAATACTATCCGGATTGTCACTATGAGCACCAACTCTAACCCATACTTATTCGTACTTGCTAATTGTGTTATTATCCATGCATGTCATGTCATGACAAAAATATATAGCTTGAGGCAACATATTATTCAATTGATGGGATTCAACGCGCAAATATTTGATATGTATATATGTATGTATGTATAAGATCATCTTTTTATTAAAGAATTTGATACTACTTGCATCAAACTTAGAAAAAATGTCCAACATCCTGTACAAAATGTACATGCCAATGAAAAACACCACAATCGCCACTTACAAGAGTTTGTTGAGAAACTTACTAATAACTCATTTATTTTAATTTTAATCAACTCTACAACCTTTAACATCTTGATCATCGTTGTCACTCGACCTCGAAAATGTACATCTTTATGCAACACATTATCTCATGGTTAGGGTTCAGCCCCTGACATATATAAAAACAATAATCATATAAATTATTAATATAAATATAAAAGGCAATCAATACTATAAAAGAATAAAAATGAAACAGAACAATTGACCATATAGTACACTTTCTCAAACTGAGACTATTTGTTTTAATTTATCACTAAGTATCTCAAATTTGAGAAAGTTGAGATATCATTCTATTATAAATTGTCTCAAATTTTAGAAAGTTTATGAGACTCTAAACATCGACATATCTCAAATTAAACAAAATATCTATTGTTTGAGATGTTTTACAAAACATAAGTATCATAAATTATCTCAAATTTGATACCATTTATGACGAAAACATACCGCAGACTATTTCAAAATCAAGGCAGTTTGCGATGGAAAGTATATCATCATCCCAAGATCTCCATCGCAAAAATCAATTATACAGACCTAAAAATCAATATTACCCAAAAATCTAACTACCTAAAGACCCAAATATTTCTAACATAAATTATCAAAATCAAGAAAAAATTATCTCAAAATCACCGAGGAAGTAACGACGCAAATTCAAAAAGAGCCATATGAATCAAGGGTGTTTGTCTATATTTTGAAACTAAAAAAAAAAAAAGGCCATCAATTTTGATAATAGAAAGTTAAAAATATCTCAAAATATGTAATTTCCCTACATATTTTGGTTATTATGTGGGTGATTTTATTGCGGAAATCCGATCGCGCAGCGGAAACAGTGGAAAATCAAAATTTTCCGATTTCAAAACTTTTTCTCGGATTAATTAAATAAACTTATTTATTTAATTGTCCAATATTCAAATTATGAAATATTACACAAGAAATCAAATTTTTATGTAATTACCAAATTACCCCAAAACTTTGCATTTTGTTCATTTTAGTCCGAAATTGTTCAAATCAATTTTGAATGATTCTAAATCATTTCTAAGATGAATTTAACATGTCCTAAATGTCAAAACACAAAGAGCAACAAAAAACCCAATTTTTCCTTCAAGGTCGTGAGCCTCCTAGAAGCACATTAGTGTGCATTTTGCACTTCCAAAGTTCAAAAACATCCAAATGAAATCCAATCAACATGAGATTTTATATGTATCATATACACACCCTAATACACAACATAAATGAAAATCCTCAAATTTGGAAGTGGCCTTAAACCCTAAATTTCTCAATTTCTTCAAATTGGACAAATTAGTTAAATCCAATGTTTCAATCATGTTTCTTTCATCAAATCAAGTCTCAACACAATGAAATAACTATATATCAAATCTAGGTCATTTAAGAGTGGGTCAACAACTCTAGATTAGTAACAAGTTTCTCAAACTTACAAAAATGTGATTGTTAACATATTAGAAGCAATCTTTTGAAATTTATACATGCTCAACACTTTTCAAAAATTTAATCCATCAAAAATACAAATAACAAAGAATAGAAAAACATAAGAAACTCATAGCATAAAGCCTAGAACTAAAGGAACATTTTTCCTTCTAATAGTAAGTTGAAAAAACTTACTAAAATCCAAGTCTTTTCTTGTTTTTCTTTTCTTTTCTTCAAGCTTCTTTGTTTTCTTTTTAATGGAGTATTTGATAAGTGTTTTAAGGTTATGAAACCCTAAATGAAAACAAAACAGTTTATACCAAAAAGACATGCCTTGGCCGAAAATTGGTAAAACAAATATCTACATATTTTTCAATTTTGTTTCATTTAATTAGTTTTATCAACTTATCATATTTAATCATTACAACTTTAATAACTTTACAACAAGTCAACAAAGGCAACTCAAGTCATTAAAACAAATATTAAAACTTAAAGATATTTATATTTTAATTAATTTAATCATTTAATAATTAATTAATTAATTAAATATAAATATATGTATTATATTTACAATAAATATCAAATATATATATATATATATATATATATATATATATATATATAAAATATTAGTCAAATATCTCAATTTGACAATTAATTAATGTGTATTTTAATTAATCAAGCATTAAATGCCAATACACAAAAAATAAGGAAATGATATCGGGTCCCTACACATGTATTTTTCGTTTAACCTTTAAACGACTTTATAAATAATCAATATTATTTATAAATGTTACCCTAGTGCTCTACGAGTATATTTCATTATTGAGACTCTATAGATTCAGGCATATCCGTCACGAAATCTAATTTCGTGTCCATAATTTATCCACTCGTAAATTATGACAATCACAGATAAACTCGCTGAATCATACAGGTCGAGGTTATGGTAAATGTATAATTCCTTCGTTACAGGTATCCAGATAAATCCCAGAGATATAGATGTAAACGTCAAATCTCTATAGGGATTATCCAGTCGACAATTCTATTAGCAATCTCAAAAAGAACATTTAGAACTAACTTCTAAATTGTACCACGGGCCCATGGTTTTTATCTGATTGCTAATCATATGGACTATCTATGCTCAGATACATAAAACTGACAGATCCTATCTTGATACACACATGACACCATGAGGATCTATCTACACCCAACGTACATGCGGAGGTCTGATCTTAATAGATCGGTGACGTGACTGCCATCTAAGTGTAGAAGTTGTCTCATGTGCCCACAGTGGCATCTCAAGTCTAAGAATCACAAGTGCTACTCAACCTGATAAGATTCTTATTGACGTTGGTGTACCATCCATTAAGAATCTTCGGTGAGTCGTTCAGTGTTTATCCGCTATAAACACCTATACGTCTATACTAGTCTCCAAGACTTATGGTTCATTGAGAAACCATTGGAATCATATATTCCAGTATACGACATGTACCGGTCTCAACGAGTTTACTATACTGACCAAGTAGTGTAAACCTTAACCATGAATTGTCTGAGAATGACAACGTCATGATACAACTCAATATTAGTTGCGACTCTTTTGCAACTGCATCATGACTAGTCATTCTAAGGTCATTACGTCTTTACCATATTAAAAGATACATTATATTATAAAAACTGCATATATTATTCATAATAATAACATTTTACATAAGTATTCATAAAGAAATACAATGGGAATTGGCGCTCTGAGCACCAACCCCAACATATTATGTATCTCATTTTTTTTTGGAATTGTTGGAAGTTCTGCCGTCAAACCACTTCTTTCGGGCTTCAGCGGAGCAGGTAAAACCCTCGACTGTCTTAGGCTCTTACAAGAAACACACTCTCTTGATTCGAAACTAGGACCTCAATGTGAGATCATGGACTTTACACCACTAAATCACGCCCATTGACGACTTATTATACATCTCGATAAATCCTACTTGGAATTAAAAGTAACTGACATGATATATTCTTATAAAATCACCTTGTAAATATAATATAATAATATAATATGTATTTAAATACATGATAAAATTTTGATATTGATAAGATGTAATTGGCATTAATTGAAATATAATTTAATCATATCAACGACTCATAAATATGATCCCAAAAAAATTCAGCCGAACAACTTTATACACAAAAAAAAAGTACAATAGACATTTAGATAAAAACAGAGAAAAGCTAAAAATATATTTAAAATTTAACAGATAGAGGGAAATGAATTAAATCTGCAGCAAAGATGATTATTCTCAATGCATGAATTATTTTTCACACTTATAATTAATCAATTAAAAGAAAGGGAAAGATCTTATAGTTATTATAAAAAAAATCCTCATAAGAATGTGCAAGCATGAAGCAAGTTCAAGCTCAAACTCAATAACATATGTATATGTGTAAGTAAGCAAATGAAAGCTCAAAGAATTTTTAAAATGATCAAGTTTTAACTTAGACAAAAGTATCAAAATAATTTAGAGTTTGTTTTTTTGAAATAGTTGGAAATCTCACCGTCAAACCACTCATTTCGGGTTTAAGTGGAGTAGGTAAAACCTCCGGTTATCCCAAACTCTTACAAGAAACGCACTTTCTGTATTCGAATTCAGGAAATCATGAACCCTACACCACCAAATTAAATCACGCCCCTTAGAGATAAATAATTTAGAGTTGTATTTCTTAAAACTCTATTTCTATGCGAAAATGCAGTAGGAATATTTTTATCAAATTAATTAGTTGCTGATGTGTCATATATAATATCTTTGAGGAACAAAAAAAAATCAGAGACTTATTGATTAATCAATACATCAAATCGGTTTGCTATTAAGCTAAACCAAACTTTTGTCTATGTTCTAGAAACGTTTTGTTGAAATAACAAAATTTGTCTAGAGAGTTTAAAAACAGAACAAATAAGTCCTCTCTTAGAATTTTCAAAAATTGCATTATTATTTATCAGTAAGATAAATAAGATGGAATTTTTTTTTTTTGTTGAAAGAAGCTATTTGCTTACTTAAGCCTAGCAGCTATGAGCTACCATAGCTTGACTCTGTTGACTGAATCAGTAACGAATGTTAAAAAGAGTCTAATTTATGTACAACGAATCTCGCTGTCACCAGCGCCAGTGCGGAAACGCGCTGTCAGAGAGCGTGAACATCAGGACTCAATATATATATAGATATATATTAAGATATATATTAATATCTTTATATATATATATATATACACACTAGTTTTTGCCCGTGCCTACGGCACGGTGTTACAGTATTTGGCCCGTGCCTACAGCACGGTATTACAAAATTAAATGATTTTATTTTTTAATTAAATGCCCGTGCCTACGGCACGGCACAGTGTTACAGAATTAAATGATTTTATTTTTTAATTAAATGATGCCCGTGCCTACGGCACGGTGTTACAGTATTTGGCCCGTGCCTACGGTACGGTGTTACATAATTAAATGATTTTATTTTAATTTTCTATTTTTTAATTTGAAAATTTGAAAATTTTGACCTTTTTCATCAATCAATTCACTCTCTTTCCTCCAATTACAAATGAAATGATCTGAGCTGTTAATTAAGCCACATAAAGAGAGCCGTTGGATACACTCTTTTTACTCAAACACCATTCTCCTTTATTATATAGATTATTGTTTGTATGGTCGCATATTTTTTAAAATAATATTATTACTGTCTATCTATATAATAAAGGAGAATGTTGTTGGAGGAAAGAGAGTGCATCTAACGGCTCTTTTTATGTGGCTTAATTAACGGCTCAGATAATTTCATTGGTAATTGGAGGAAAGAGAGTGAATTGATTGATGGAAATGGTCAAAATTTTCAAGTTTTCAAATTAAAAAATATAAAGTTAAAATAAAATCATTTAATTCTATAACACCGTGCCATAGGCACGGGCCAAATACTGTAACACTGTGCCGTAGGCATGTGCATCATTTAATTAAAAAATAAAATCATTTAATTCTGTAACACCGTGCCGTGCCGTAGGCACGGACATCATTTAATTAAAAAATAAAATCATTTAATTCTGTAACAACGTGCTGTAGGCACGGGCCAAATACTGTAACACCGTGTCGTAGGCACGGGCAAAAACTAATATATATATATATATATATATATATATATATATATATATATATAAAGTTATTAATTAACACATGTATATTTATTAACCGTGTGCATTTAGTATAACTAAAATAATTCTTTCTCTAAATAGAATTGTGTTGATTTTTTTATAATTCTCTTTTATCACATGTGTTTTAATAATAATACACGGTTAAAATTTAATTATTATTTAATAATTACCCAATCAAAATTTACAATAGAACTTAATACAAGGATCAAATTAACACTAAATCTAAACCCGATATTAGAAAATGTTCATTCTATCGTGATACTTCCATTATTATATTCGTATATATCAAATCACAAGAATTAACTTTTAATTTTTAATTACTAATTAAATCAATTCTTTAACTAATTTTGTTTTTAATAATAATTAATTAGTTATTATAATTATAACCATAGTCCTTACAAAAATAAAATAAAAAACTTGCTAAATATTCAGCACTCTCAAATAAATACACAAATAACACTATAGCTAGCTACCTTTTTCATGCAAGTTCAATATGATGAAAAAAAATTCTAAAATATAATGATATAATGATGATATTATATTATTCATATAATAATTTAATAATGTATTATCACATATATTAAATTATAAATAAATAATATATACGTTTATTAATTTGTAATATTGCGTAACTCATATATCCTCAGGAGAAAATCTACAATGCAACAGAGCTACCATATCATCTATACAACAAGTCAATCATCGATTGCCACAGGTGCTAAAAAATTAAAAAAACAACTAAAAAATAAGTATTAAATTATACATGTTATTTTCTAATTCGTTGGTGTTAGCACGTGACATCCATTACACCAAAAAATTACTCAAGTAAGAGAGCAATTAATAACTTTTTTCAAAGCAAGTAGAGCATTTGAAAAGAAGCTTACAAGTTAAGAAACTGAAACATATCATCTTCTCTTAAACCTAAAAAGCAAATAATAAAACAAAAAGTTTCAAGTGAGAAGGATCAACAAAACTTAAATTGAATTTATGTAAATTATATTCTATTATTATTATTTATATAAAGCAACCCTCATCCTTCACTTTTCCTCCTCATTCCAAATATCCTCTTCTTTATTCATCTTCCCCTTCTCTCATCTCTCTCTCTGCAAACTCTCTCTTATGTTGATGTGATTCTTCCCCATAATCTCACAAAAATTAAAAACCCATCAAACTTTTACAAAAGAGAGGGAAAAAAAAAAACAAATTAAAGATCAAGCAACATGGTTTTTTCTTCAATCCCAGCTTATCTTGATCCAGCAAACTGGCAACAAGTAAGTGTTTTTCTTCTTTGCCTTTTTATTATAATTTTCTACTTATTGTTTCTTTCTTTTGCCAAAAAAAAGCAAAAAAAAAAAAAAAAAAAATCAAATATTCATGTTACTTTTGTTAATATATCTTGTTTGAATATACCAGATATTTGATTTTTCTTTTGTTGTTTTTTTTTTTTTTTTTTTTTTTTTGGGTTCTCTATTTTTACAGCAACCAAATCATAATTCTGGACCTAGTAGTGGTGCAAGTACTCAGTTTGCTCCGCCTCCGCAGCACCATGGAAGCGGCGGTGCGGGTTCAATCCGACCCGGTTCAATGGCGGATCGAGCCCGGATGGCTAATATCTCCATGCCAGAAGCAGCACTGAAATGCCCTCGCTGTGAGTCGAGCAACACAAAATTTTGCTACTTCAACAACTACAGTCTCTCGCAGCCTCGCCACTTTTGCAAGACTTGCAGACGGTACTGGACTCGAGGGGGTGCCCTTAGAAATGTTCCCGTTGGGGGCGGCTGTAGGAGAAATAAAAGAAGCAAGAAAGCAGCAGCTCGAACAATAAATCTCCCGTCAATAGCAGCACTGATCATCGCCAAATGGCAGCTTCTGGTAATTCCACAAGCACAATGTCTTCTACTAATAGCGGAGCCAGTGATCATATCTTTGGCCTTGGCCCACAAATTCCACCCTTAACTTTCATGACTTTTTAATCATCATCTGACAGCTGATGAATACGCCGGTGGCGCGGATATTGGATTGAACTACGGATCACTTTCAGCTCCAGTAGTAGGAGCAACAGCAAATGATCACTTTAATTTTCACATAGCGAGTGCTTTAGCTAGCGGTGGTACATATGGTGGTGGTGGTGGTGGTGGTGGTGGTTCTTTTTTATCAACACTTAGTGGTTTGGATCAGTGGCGATTGCAGCAAGCTCATCAGCAATTTCCCTTTTTGGATTCAACTTCTTCTTCTTCTCCTTTAGGATTATACGGTGTTGATGCATCAGGTTATAACGGTGCAGGTCAGGTCCGGCCAAAGATTTCAAGTCAATTGGCCGCAGCAGGTTTAGTGAAAATGGAGGAGAATCGTCGTCATCATCATCATCATCATCATCAACAGCAGCAACAGCAGCAGATTCAGGAGATGAATTTGTCAAGGCAGTTTATGGGGATTCAAGGAAATGATCAGTACTGGAACACAAATACTGGTGGTGCTACTGCAGCTCCTTGGACAGATATTTCTACCTTTAACTCTTCTTCCACTGGCAACCCTCTGTAGAGATTTGTTCTCTGCTGGCCAGTGTTGGAATTAATTAACAGTGAAGCTTCGTTTTTGTTCTTAGTGTAGATTCAATTAAAAGTGATGAACACAAAGTTACTTCCATAGCATATAAAGCATGGAAGTTTCAAAACCTAGTCCAAGATGGAGAATTGAGGGCTTATGTTTCTTCAGTATCAACTTAAAAAACCCTAGAATTAATTGGTAGGTTTCCTTTTTTTTTTCTTTTTCTTTTTTTTTTTTTTGAACTCTCTTGATTAGGGTTGCAATGTATGTGCATGTTTTCAGTGATGAGTATGAGAAATTAACGTAGTTTTTGTCTCAAAAGATCAACACCTTAATTTTCTCTACATATAATGGGATGTTATATATATAATGAAATTGATCAAAATCTTGAATTATGAAGCCATTTTTATTTCATTGAATTTGGATTAATTAAGATTCACTTTGCAAAATATAATATTTCATGTGAGAATATATTCCCTTTAGCCTTCTTCTTCTGCTTTTGGTTTAAAGTTTCATTAATTTTTCTTGTCTCCACAGTTAGCTAGCTCCTAACTTTTCATAAAACTTAGACGTTTGCTTCTTCTTTTTTATTGTGATTACTTCATCATTAATTTTTCCTCAGATTATATACCAAACAATTAAACAAAAGCATTTTCTATTATCTGATGTTGAAGATATGATCATTTAACACCGTTTTATTATATCATAAATTATATTGTCTCATTAAACTAAATAAAATTTAAATTTTAAGTACTCTCCGATCTCTTCATTTGCTCTCATTTTCGCATCAAAACAATCACTTAAAATTTTACTTTTTAGAAACTTAGCTCCACGTTTAGACTGAGTAGTTTCACAGTGATATGTAATCTCATCTTTCATCATACGAACTCGAATAATTAATCTTCATTGTTACTCTTGTGGAGAAAAAAAGTTATACTTGTCATATAACAAAACGAATACTATTAATTCTTCTTTCTTGTGCAGCCACAGCTGACTTCAAATTAACCCTTTAAATCAAAATTAGCTTTGTGTGCCACCGTTAATACAGAGAAAAGAGAAATGATAACACTTTTTTTTGGCTTAATGTAATTTTACCCACTTAAGCTTACTTGATTAAGTTGTGTGGTAGGAGTATTCACGGATTGGGTCGGATCATATTTTTTAAATTTTCTTAATACCACCTATGATCCGAAACCTGAACTTTGAAAGTGTAACCCGCGTTGGTCAGGTTAGAAAATTTCTAAATTTATATTCTTTATGATACATTTTTGATATGATTTATAGTTAAACCAAATTATAATAAATTAACTAGAAAGAAAAAAAAATGATTAATTACGGATCGAGTCGGGTCAAATCTGATTTTTTACATTGAACCCGTGATCCGATTCTATATATTTTAATGGTCATGTCAGGTCTGGCTCAAAATTACTATTTTTTTATTTTTACAAACCTGACGGATCGGGTCACAGATTGATCCGACCCTATAAACACCCTTACTATGTATTCTCCATTTTGTGCATAAAGAGAAATGATCCACCTAGAGTATAGTGACATCCAACACTGATCAAAGAAACCAATCGTTTGCGATGCATGTTTCTATTTTGATTACTATTAATTATATCATTGCAAGATAGCTAGAGAGAACTTAAATCATTTTAATTATAAATATATTAATAATTCATTTTCATAATCATAATATCAATAATAATCTGTTAGGTGGACGACTGAGACAGTGAAGAGTAAAGAAAATGATTTTGTAATAATTAACAAGTGTAAGTGAGAGTGAGGTCACTCTCACTCACTCATTCCCCCATGATTCATAAGGAGATAATTAATTAATAATAATGATACTAGTTGCACATTTTATACTTTATTAGTACTCTATTAATACTGAAAATTTATGATTTTGTGTATAAATAGATAAAAAAAAATGATGGTTAAAGAACATTAGGAAGTTTAAATAACATTTTTCATTAATTAATTATTAAAAAATTATTACGACAAGAGTCTCAAAAGACTAAAAATGCCCATAAATTCCATAACCAAAAATCAACTTAGTGTTTTTAAAAAACTGCTAAAACAGAGAAGAATTCTCGGACTTTGTTGCAGAAACAGTCATACGTAGAAGGCAAAATAAATTAAGGAAAATATTAACGAGTATTCTAAAGGCATGATTTATTTTAAGAAAAAATTTATGGAAAAAAAATAATAATTAATATTTTGATAATTATTTATATTTTTCATCATTGAAAATTTTTCTAAAATATATTATTAATGAGTATCCTTAGAACACTCGTTAACACTGCGTCGGGTTATTGAGTGAACACTGTCTGACCATTTCGCCATTTTGACGCGCGTGAGCGCGTGTTGCTTTCACGACTCACTATGCACAAAGTACTGACTTGTCAGTATACGCGGACCTGATATTCACGCGTTTCACAGCTGCGTGGGAGTTTGGGATTTTAATTACAAAGAACTACTGCAGCTCTAGCTCTTTGCTTTGCTTTTGTTCGTTTTCATTCTCATTTTGGTCATAGATTTTACTGACACAACTCTGTGTTTGGTCCAAACGAAAACAAAAGATACTTGACTTGGCTCCGGTTCATTTTAGGGCTCTGCTTCTAATGTTCCTGCTAAAATTCTTTAAGAAATTGAAAATTTAAATTTTTTTTTGAAATCGTTAGAAACCTTACCATCAAACTACCCATTTCAGGTTTAAGCAGAGCAGGTAAAATCTCAGGTTGTCCCAGACTCTTACAAGAAACGCACTTATAGATTCGAATTCAAGACCTCAAGGTGAGATCCTAAACTTTATACCACCAAGTCACGCCCATTAGAGACAAAAAAATTTTAAAAAAATATATGTGTGTGACACCCAATTTTGTACTAATTAAATAGCCTCGAATGAAGATGAGTAACCTATCTAGACTGACGTGAGATTTATGTATGGTTCTTGTCTCGTATTAAGATAGAATGAGTCTATTCGTGTATAAATTTGATTATGATATCATAAAGAATTTGTGGATTAGAATCGTCTCAATAGAATATATTTTCTCAAAACTTATATTATTATACCAATAAATTTCCCCTATCGACCATAATGTGAACAACATTGCCCTCAAAAAATCATTACTTACAATATAGCTAATTAAGCCTTGCTAATGTATATTAGTTGATGTTGACTTGTTTAAATTATGAGATAGAAGTTATGGGGGTTTTTGTCCTTTACAGTAAGATGGGAATATTATCTTGTGCCGATTTTTGAATTATTCTCATCCAATACAGAAAACGATCAGTATCACTTTTTATTTTGATGTCAAAGTCACAAAGGAAGATGATATTTTTTTTTATTCTTTTATTTTATAACCAGAATCATATTACATTTTCTTGATGCTTCATACTTTTGTTTGATCTTTAAACTAGGGTTCCGTATTTTCATACGCTATAATTTCATTAATGGCTTAATTCTATATTAGCTGAGAAATTAGTGTAAGATGTTTGTTTAAAGTAAGACAAATTTTCAGCAGTATGGGCTTATGTTTTATTGGGTAGAAACTAGAAAAACTAAAGAGAATGTCTCAAAAGAAATGGAGATTCAAATTGTTAATGATTATTTAGTGCCTTAATGTTACACTATTAATCCTCGAAATTATAACAAATTTTAGGGATTTTTTTTTAATTACATTACAATTAATCTATTGATATTTACAATGAGAAGTCTTCCGAAATTTTTTAAACCAGTTATATATATGATGGTGCAGTTCTAATATTCAGATTGAAAATGAGTATATGAGAAATCTCGAACTCTCGATCTCAAGAATGAAGTGAGGAGATTCCGCCAATCAAAACCTACCATATAGATATTCGATTAAAAGCGAGTAGATTAAAGAGTGATTTACAAATAAGTAATTAAATAAAATATTCTCTCTTAATCTCTAAAAACTTCCTAATAATAATATTGTTATAAGCATATAGTATTTCCAACAGGGATTGTCAATCTTGAAAGAAAGGAATCTGTTAGCTTGGATTTTGCTTTTGCAAGAACCAAGGCTGCATACCAAGAACGAATAAAGAACATTCAAAATCGTCAAGAAAAGTCACTTACACACTCTCTCTCTCTTTAAAAACAGCCCTATTTTGATAGCAATAAATAATTATAATCACACAGTTTTGGTCGGTCAGTGAGTCATCTTCAAAGAACATTGATCAAAGAAACAATTTATAGTGATCCCAAGAAATTACATAAAATCATGCATCTTCTTCTGCATTAATTATTGTAATAATATTCTCATCATTTGAGATTGAGTATGAAGATTAGTTATAAATAGTTGATTATCTTTATTTAACATAGTATATTTTGGGTCAAGAGTTTGAAATCCTTAGCCTCAAACACAAAGATAATATATCATGTTAGTTAGGTTTAGTTCATTTTATCGAAAAAGTGCCAACATTGAGTCTTGAGAGGGGTAAATTATAATATCTCAAATTACTTAAATAAAACTATGAATAATCAGGGCTTACGCTTGTACTCCCCTATGTGCTACGCCAAAGCAGACAGAAATTGAGTCGATAATTATAATTATTTGAATAAATGATCTCAAAAACAAGTGAAGTATTAAATAATAAAATCTTACGTCCCAATTAGATTGGAAATAACAAGTATAAGAAAAGGAATGGAAGCAAAATTTAGCTCGGAAATCCAACCCAAAATCTAAGATGCTCATGCACAACAATAGCATATCTAACAAGTACATTTTTCTCAAATAATGTTCAATGAACAGAGCTTCATATTGAATATTGATGTGTCCACATGGATATTTGTGCAAATTCTAAGGCAGCTTTCACTTTGATAACGTCCTTGTTAATAATTATCAACAGATGTAGAAAGAAAGTTAAGAGACTCAGATTCCAAGCTCTTCTCAGTTCTCACGTTCTCCCACATGTTCTGGTCTTAATCATACACATGTCCTTATTATTATTATTTTTATTTTTCATATTCCTTTGTTTTTTTTTCTTACAAATTCCCACGAATCTAATTGATTCTTTGGTTTGTTTTGGATTTAGATGAGGTGGCTTTGAAGTCACTTGTACCATTTGGTCCAGTAGTGTTTTGCGGCTGGCAAATGAAAACTCTAATTGTAAAACAAAAATGATATACATATTTAAAGTTTTTACGCCTCTTTTACTGTAGTTACAGTGAGCTACAGTAATTCATTGTAGCTACAGTGAGAGAGATGTAAAAATTTTAAGTAAAACTTTATGTATGTATATCATTGCTCATTGTAAAATAGAAATTGTTGTAGTAGTAAATATGATTCTTATCTCGCCAAGTGACATATCTGTCACTTTTTGCTGCATAGCTTGTATCAAGTGCTGCATTTCTTCATGTAACTCCTCTGATAAAGAGGCAGCATATGTATGCTTCAGGTTCGGATCATTGTAACGAGTGTCTTAAGGACGTTCATTAAGAATATATTTTAGGAAAATTTTCACATTACTTTTATGGGAAATGTAAAAAAATTATCAATACATTAATTACTTTCTCTTTTTTCATATAAATTTTTTCTAAAATGGATCTTAATGGCACTCGATAGCATTTCCCTTCTTAAAATTAATATTTTTAACGAAATAAAAAAATATTATATAGATTTTTTTTAATCTAATATAACAGTGGCAAATGTTTACTGGGTTGTTCAAGATTGAGGTACAGTGATTTTGAACACAGCTACTGTTCGATAAAAAATTACTAAATGTTATATATGTATGAAAGTAAACGGTGAAAATTACTCCCAAACTAAAAATAATGTTTACTATACATTTTAGATACTACACTTTAGAAGTTAAGTTGATGCATGATCGCGATTTTACTACCCATGTAAATGTACATATCGTTCAAGTAATTATATAATGACTAAAAATCGCATATCGTACCCACATGAACTTATTATTTTTCATATTAATAGTAAAACTAAACCTACTTAACTACAACTAAATAATTGGTTAAGAGATAGATTTAATAAATCTAATTAACCAAAAGACTAAATAAAGAGTAAATAACTAATTTTTAGGAAAACATTATATATGATAGAAGAATCTATGGTTATAATTTCACTTAAGCACGCAAACAATTAGTTCACGTACTTTTCAATCATTGGGTTGTCGTTATGAATTATTAACCTATAACACTAAATTATCTACAAGCCACTTTCGATGGTCAGGTAGAAATATTTCGATTAAGCCAATTAACTATATCACTTTTTACCATGACAGAATCTGATTCAATCTTCGATATAAATTAACAAGTTGTAGATAATTGAGTTTTCTTTCTAATGCAACTTGAATCACCTCATTTGGATATTGTATGAAAATATTATTATTAAAATACTAAAAGTTACGTGAATTAGAAGGTAATTGGTGTAAAACACTTTGATTTGTCGCCGTTTCAAACTCGTGCATTCCCACATGTATCATATCCTATAAAAATACAATGAACACATCAAAACACTCAATAGACTAACATTAACTCTCAACATATAAAATTTAGGGACGCTAAATTTAATATATTGACCGTTCATCAAAACACAATAGTCATCAATGACAAATGTTGAGTTGTGTCAGATTTTTGCTAATTTAATCAAGTCGGGTCAAGGAAAAAATTGAACTCGAATTCAAAAAGTAGAAAACCGCCCAGAGATGGTTCGAGTTAGATTATATTGGTGGATCAAATTTTGAAATTTAAAAAAAAAATGATTTACATTTAAAACTGAAAAATATAGGTTAGATCAGGTCAAATCTGATTTTTTTTAAAATAAACTTGAGATGTTATCCGCACTTATCTGGTCGGGTAATTTGATGTTTCAAATCTACTATCTCAAGTTAGCCGATTCAGTGGGTCGACCTGAATCACCCAACAATTATCAAATGTATATATGGCTACCAATTTATTGATTTGGTAAAATCTCTTGTAGTAGTAACATAAAAAGTCACTTATTCGAACTTTACATGTATGATGCTATTATGTAAAAATTAATAATAATAAATAAATTGTCATACCACTCGTACATATAATCTATTATTGAAGATATATATTGTTGATAGTGATTTTCAAACCCTAGAGTTTCATAAATATGAAGAATGGTATAAAGAGGTTTTCACTTTCTAGATAATGGGTCCAGGCCCAGGTAGCAGAGGCTTCCGACCCAACAAAGAGATCATACTTATTTGAGTTTCATGGCCGACCCGAGGTGGTCCATCCCTAACGATCCGACATGGTAGGGCGGGTCGAAGTGGTAATGATATGATCATGATCAAATGACGTAAGTCCAATATAGGAACTCATATTCTCTAAAAGGGTCTGATGTGATTAGGGTAAATTGATGGTTTATCTTATGGCACAAGTTACCGCATGAGAGTGATTAAGGTATGGGCTAGCATTATAAGGTAGCATATGGCAGTTACCAAAACTGAGATTATTTAATGAAAAGTAGACGACAGAGAGTAGGTATGTCAGACAGTCGGGCTATGTTTTACAGAGTAATTGGGGCATAAAGCCCATACGGCGCTGACATGACCACGTGGCAGCGTCATGAAGATAATGTAACAGTAGAATTTTCCCTATTATATAAAGGGATTGAGAAACCATTGTAAGGGGTGAGCTAATTCTATTTCATTCTTCACTTGTAATAGAGAGAAAAATCTTAAGTGTAAGAGTGAACTTGTAAGAGGTCGGTCAGACGAGCACAAGAGATATGCAGGTTGGTCATATCCAACCACGTTATAAAATATCTCCTTTTGCCCGTGGACGTAGGTTGGATCCATTATGCCGAACCACATTAAACCATCTGTCTATCATATGTGTTTTCTCATCTTTTTGTTAAGTTTGTATTTGGTCCCCAAATCAAACAAATTCACAATTAAGAGAGGATCGTTCGAAGAGTGAGTTTGCAGAATTACCCATGGAACGAAAATTATCCGTCAACAGTTGGCTCAGTCTGTGGGGATTAGTACTAAAAGCAGCAACCACGTTGAGGCGATGGCAGAAGATGGAAAAGCATAACTTCAGAAGCCACGGTAGCGAGGTGAATTGAGAGAATGAAGGAGAACTTGCAGATAGAAAGGGAGGGAACTCGAGCATTCATACAAGTCATGATGGAGAGAATTGAAAAGTTGAAAGAAATAGCAGCGAGAGAACAGACTTCAGTAAGACTTAGCAGAATGAGGAAAAATATTACCAGTAATAAGAGGCTAACCGCAATAAAAAAGGAGCAGATGATTAAGAATAGGAAGAGGCCGGGACTAACCCAGCAGGAGCTCTAGATCACAAAGGACGACTTGTATACCGCCCTCAACAGACCCATGGATCAGATAGTTCAGGAGCTTGAGAATAAAGGTCTATTAACTGAGCCCGACCCGAGGAAATTATCGAATGAGAAAAGAAACAATCGGGCTTACTGTATACACCATAATGCAATGGGACATACCACGAAAAAATGTCGAGACCTGCATGAGCAGGTGGAGGACCTGGTTAGGAATGATTTTCCTCAGCGAGTACATTGATCATGAGGTCATGAGGATGAGGCAGCGCTAATAGAAAATAACACTGGGTCGGACACCTATCACCTAAAGCAGATGGTCGGGAGTGCCCGGATTAAGAAGCCCTAGAATATCGAGGTGCTAAGAGAGTGTTTTCAATATAGCCTCTCTTAAAATGACCCTTAAAGAGTTGTAAGAAATGCAGTAGATCCTCAGAATATGAATAAAACTTTTCTCTTTCTCGAATAAAAACTTATTTATCCACGCTTACTTATTATGACCCACAAAGAGGTCGTGGTGTGTTTAACGACTTGGGAATGTTTTAGTACCACCGAGACCGTGTTATTTTATTGGCTCGAGTATACTTTAGTACCGCTGAGGCCATGTTATTTTTATTAGCTTGGGTTTGCTTTAGTACCGCCGAGACTGTGTTCATTTTATTGGCTCGGGTCTGCTTTAGTACCATCGAGGCCGTGTTGGTTTATTGGCTCGGGTCTGCTTTAATACCGCCAATGTCATGTTGTTTTATTGACTCAGATCTGATTTAGTACCGTTGAGGTTGTGTTGTTTTATTGGTTCGGGTTCGCTTTAAAACCGCCGAGGCCATGTTCATTTATTGGCTCGGGTTTACTTTAATACCGTCAATGCCATGTTCATTTTATTGGCTCGGGTCTACTTTAGTATCGCTGATACCATGTTCATTTTATTGGCTCGGGTCTACTTTAGTACGAACTTTGCTTTAGTACCGTTGATGTCGTGTTCATTTTATTGGCTCGAGTCTGGTTTAGTACCGCCGAGGCCGCATTAGTTTATTGAGAAAGGTAATGATCTACCGAGGCTTCATTTTATTCTTTGGCGTGGGGTCGGAGTTTCTCCCCCATAGCCAAGTGTTGGCAGCACAAGGATGAAGCATTTTCCTTATGGCCAAGTATTTATTATGGCACGAGGTTGGGTTACGTGCCACTGATGCCTTATTGTACTCGTTAGTATGAGGTCAGAGTTTCTCCCCAATGGCCAAGTGTTGGCGGCACAATGAGGGAGCATTCCCTTGTGGCCGATAAATTATTATTAGCTCAAGGTTGGGTTACATCCCGCCGAGGTCATTTTACTGTGTGACAGCCCAAGGAATGGAGCTTTCCTTCGTTACCTATATTTTATTTTACAGGTATTTGCATATCATTCTCTTCTGGGGTCGCAGCATGTCAATAGCGTGCATCAGTCCAAGGACGTCAGATCAGTCTCCGGCTTCATGCACCACCATCTTCTTTATAGTTCTCGGCACCAACTCGCTTAATCGTTGATACCGAGAACTATGAGACAGATGTTGATGGTGATTTTCAGGCTCGAGAGTTTCGGAAATATAAAGAAGGGTATAAAGATGTTTTCATTTCATAGATAAAGAGCTTAGGCCCAGATAGTAGGGGCGTCCGACCCAGCAAAGATATCAAACTTATTTGCGTTTCATAGCCGACCCGAGGTGGTCCATCACTAACGATCCGTCCTGGTGGCTTAGCAAGTCAAGACAGCTGTTGCTTCTATCTCCCAACCTCGTAAGGCGGGTCGAAGTGGTAATAATACGATCAGGATCAAATGACGTAAGTCTAGTATGTGAACTCGCATTCTCCAAAAACGTCTGATGTGACTAGGGAAAGTTGCCGATTTATCTTCTGACACAAGTTACCGCTTGGGAGTGGTTGAGGTATGGGCTAGCAGTATGAGATAGTGTATGGTAGTTACCAAAAATGAGATTATGAAATGAAAGCGGACGACAAAGAGTAGATATATCAGGCGGTGGGGCTATGTTTTGTAGAGTAATTGGGATATAGAGACCACGCGGCATTAGCAGGACCACGTGGCAGATGTCATGAAGATAGTGTAACAGTAGAATTTGCACTAGTATATAAAAGGGATTGGGAATTCATTATAAGAGGTGAGCTAATTCTATTTCATTCTTCACTTGTATTAGAGAGAAAAAAAAAACTTAAGTGTAAGAGTGAGCTTGTAAAAAGTCGGTTAGACGAGCTCGAGAGATAAGCAGATCGGTCATACCCGACCACGTTATAAAATCTATCATTTCCTTTGTGCCCGTGGACGTAGGTTGGATTCATTCCACTGAACCACGTTAAACCTTCTGTCTATTCCGTGTGTTTTCTCATCTTTTTGTTAAGTTTGCATTTGATTCCCAAATCAAAAAAAATTCACAATTAAGGGAGGATTGTTCGAGGAGTGAGTTTGCCGATTTATATAGCTTTTTAGTTTCCTTAACGAGGTTTAAATTTTCCACTGTGGTTTCCACTTTTTAGGTTCCTTAACGAGGTTAAAATTTGGCACTGTAGTTTCCTTAACATGGGTGTTTAAAACGCAATCATTCAAACAAGCATTAAGTGGACATCTCGGTTGTCATTTTCAAAGATTCCTACAAGAACAAGAACAACAAGAAGCTTAGTATATCCTTCATCGATCGCCATTTGTTTATATCGTGGTGGCTACTTGCTGCTGGTCCTAGCAGCGCAGCTATTGAATGGACAAATCAAAATTTCAAGACGTTACTTTTTTTTATTATGAGTAGCATCATAAGATGTCCACTTTTTTATGTGCGAATTTAATCATAAATAGGAGCTATATATATATATATGAGAAAATAAAACTCAAAAGCTCATTAAAAGTGAAACCGTGAGAAAAATATCGGAGACAAAACTACTAGAATATCACCCACAAAGACTTCAATAATAAATCCATTCCAAGGAGAATCAGAGGGAATCACCCGAAGTCGAGAAATCTTCATAACTTAAAGACATTCAACTACAAGAGAGAGATAAGATCTTCATACAAGTTTGAGATAGAGATGAACATGAACTGTTGAATAAGCTTTGATTCATTTCCATCCACAGACACTAACCAATCGCCATGAATAGACATTCTAGAAAATCGATTAATCTATCATTGGTACTCAAAAATCGCTAAGATGAAATAAATTCATTGGGACAGTCGAGAGACACCCAAACCGCCACCACGTTCAATTGAAGAATCAGGACCATACTTTCCAAGAAAATGAACAAGAGAAAAGAAAATGGTTTAATGTTTCAATATCAATATCGCAAAGAGAGCAGGTAAGCTGAATAACATCAATAATACATTTGCGAAAAAAAAAAAATCTTTTATATGAATTCTCTTCAGGAAAATAACTCAGCAAAATACTTGCACTTTTCTAGGAACAATAATGTGTATATATATATACACACACATATAACATAATGGGTAACATATGTGTGAATATATATACTACATTTAATTAGTGTCCCAACTTTGATTCTTTTTGCTTATCAAGGGCAACCATAAGTTATTTGGGTTTTAGAAGAATTCTTAAAATAAATTATGTATCCATAAAGGTTAAAATTATAAAAATTATATTATATACTTAATAATATTTATTTTTTTTTTTTATTTAACTCCATAATTTTGGACAAAATTTTAGGGTCCAGCCAACTATTCGTATGAAACTCCTCTCATCTTAATCTTATTTGAATGAATATGTAATTGAAATCAAGCTTTAACATTTAATATTGGCATTATATCTGGCACTATACTTCATTATTAAAGCTATTCGTATATTCATTTGGGTGCCATGGTGTTTATATTTTAAATTAATCAAAGTTGGAAAAAAAATGACTTGCACTAGTTGCAAGTAAACAAAGTGCACTGGTATATTCTTCATGCAAATTAAATAAAAATTTTAATTTTTTTAATGCGTTTTGCCTATTACAATTACAAATCATGAATTATATTTTATTTTATTTTTCAATATTACAAATTGATTGAAAACTCTACTACTTTTTCATTGATTGACAGATATGGGATCTGGATTGTGCAAATTTAATTTTTTGTTGTTTTGTTTCTGAATATATATGCATGCAAATATGCAATGGAATGATGGATGATTGCGGGAGGAAGCATTCAGATATTGTCTTCTTATTTATTTTTTGTAGCCACTCGTGTAATTTTCATTGTTTTCGGAACTGAACCAGTGATCGAACCGATAATCTAAAAGATTCAATAGATTATTGGTTTGATCAGGTGAATTATTTCAAAAAAAAATCGGTAGAATCAGTTAACGTCATAAATAGTCATATTTAATTAAAATTTATAAAAATATTAAATATTGAATTTTTGATTTTTGATTTTTGATTTTAAAAAATAAAAAATGAATTGGTCTGGTCCGGTTTGCAGATTTTGACTGATTTTTATCGATTTTGACCAATTTTTTGAAAGCCGATTTTTTTATTGTTAATAGGACCAGACTCACAGCCATTTTACCAATTCGACTGTATGAACTGACCGATCCTGTCTAGTTTTAAAAACATTGGTTATTTTAGTTCATATGATCAAATTTGCAGACAGAACTTTTCTTTGACCAAATCTACATAGTATTATAAAAGAGACAGATCCATTCATGTGCAAGAACTCGGAAAATACACTCACAACTATATCATTTCATATAATCGGTGATTGAATTGATAATTTAAAAGATTTAATGGAATATTGATTCGATCAGTTGAATCATTCTAATTAAACCGACTAAAATAACTGATGTCATATATATATATATAGTGTTCACGAGTTAAAAATAAGTTGAGTCGAGTTTTTTTAAGTTAGTTTCATTTAATAATCGAACTATTATTTTCAATTTGAATATCTCATATATTAAACGAATCGATTTCAATAAGTTTAGTCCAAGTCCAACTATATTACTAGACTTTAATGAGCAACTCGATTAAGTTCGGTTCTACTACTAAGTTTAGGAGTAGAAAAACCATTGTAAAAAAGTATTAAAATTTAAGAAGTGAAGCAAATATAAAACAAAGCCCAAGCCCAAAATGAAGCCCAACTATATTGCTGGGCTTTAATGGCGGAAACATGGGTTAGAGAATAGCAATGTCTTTTGGAAACTATTCAATATACATTTATAAAATAAGTATAAAAAGGATTTATCGAATACTTAACATAAATAAAAATCATAAAGGATATCAATATTGTACTAAACTTAATAAAACGTCAAATGATTCTTGCTTAATCTCCTTTTAATAGAATAGGCATCATGCTAGTAGTCAAAGGGCGTGGCTTGGTGTAGGGTTCATGGTCTGACTTTCAAGTCCTTGATTTGAATTCAGAGAGTGCGTTTCATATAAGAGTATGGGATAACTAGGGGTTTTACCTGCTCCGCTTAAACCCGGAATGAGTGGTTTGACGGCGAGATTTCCCAAAAAAAAAAAAAAAAAACTGTGTATGTATTCAAATGGTCATATGCATACTCAATTATTATATGATTTAAAGTATTTGGGTTCAAGCCATACATAAAATGCTTTTTACGTAATTAACTTGCCGTTCAATTGAGGGAGAATCTAATATCGTACCTCTGGAATCTATACATGAATAAACTCACTTGATCGATTTAAGGATATATCAATAATAAATTACCAATTTACTATTGAATAAATCCATACAGATCGGATCGGATTAGGCCGAATATAAACTCATCCACCTAAGTTCCATTAGAGCCCTATCGGGGTCCTACCAGAGCCCAAAAGGGAGTGCCACGTTATGTGCTGGTGTAGAAATTTACACCTTCAATAGTCAACAACAAATTAATAGTTGGAAGCACCAGCAAGTTGCAACTTCTGAAAGTTACTACAAAACATCCTTGGGATTAAAATAAGAGAAGTTGCTCACCACTCGAGACAAGTTACAAATCTAATTAAAAAATTATTATGTCATATTTTTATAATTTGGTTCCCAAGTCTCGAATTCCGGTGTTTGCTTGATTTTTATGCGCGGAGAAAGAGAAACGTGTAAGGTTCAAATCTCCTGAGACACAGTTCCAGTAAGTGGTGTTTGATTAAGTGAATAAGCCTCCAATGGACGCAAACACATAAATTACAGTCCTAAAAGTTATGAAACTAAGAAATAAAAAATATGCTTGTTTGAGTCTTCATTTGATCGGGGTTTTTCCTCTTTGTACGAGTGAGTTTTTATAGTGAAGCTTGTAAACCGCTTGGGCAGTTCCAGTATCTCCCTGCAGCTGCTGGATCGTGTCTTCAACTGTTGAGCTGTCTGTCTCAACCGCTTGATCGTGGAGGAAAAAACTGCTTAACTGCTGTAATCGTGGGATCAACTGCATCACGTGTTCTCGTTCTAATCGCTGCTTCGGTCGTCCTACGTTTTTTGTCGCTCTAATTACTATTTCATCCAGTGATTACTCTGATCGCTATTCCCTTCGTCGTCCTTCTTGCCTTCGTACTTTACTCATTCGTTTTATGATGATTTCGCTCCAGAGTGACATTTCTTCTTTTGTCAACAGATGGTGTATTTTTAATAAAAATTTGAGACAAACGAGTGTTTTATTTACTTCGCTTAATCCCAAATAAGATGGTTCAGCAACGAGATTTAAAATATCAAATTAACTTTTTAACTCATACATTCTCAAGATTTAAACACGAATAATTCATTAAAGAAAGTCGATTGGAAATTACTTAATAATACATGTTATGTCATATTGCCATAATATTTTACCCCACCAAATAATTTCTTACTTTAGTGATGTTGTCCTCAACATTCCTAAAGTCCTTGAGATTTTAAGACTATTTAATTGTAAGCATTCATCATATTCACAGTTAATATTTTTTTCTTTAGAGCTGTAATTAATTGACCAAATAAGAAAAGAGACAAAAAGCTTCCATGGTGGTGACTTGGATGGTAACAATAAGTAGAAAGTCCAAGGAATAAAAATTCTTGTCCCATAAAGAGGGGATTAAAATAAAAAAAAATTCCTTTTACTTATTTTTTGGATTGAATGAAGGGGAAAAAAGTGATTTAACAAATTCCTCCGGCCGAAAGATTGATGCTAACATTAAAAATAAAAAATGAAGTTGAAAGAAAGAATTAAAACAGGGGATTTGATTTGATTAATGATTAGTGATTATGGGCAGAAATGATTTGATTATTTCCCGAAATTTCGGTGGGCGCGGGACCAAACTACAGAACAAATGTAGTTGTATGACGCGCTTAAATTGATAGCTTTTCACATTCAAATGAATCAGTCTTTTGACTCAGTGCCACCATTAGTAGAAGATTAAGCAGCAGCCAGGTGGCGCGTGGTAAAGTCTCCGGGAAGCTCTCATTGCTTTATTGCAAGATATTAAGCAAAGGAGAGGTGATGGGTCAGAGAGTGAGTTGCAGGGAACGAAATGAAAGTGCTTTGTTCATTGCTGTGGAGAATGGGGACTTGCAGATGATTGAGGCTATGGTGGAAGCAGACCCAACTGTCTTGAGAATGACTAATGGATGTGGAAAGCAATCTGCATTGCATTTTGCTGCTGCTTATGGCCAGATCGAGGTGGGTTTCAGGTTTTGTTGCTTGCTTGATTGATTTTGATTGCCTTTGTGGTTTCTTTTTTATTTTCTTGAGAAAATATTGATGGGATTTTCTGGGTTTTTTTTTTGGTGGCTTTGATTGATCATTGGGTAGGTTCTGTCTATGCTTTTGGATTGTTTCTTTTTATATACCAATACAGATGCCTTGAATCGCTATAAACAGGTAATGTATTTATTTTGGTTGTGCATTTTTGTCTCTCACATTGTATCTTTTGCTTGAGTTTTGGATTGATGAAACTGGTGATTGGTTTATTCAGACCCCATTAATGGTGGCTGCAATGCATGGGAAGTTATCTTGTGTGAAAAAGCTCATTGAAAGTGGAGCATTTGTATGTGTTTTTTTTTAATGAGTTATGTTGATTTCAGCTTTACTTTTCTTGAAATTCATTTTCTATGAAACTGACCATTGGCTATGTTTGCGATTAATTAGATTCTGAAATTCGATTCTCTTCATGGAAGAACTTGTTTACACTATGCTGCCTACTACGGTCATTCAGATTGCCTGCAAGCATTACTTAATGCTGCCCGCACCAATCATGTCGCAAATTCTTGGTCTCTTTCTTGCTCGACATCTGTATGTGTTATATAATTTGAATCTCAATATGGTTGTTGTATGATTGGATGGCAATGGCAGGGGATTTTCAAGATTTGTGAACATAAGAGATGAAAGTGGAGCGACCCCACTGCACTTGGCTGCCCGTCATGGATGGACAGAATGTGTTCATACTCTCTTAGACAATGGAGCTCTTGTTTGTGCATCAACTGGGGGAAATGGGTACTTATCAATCTTAAGATCTATTTTTATTTGTTGAGTGACCTCTTCTTTCAGATTGATGAGAGGCATATATGCAGATACCCAGGTAGTACGCCTCTTCATTTTGCTGCTCGGGGAGGTTCTTTGGAGTGTATACGGGAATTGCTTGCTTGGGGAGCTGATAGGGTTCAACCGGATGCATTTGGGTGAGTCTTCCAAGCAAGTAATAAAAATCTCTTTGCTTATCCATTAGTTACGACCTCTTGGAATAACTTGAAATTGGTCAAATTGAAATGTCTTTGGTGTATTTTATGCATTTTGGTATCTTGATTTGGCAGTACAGTTTGCAAGTCATATTTTTTTGGCACTTTGTCTTCTGTTTCCCTTTTTTTTTTTCCTGAAAATAAAATGTTATAAGTTTTGTTGCCAGTCCTGAAATGTTACTGGTTTTGTTTATGTGATGGCTTGAATCATAATAACCTCTTTAAAGTCCTAAAGTTTTCTACGAAAAAATGATGGTTCCTTCAGGAGAATACCATATGCAATTTCTCTGAAGCACAATCATCAAGCATGTGCAGCCTTGCTGAACCCTTCATCTGCAGAGCCTCTTGTCTGGCCCTTGCAATTACGGAACATGACTGACCTTAATCCAGAGGCCAAATCACTACTGGAAAAGGCCTTAATAGAAAGAAACGAGGAAAGGGAGAAAGCCATTTTGAATGAGACAACCCAATCAGTTCCATCACCTTCACCATCTGATGCTGAAGTCGATGACAATACCTCTGAGGTGATACGCCTTTAAGCCTAAATTATCCATTTAAGCTTATATATGATTTTTTTTCAGTATAGGTGAGTGCTTTTTTTCATGAGATAAAATATGACAGCAGTTGATTATACCAATAAGTAACTCAATTTTGTTAAAAGAGTTCAAAAACTTACAATTCTGAGTGCCTGCTAAACCTGCCAATATCTTTTTTATTTTTCTAGATGTAGATGTTATTTGTCCCATGGTTATATTTTAATCATTCGTCTTTTGAGGTTCATTTGCTGATTAAAACTGTGTAAAAATATGCTATGAATGTTTAGATGCACCCACAAAAAAAAATGTAGCCAATACTCTGGTTGGTTCATTTTTCCCAGAAGTAATATTGAAAATTCTCTTATGAATCTGAACAAAATGCTTCAGTTCTGATTTATGAAGGTTTCTTTCAGAAAGTGAAAAGAATACATTACTGGTTAGGTGTCTTGCTAGAATCGGTTTATATGCGAAGAGACAAGGCCATGATTGGAGGGAAAATAATAAGAGTAATGATCTTTTATATACATGTATGTGCAACTTTTCATTTATATTTACAGGAAAATTTTCTCAAACAGGCTAGTGATGTTGAGCTATGCTGCATATGCTTTGAAAATCTGTGCACAATTGAGATAAAACCATGTGGCCATCAAATGTGTGCCCATTGCACCCTAGCCCTGTGCTGCCACAAGAAGCCTGATATTGTAACAGCAGTCCCAGAGGCCCCTGCGTGCCCCTTCTGCCGCTGCAATATCGCCAACTTAGTTGCTGCCAAGATTATCAACTCTGCTACTGAACTGGTCATTAGTCCCTCAAAATCCAGGAGATCAAGGAAGTCCTGGACTTCCAGCGAAGGAAGCAGCAGCAGTGGCTTCAAGGGTATATCAGCCATGGGCTCATTTGTGAAGATAAGTGGCAGAAGTTCAGGAAGGGTCGCAGCTGAATGCAACGAAGCAAACAATAAACTTTTACAAATGGATGCCATGGACTCTTCCTCTTGCCATGTTAGTTGATGAAACAGCAGCATCGCAAAATTCAGATTGCTTTAAATGGCTCATGTGGGTAACTTTTTCAACATTCCCTCCATTTGAATTTTGAGCATATGCGATACAAGAGTCAAGTAAAAGGTCCTTGTGCATGTTTTGGTCGGTGGAATCCTATCACTCTAGCCTGCTGCACTTCAGATTGAAGCAGCAGCAATATTTTAGGTTGTTCCTGCTCCAGTTCTACACATTTTAGATAGGATAATGAAGCCAAATGTTCAATAGTTACTCAATTATATTTAAATTATTATCCATTTTTATCGGCTATTTCTCGGAGAAGAAGCATAAAGAAATCTACTCAGTGAAAAAAGACTTTCTCCCATTCATAATATTATCAATGACTATTTTGCAAGTAAAACTGCTATTTGTGTCATGCCTTTTCTTTTCATTTGGTATATGAAAATGATTTCAGTTTTGGTTACTTTGTTATTGCTTAAAGCCTATATTAATCAGTAACAGTTCAAGCTATAATTTTTGGCAAAATTGCCCAAGATATGAAACAAATGAACAAAAATCTCCAGAAATTTAAGCATGTAACACATTGCTCTCTTGAAAGAGTGTTGATTCAATGGAAAAAAATCATGTAATGAGTTGAGCACATACATGATAGCAATAATGGAGCTCCATACTCATTTCCATGTTCATGTAGTTCTCTGTAAGATCTTCTCTCAATATCTGCACTTAATGAAACACTTGAGTGAGGAGCGACATGGTCACCAACAAATAAAGAATATCGATTCATGATGAGCCTTGGTGCAATGGTAAGATTACTTCACTGTGACCTTGGGGGTCATAGGTTTGAGTCACGGAAACCGATGAAAAATCATTAGGTCCATAAATTGCTGGGTTCTGATTCCTTCTGTAAATGGTGGCAGCTCTCCTTTCTGCTTCAAGAAAGTGACCAAGAGACTGCGTGTTGTTAGTGTTTACAGTATCAGTAGTTAGCTTTGAGCATAGTGAAAATAACCAAGGTTTAGTCTTGTAGTTCTTCTGGTCTCTTAATGCATCTGTTGTTCTTGTCCTAGTTGATCTTCGCGAAAGTTCCAGAATGTTAGAAACACCAATGAGTTTCCCAAATGTGATGCTCTTGTCATGGAAGAAAGACCCGGTGGACTGAAATCAAACAACATAAGATTCATCTCAAATTATTTATTTTTTTTTTAAAAAAATAATTTTTAAGAACAAGGCCGATAGACTGATCAAACCATATCCGAATATTGTGAGACCAAAGGAGAGACTGATTACAGATCAAATGAAAATAAAACATCTAAAAATATTTCTAGATGACAGTTTCATTGATCTGTCTTCTGGGACCCCAAGTTCAATTGCAGGCCTGACAAGAAACTTTTTAACATTCTAATGAGTGTTGGATCCAAGAGGTTGTGGGCATCTTCCTCTTGTTTTCAGTTCATGGAACATCATTGAGTGTGAGAATAACCATATTTGTATATTTAAATTCTGACAAAGAGATGCAGTCTTTAAAGGGTTAGTGGAAGCAACTAATACAGTCAAAAACACCATCATAATGGACCATGTGGAAAGAGTAAAGTGGGTTTTAAGTAGGGTTAGGCATTTTGATTTGTGATCCCCTCCCCGGGAAAATTTTGAATCGGGACGGGATAAGATTTTTTGTAAAACGGAATGGGATCGGGATGTATTTTTATCCCGATTTATATGACCGGGACGGGATTCGCCAAACTCTAGTTTTAAGTTGCTTTTAATGTTCCATGAATTGAACTAAAGATTAAAGAAAACAAAACCATGGTAATGAATCTGGTACAGCTTCCAAAACTTTTTGAAAGTAGTTTTAGACAGACAACAAAGCAGAAATACAATTGATGAAAAACCTTTTAATTCTCTTGCTAAAGAGTTATTTCAAGTATTATAAGTTATTTTTATCAAACATTTTCAACTTTTGTTTCACAATTAGAGTTTTCATTTTTATAATCCTTTCAGTTTTTCAGCCACCACACTTCGATACTAAACAGACCCTAAATGTAATGTTTCAAGTATAGTACTTGTCAAAACCTAAACTTTGTAAATGTAGCTTTACTCGTAAAATCAGAACTACTAATAATTAGGGACGGTCCTGAATTATCTTGAATTTATAAGGTCTCTTAAAATTGAGCCTTACGAAAAAAGGATAAAAAATATATATCATATTATATACTAAAAATTGAAATTTTCCTTGATTCAAGACCCTAACTTTCGATTAAATTTAGAAATTCTCACTGACCGCATGTGAAAATGGTACATATGAGAAGAAAGAAGTGACCTCTGTATCAAGATCTGAAGAAGAAACAATGGAGGAGCTTGGAGAGCCATCGAGCACAGTGTTGAAAGAAACTGAACCAGATAAATTGCCATTTCTCACCAACCCAACTTTTGCATTAAGTAGCCTCAGGCCAAGAGGCCACCCATCTTCCTGCATTACAAAATAATAATAATAATAATAATAAAAAAATTAACAAATGGGTTCAGTCTTAAATTCATAAACCATCAAACAAAGCAATAAAGAGAAGAAATATCAGCACCTGTTGAGCCATGAGTTTGATTATTGACTTAAGAGAAGTCAGAAGAGTGAAGTTACTGCAGGCAAAGGAACTGTCATTTTTCTAGCAGCAAGAACAGTGAAATACAAACAGCATTACAAGAGAATAAAAATGATTTTTAAATGAGTCAGAAATCTTTGTAGGCTGATCTTTTCACGAGGTGGTATATCATGTGCCGGGTGTATATGCCTTCTCTCTCACAACAGGCGGGCCTCACACAACTGTGGGGCCCGCCTGCTGTATGAGAGAAGACATATACACCCGGCACATAATATAATTTTCGTCTTTTCACATGCAGCATTTTGACTGAGCAGAGCCCGAAACACTCAAGTGCAACTTGTAAGTTGTAACTATCTACCACGCTATTACTATCATCATCCCCACTAGAGATGGCAATCATACCCGTACCCGGCCCGGATCTGCATGGACCCGGACGATTCGGGTATGAGATTAAAATATTCGGACCCGGGTCTTAAAAATTAGGACTCGGATGAATTCGGATCCGGACCTAGATCTAGCCAGACCCGGGTCCGGATCCGGATTTTGACATCCTTAATTCCCACATCATCTATATATATATATATAAAAGAAATTTCGACTTTGTTTAGTGATATTCTTACTTCAAATAATTATATATTTTAGAGAGACTAAAATTATTGAAAAAAAATGACATCACTTTTAATTTAAAAATTCATGTGTAAAGATCTGCTCCAATAATCCTCATACGTAATATAAAATACATTATTATATGGATAGTGTAATATCTATTGGTTAATCTTAATAATACCATTTGTGTGTATAATATTTTTTTCCTTTGAAATTTAGGGAATATGGTCACGGGAAAATTAAGTAGGAAATGTTATTCCAGTTTAAAATCATATATCACTCTCTGTCCTTAAGGTATCACATAAATTTTCCGATCTTTTGGAGATACTCTAAGGAACTATAATTTTTTAGGGTTATTTAGACTTTATTACTAAACTTATGGTAAAATAATAATTTGGTATTACGAATTTTGAAATAATAGACTTTGTCATTAAACTTATGGAAAAAAAAAATTTTTCATCAAATTTCAATTGATCATGCTTACCGTTATTTTTTAACATTAAGATCAATTAAGTAAATTAACGGTCAACTTGTGAAAAAAATAATAAAATATTAGATTTTATATAAATTTAATAGTAAAATATTACTTTACCATAAGTTTAATAATAAAATACAAATGATCCAATTTTTTTAATTATGTTTAAATTCAATTGTAACTTGTAAATATCTATCATCCATGTATATATATATGCCATACTATTTATGGCAAATTTTGAAAATGTTTAGCATTACTCTTTTTGATTTTTTAATATGTTAATCACATTTGAAAATCTGTTGTCTAATAAGAACATATTTGACAAAATTTGATAAACATCAAAATATTTTCTCGTTAAGGTAGCTAACAATATTAGAAGTAGACTCATGATCATTGTTGATGATAATTGGGAAGTCAATCATGTCAATTTTATGTAAATAGAAAAATTAATTCAGATATAAATATTGATTTACGATTTTTATTTGTTCGGACATGTCCATCGGATAAAATAACCGCGCTCTTATTGTAAATCAACTGTCTCTGTCTTTTTTGCCCCCGAAACTCAGCATATTATTGGACTTTTGGTGCATGCATTGCTTATTATGTGAACCACACCCGTTTTATACATCAGTGAATGACTTGCAGATGAAGATAGGGTTTGGATCTGGGCTGATCAGCCAAATTTCAAACTTTTACTGCCATCTCATCCTGATAAATCTTCACAGTCCTGATGGAAAGTGAAGGATACCGAATTACAAGTGGGTTTTTTTTTTCCTTCTTCTCAATTTTAACACTTGGGTTCAAATCTATCCTGCCTATTCTTGTGCCTCGAGTAAAGAAGCTAGCAGCAAGAATGCAACTTTAGCATGCCAGCCTGGTGTTTTAGTGTTCTAAGGCAACATTTAGTATAGAACCATTTAGTATAGAGTTTGGTGAGCTTATAAGTTAGCGTATAAACGCTAGACCAAACACATAATTAACGTTAGCTTTGACGCTAGCTTATACTCTCATAAATTATAATCTCACAACATGAGATTATTTTTCTATACTGGTTTATATTTTAACTTTTGTTCCACAGTTTATAAACTAACTTATACTCTTAGTGTATTACTATCTACTAAACTCGGCCTTAATATTGATTTATTTTGAATGCTTCTTGAGTCTTTTCAGCGATCATACTTCCTTCACCTAACGGCAAACCTAATTTCGCAGCTCTTTCCAAAAGTCATGAATGCAAATAAAAAACATCTCCGGGATAAATGGACTCAATTCCTCTACTCATGTAAATATTACAAAATGTCTTGCTTAGATTAAGACAAACAAACTAATACAAAAACAACTGATGTGTTGAATGTCTCACAGGCGGCCTAATCTATACGGTATTCCAAAATTTTGGTAAGTCTTGATTTCACCTCCTAGCGAGGCTGTCACAATTACCAAGCCCCATGCAGTTGATTGGACTGTATGGCTTGACTGATTACCAATATCAAACCAAGACGACCAATTTGAAAACGAGGAAGAATTCTTATCCATGCTAGTTGTATTAGAAAAGGAAGAAGATGGATCATCAATATGCCTTATGGAGGAAGAATTTGAAAATGAATCCGAGGCAGAGGATATAGAAAGTGAATCACCAGATCTTACTGAAGAAGAATTTGAAGTGAATGATTCACTAATCCCAGGATCATGAGAAACTAATTGAGCGAGTTCTTCCTCTGGGGGACTTTCAACTCGCTCTACTTTTTTGGTTTTCTTTGGTAGAGGTGGCAACAGCCGCCTACTGTGACCTGCAGGGTTATCTTCCTTGGTTGGTGAACTAGTACCTGAAGTGGGATTTGAGCTGATATGTTTTGAGTGCCTTTTGTTTTGAGCTGACGTTGGCGGCGGCTCACCCTTCACCATTCCAGGCCAAGGTATTGCTACTGAAACATCTTTGCACAGGAAGTGTTCATGATTTGTGGTAGTGATTATACTTCTTTTTCCTGCAGAAGCATTTCGATGTTCTTCGCGATTCCAGACGTATACTTGAGAATCTTCACTTGCACATACAACATATTTTCCGTCTGCATTGAATGAAGCTGCAATTTGGCTGCTGGTATTTCTGAAGCCTGTTCACAAACAACATATGTATCATCGTAAACCGGAAGAGAGACCAAAAACAGTCTCCATCTATTAATCAAAACAAGCATCTACTTCCAATTTTCTACCTCTGAATTTATGAACAATGTGTAGAGTATCCAAAATTCGTATCCGCGAATCAGCAGAAGTGACAAGAACTTCGGTTGGATTGGTTGGGGAAAACTGTTCAAACATAAACTTATAACCTTTAGCCCTTGAAAATACCAATAAGATAAATTGGAGGCAAAAAGTAATATCACCTGGAAACCAGTTATCTTTTTGGCACTAGACTTCTTCTTGGTCTGAAAATCAACCTGGTTTAATTGATGTAATTTGCCATCTGTTCCACATAAGATGCATATTTACATAATGATAGGATTTAAAGAACGTTCGCAACAAGAATGAAATCTCAGAGCTACTCATACCCTCTATGCTGTAAAATCGACAACTCCCTCTATGTGAACCAATGATGGCATTCTTCATTATTGAAACATGAAAGAAAAATGAGATCAGAACAAAATTTTAGATGAATAAAATTGTTGATGAGCAATTACTAATCTGCAAAAGTAATGTAATTAAACCTGGCCATCAGGAGTGTAACAGGCAGCTGTGACCATTTCATGAAGATCTGTCCAGTCAACGACAAGCCGATCAGGTATGCTCCAGATTCTCACCTTTGCATCAAGTGAACCACTTATGAAATAATCATCATCCACAGGATTGAACTGAATGCAAGTTACTGCAGATCACTAAAAGGGGTAAATGATATTGCTGCATTAATATTACTATTTACTAATGCTTGTCTGGAAAAAAAAAAAAAAGAAAGAAAAAAAAAAGGACACCTTACCATAATCATTGTGGGCAAATAATTTCAGACAGCTCTTGGTTTCTATGTCCCATAACCTGACAGTTTTGTCCATTGAAGATGAAAGCAGCTGCTGCAAAATCATCAAAATTGGTCTATAAGTTATGTCAAAATTAATGTTCTGATTATTAAGAAATCGCGATTAAGGTGAGAAACTAACATTAGATCTTGACCAGGAGAGGTCCAAAACATCATCTAAATGACCATTGAAAGAGCAGAAAGGTTTATCAGATAGCGAAAACACGGTTTCTGGCACATGAACATAATCAGGAGAAGACTGCTTCCCCTTTTTCTTCTTCTCCTGTGGATTGTGTATTGAGCCATTCGAAGAACATGCTTTATCTGATGAATTGCACAATGAAGGATGAAGTGGTGTCAAATTCCCTTCATTCATAGACATAACTTCACATGCTTGAACTTCCCACACATGAATTATCTTATCTTCACCTGCGCTGGCAAGAAACTGCGCGTCTGAACTGAACTTAATCGTCCAAATAGACCCTTCATGAGCCTGAATCTCTTGACACAAATGCAAAGCACTCAATTCCTTATAAGATTTCCCAGTCTGCCTAACTTTAACCCATTGATTAGAACCATTCCTGCCCTGTCTCTGATCTTTCTGCTCCTTTGGCTCACCAGGCAAAGGATGAGGATGGTTACTTTCCCTCTCTTTTTCTCCCTTTGAACTCATAGAGTAAGCCACTCCTTTAATATTCTTTAACAATGCAGCTCCTGTTCTCTTGCTCATCCTTAAACTCTTTGAAAGATACGAATTTGCAGTAAATTTTCTCACACCATCAATAATCCCATTCACATTTTCTCTCCTAATCAGTTCCTTAACAACAGGGGAATGACCAGCAGATTTCTCAAACTCCTCCATTATTAATTGCTTCCCTGTTTGCAAATCACTAAGCTTATTCCACATCTCATTTTCATTACACTCATTAACCATAAACTCTTTCCCTGTATCCAAATTCTTTATCAATAAAATAGAAGCAAAATTTCCACTCTTATGAACAGAACGTAGTACGTTACCTGGTTCCTTGGACGCCACGCTTACAGATTCTTGATACGAACATATCTTTGCACGCTGCAATAGCACCATTGATGATGTCCTTGTCAATCTCTGCTTCGAGAGCAAGCCCATCATTTCCTCTTTCCTCTTTTTATCTACACATAAAGATTCAATATCTCCTTCTGATCTTGACCGTACAAGCACAACTACCTCCGGAGAATTTTGTCTTTTTACAGAAGACAGTGAATGTGAATGTGTTTGTGTTTGTGAATTTTCTTGTTTTTTTTCTTCACCAACTTTAATATTATTATTATCATTATTCTGCAAGTTTACGGGAGCTTGATTATTATTATTGTTGGTGTTGTTTTTGAAGCTGAGAAGTTCTTTATAACGAGACAATCCCATATCTTGAAAGAGTCTCTTACGGCGTTCGGTGATCGAACCGGGGGCGACCATCCAAACGTCGTAATCCGGCGGGATTGAACCGGGTGCTGACGTGGCGAAGTTATGAAACTCTTTAGTAGGAGGAAGATGGTGATGATGATGAGCGGAAGACACCGTGGAGGCAAATGAGATGCGGGAGTCTTCAAAGTCTTCGTCTTCGTCGTCGGAAGAGGCCAAGTCAAGAGGCACGGCGCAAGAGAGCCGCTCATACGTTTCGAAAAACCGGTCGTCGTCGTCGTCCGCCACGTCGGCGAGGCCCTCCCACGTCATTTTTATCGTTCGTTTGCGATCCATAATTTTTTTTTTTTTTTTTGCTGGTTATTGAATTATCATGGGGATTGTGGAAAAGGAGGGAAGTGTTTTTGAGTTTTGAGTAAATTGAGTTTTTTTTTCTCTTGGAAGGGAAAAGAGAAAAACAAGGTGGTGGGGGTGTTTACGTCATTTGATTTTGTTGTATTTTCTTTAATTGAAAGGAGGAGAAACGGTCAACGGGGTCGTAGTTATTACATACATGCTTTCACGTCTTTGAGATGTAATGCCATGAATTCGCCACTCTCTTCTTGCCACGTCATTGCTTGTAATTCCAGTGGACCCACAATTATTTATGCTCTCTTGAGTTCATAATCAAATTTTTTTTTTTTTTATAGCTAGGTATTCGGGTACGCATACATTAACTAATCTCTAAAATTATATAATGTGTCTTTATAAATTTTCCAGTATAGATCAGGAGAAATCGCTGGCTTTTTATCCCAATATATATAACTCTAAAAAAATACACCTAACGAGATTGAAACTTTGAACTTAAAAACTGAACAAACCACTTAAATCAATAATTTTTACTACTAAAGCGATATCATTTGATATTTTGCTATGTGACGGTGGCCAAATATTGTAGAGTTAGCTCCAAATATTTGTACAGGTAAAATATTTTTCATGTTAAATATAATTATTTGAAAAATAAAAAATAAAAAATTGGTATTCCATTGTCAATTATGAGAGTGTAAGGTATGCATGATGGGCTTTTGGCTTTGATAGTGATATCCAAAATATATCCAATCATGAACTTAATCAGCTTATTTTATGTTTTGTTTTACATTCTTTTAACGTGCGAGAGGCTATTTTGGACTTGTCAGGCAGATCAAACACAGAAACCATTAAGGGTGGCAACGGGCCGGGCTGAGCCCGGGCTTTGATAAGCCCTGTCCGAGCCCGGCAAAAAAAAATGCCCGGACTCGGGAAAGGTCTGGCCCGAGTCGGGCCGGGCTCGGTGTTTTTTCTGGCCCGAAATTTAAAAAAAAAATTTAAAAACATGCAAATACAAAATATATTCACACTATATGCAAAGACAATTTATAAATAAATCACAAGTTTCATCGATAAATTAACAATTTAAATGCTACAAACAAATAAAAATACTACAAACATATTAATATATATATATATACTAGATATTGCCCGTACCTATGGCACGGTGTTACAGAATTTACAGAGAGATTAAGATTATGTATTTAATTTGTTTGTTAATTTTCAGAGATATTCTATAATGAAATGATTTTATTTTTAATTAAATGATTTTATTCTTTAATTTATTTAATAGTTTTCATTTTCCATTAATAAATGATTTTATTCTTTAATTTATTTGGTAGCTTTCATTTTCCATTTTTATAGAGATTCTATAATGGAATGATTCTTTATCAACCATTATATTATAATGAAATTATCTACATAAATATAGCATTTGGATACATTTTTTATCTTAATCCTAACCATTGGTTGCATTCTCTTTCCTCTCACACTATTGTGCTTTATAATATATATATATGTGTGTGTGTGTTTTTTTTTTTTTTTTTTTTTTGGTTTTGGCCGGGCGGCCCGGGCTTTTTTTGCCCCGGGCGGGCCGTATAAAGACAAATTGCAAAGATCAAGGAAATTAACCAGCCTACAATCAAGCAAAATCATTCATATCAATTTTTGAATATTCTTGTAACTGCTGCAAATATGTAACTGCAGCATAGTTTTTGGGCAAATTGATGAATATTGTCGTAAATAGATTATATAGCTTTGTATATAAGTAAGGTCTCATTACATGAATAAGATGTGTGAAAAACTTCACAACAGCAGTGCTATTTCCTTTATATGGTATCAGGAGAGCCATTCTCTCAAGAGCATTCGATCCACAATATGTCGTCTCCTTCCGAATCCATTCCACTCAATACCCAAATCATCTCTGGCACTGCTAAACAACTTATTGCCTTCAATATCAATGCCCAAATCAATGAAAAGTTAACACCCTCTACCTTTCCTCAATGGCGTGCTCAATTTGAAGCACTACTTATAGGCTATGATTTGCTCGATTATGTTACTGGCATATCTTTTTGCCCTCATTCAGTCGGCGCTTCCACTACAGATCCCAACAAAATACATTGGGTTCGACAGGATAAACTTATCCTCAGTGCCATCCTAGCATCTACATCTCCAGCAATCACATCTTTCATAGCCACAGCCAAAACATCACATGAGGCTTGGGACAAACTCAAAATGTTATATGCTAGTCGTTACAGAACAAGGCTTATGCAACTTAAGGAGGAACTCACATTAGCTCAGCATGGAAACAAATCAGTTTCTGAATTTTTGTATTATATGAAGGCGTTGGCATATGAAATTGCCATCATCGATCACCCACTCTCTGATGATGATTTGACCTTCTATGTCTTGAATGGGTTAGGGTCTAATTTTCGTGAAATAGCTGCACCAATCCGCGCAAGAGAGAAGCCATTGGTATTTGAAGAGCTGCACAACCTCTTAGTGGGTCACGATTCTTATCTTCGCCGTCTGGATGTTGCTCATCAACAAATGGTGATGATAGCAAACTTCACAAACAAACGCCGTTCATCATCTTGGCCTCATCAAAATCAATGTCAACCCTTGCCCTGCCAATCAAATGGCCACCAACGTAATGTACGTCGCTCAATCATGGGCCTGGAAAGCCCAACAACAATAAAAAAAATGTTACACACCACGCTGTTAGTTTTGTGAGCAAATGGGCCATACCGCAAAGTACTGCCCTCAACTCAAATCCAAAGATTTCACAGTCAACTGCGCAACCTCTTCTAACGGAAAAGACAAAACTTGACTCATAGACTCAGCAGCCTCACACAATATAACGAGTGATCTTGCAAAATTATCCACTCACAATGAATATGATGGTACTGATGAAGTGATCTTTGGTGACGGTTCAGGTTTGACTGTCTCACACATTGGTTCTTTGAAATTACATTCACTCAAACACACTTTTATCCTGAGTGATACTTTTTGTGTTCCCAAACTTTCCAAAAATTTAATTTCCGTTCATCATCTTACCAAACAAAATAACGTTTTTATGGAATTTCACCCTTTTCATTTCTTTGTGAAGGACAAGATCACGGGGGCGATTCTACTTCGGGGAGCATGTGAAAATGATGTCCATATTTTTTTGGAATCAATGATGTCTCCCATCTCCAAAATGGTTGCAAATGTGCATGAGCGAACCTCAATTGATGGCTGGCACAAACGCCTTGGGCATCCATCTCTTCGCATAGTCCACCATTTATCTTCCTGTTGTCAACAAAAAAACTATTTCTCAATTATGTAGTTCTTGCTCTATTAATAAAGCACATCAACAACCTTTTCATACCAACAGTCTTCAAAGTCATGCACCACTTGACCTCATTTACACTGATGTTTGGGGGCCTGCACATTATACCAGCATTGACGGATCTCGTTATTATCTCATTTTGGTTGATCACTTCACAAAGTACATGTGGTTCTATCCCATGGCTACAAAATCCGAGGTGTCTCTAATTTTTCCTCACTTAAAAAAATTTATAGAAACACGCTTCCAAACCAAAATAAAAAGTTTGTACTCTGATAATGGTGGGGAATTCACTGCTTTAAAATCATTTTTATTGGCAAATGGTATTAGTCACTATACCACCGCCCTATACACCCCACAACAAAAATGGTGTCTCCGAACGCCGTCACCGTCACCTTGTTGAAACATGACTCACACTTCTTCACGACACATCACTACCTCTCTCATATTGGCCTCATGCTCTCCAAACAGCAACATATTTAATCAATAGGCAACCGACTCCCCTTATTCAAAATCGATCCCCTTTTGAAGCTCTCTTTGGTCAAAAACCAAATTACCTTAAACTACGAAAAATTGGGTGTCTTTGCTACCCACTTACCCGACCTTATAACACTAATAAAATACAACCCAAGTCCTCACCCTCTGTGTTTCTCGGCTACTCTCCAACCCAAAATGCCTACAAATGTCTAGATCTTAACACTCACAAGGTTTATACTTCCAGACATGTTCTATTTGATGAATTAAACACCCTCACTATGTCTACTACCACATAAAAAACTTCCTTGTTCGATGCTCAGGTGGTGCCGATCTCCTCGCCATCCACATTCGCTGATCTGTTGCCTGCATCAACTATTCCGGCAGGTGTAGTCGTTGTCGACACACTTTGTATATAAGTAAGGTCTCATTACCTGAATAAGATGTGTGAAAAATTTCACAACATTAGTGCTATTTCCTTTATAGGCCGGTCCGGGCCGGACCGGGCCCAGACTTTTCTGCCACCCTTAGAATCCATTAATTTCAACAAAAAAAAAAAAAAAAAAAAAAAACTCAGAATCCATTTCACTCTGTAATCGGGTTTATGTTGAAATTAATATTTTATTTTTTGATAACAAAAAAAATGATAATAATAAATACCATGTCACTAACAATTATAAAATGTTGAGAATTAATTTGGTAGGGCATCAAATTTATTATTTTAAAATTGGGATTGATGATGTAAAATATTTAATAAATCAATGATTAGATCAGTTAAATTATTCTAATTGAATTAGCTGACTGATGTTATAAATAATTTTATTTATCGATTTTTAATTTGGCTGATTCACCGACAGGTCCAGGAGAACACTTTCAAACCAAATAATTTGATTTCTACTGCGTGTAAAGAGGACTTGGGCGAATATTCATCAAAAGTAGGGATGGTAATTTCCGGATCTGGACCCGGGTCCGGATCCGCAAGCTCTTGAATGGACTTGGGTCCGAAAGTGGACCCGGTAAAACACTTCCGGGTCCGGACCCGGGTATACCCGGAATGAATCCGAGTATACCCGGATCTGGACCCGGGATCCGCAACTCCACTGTTTTTTTTTTTCCGTTTTTAAGCTCCCGGGTACACATGCTTATTTTGAACTTCTATCTCTTAATCCACCATTATCCTCAGATCCTCTACCTATTTTTACATCCATTAACATGTATTAAGTACATGTGTAAAATATAATCATCTAAAAACTTATCTACAAGTCGTAAAACAAGAATTGCCACATGTATAATAAAACAAGAAATGTCAGCATGAAGAAGGAAAATTTGTAAGTTTCTTTTAAAATGGAGATAAATTTCTTTTAAATTTTAATTTTTGTTTTTGTTTTTGTTTTTTTATATCGGGTCCCGGGTACCCGGGTCCGGAAACACCCGGACCTGCATCCGGACCTAGTAACTTGCGGGTCTGTGTAATACAGACCCGGATCCACAATTTTTTTTACTGATCCGAGTCTACCCGGACTTGAATCATCCGGGTCCATGCGGATCCGGACCGGGTCCGGGTATGCTTGCCATGCCATTCAAAGCAACCAAGGATAAAACCGTCATATGAACCACACAAGAGATGCGGAAACCAAACGGACAGCTGAATCCACTACGGCCGCCAGATCAGATTGACGCATCGTGTGGGCCGTAGATTCAATATTTAAAATGGTAATTTTTTTGAACCTTAACATAAGGCCTGCGAGAGAGCTGCGCGGGTGGCTGAGACCATCTCAAAGAACGTGAAATCTAGGGTTTCGATAAGGTAGCTTCTTTATTCTCTCATTTTCTGCTCCGATTTTTCAAGTTTTATGCGTTTTTTGGATTTTGTTTTTCGACTGTGGAAATGTTTCCGTTGTTTTCTGAATTTAATCCGTTCTGATTTTGAAAATGTTGCTTCGATTTGTTTCTGTGTAATGCTTTAACATACCATTTCTGTTTTTTTTTTTTTAAATTAATTTTTCGCCCGCTATCTCAGTGATTTGAATTTATTTATTTCGAAATTCATTAGATAGAAATTTGTACTGCTTTTAGACATTTTACTGGAAATTTATGCATTTTGTGATTAATCTGGCTGTGCTTTGATTTGAGTTGCATTATTTTCGTTTCTTTGTATTAATTGTCAATAAATTTAGCTCAGGGTGATCAATTTTGAGGACTTGATTTATTTAGCCTCGTTTATATAGACAGTAAATCCAATGGAAAGTGGGTTAATTTAATGCTTGACTTGATTTATAATTTTGATTTGTTTAATTGTTTCGCAATTGTAAGGGGCAGTATATGAGGAATTCTATGTAGGTGTACTGCGTATCTTTCCAAATCATGCTCTAGGTATCGTACCTACCGAAATTCTGAGTTGTTATTGTTGTTACATTGCCATTGGCAAGGTTCAAAAACTCAGTATGCGGAGCGAGGCGGTCCACCTGTGTGAGGCGAGGCGGGCAACCTCGAGGCGGTTGAGGCGAAAGCCTCAATCCGAACACGAAAAAAATTAAAAGCATCAAAATAAATCATCCACAATAAATCCATATCAATTAATACATAAAATCATTCATCAAATTAAACAAAATGAAATACAACAAAATACGTTTATGGAATAAAACGACTGTTAATTTCTAAATAGGCTATCATTTGTGTCTAATAGCATGAAATGTGTGTTTGAAGTGTCATCCTCCAAAGCATCACATCATATATAATTCCTAACATAAATAAATTTATTAATAACAAATTACAACTAATAAATAAATATAATAGTAAATATTTTTTATTTTTAAAGATAATCATTATTTTGTCATTTTCTATGAAGCATCGAGGTCGAACTATCCTATCAACGCTGTTAACGATACTGCCGGTTAGGATTTCAAAAATTAAAATTTTATTTTCAATAGCTTTTTAGTTATAAAGAAGCTCGATTCGGGATTATTTGTCCCAACTTTCAGCTCCCTTAATAATATTTTATTTTTTAAAAAATAGTAATTTTAGGGTTTTCGGGTCGAGGCGTCCGCCTTAAACCACCTCAAGCGGCCTCGACTCGAGGCGTCATGAGGCGGACCGCCTCAAGCCTTTGAGGCGGGCCTGTTGAAAATTCGGCCTGAGGCGATAGCCTCGACGCACCGTGGCCGCAAGGCGTGCCTCATATGGAGTTTTCAAACTATGCCATTGGCCCATTGGTCAATGCTTTCTCTTTGTTTATCTAGTTTTCTTGCACATATTGAGTTTTTAGCCTCCTAGCTTGCCCCAGGATTTGAACTCGGGTCGGATGGTTAGCCAAAGAAAGCTACTAAAAAACCACTCAATCAAACCCTAGAGGTATCTAGTTTTTTTTTTTTTTTTTTTTTTTATATATGTTGAGGATTGTTATAAAAATGTTGCTGTTTATGTAGTGTAATGATTGGTTGTGTTGGTAGGTGTTAGCTCATTCAAAACACTGGGTGCATATTTGTGTCATGATAAATAATTAAAGTAATCTCGTTTCATCATTACTGTTTATGTAATTGATCCATTCATACATAATTCTTCAGTAGAACTTAATTCAAAATATTTGTTTAGAGGTTTGTGTTGCCATGTGCCGAGGATACTAACATAATACTGTTTATTTTGTAACACTCAGTAGAAGATGGCAGATACCGAGGATATTCAGCCTCTTGTCTGCGACAATGGAACAGGGATGGTTAAGGTATGAGACTGTGTTTGTTGTCTGTGAGAATTAGAGACATAATATCAATTCTTAAGCTAAGCTAGTATAACTCCTATGTTTTTAAAAAGAGGTTGCTGGGTATTATAGTAACTGATTTAATTCTGTTAGGCTGGGTTTGCTGGAGATGATGCTCCAAGGGCTGTGTTCCCTAGCATTGTTGGCCGTCCTCGTCATACTGGAGTGATGGTTGGCATGGGGCAGAAAGATGCATATGTCGGGGATGAAGCTCAATCTAAGCGTGGTATTTTGACTCTGAAGTACCCAATTGAGCATGGAATTGTTAGCAATTGGGATGATATGGAGAAAATTTGGCATCACACCTTTTACAATGAACTTCGTGTTGCCCCAGAAGAGCATCCTATTCTCCTCACTGAAGCTCCTCTCAACCCAAAGGCCAATCGTGAGAAGATGACCCAGATCATGTTCGAAACTTTCAACGCTCCAGCAATGTATGTTGCTATCCAGGCTGTTCTTTCACTCTATGCCAGTGGTCGTACAACTGGTAAGCTGTTTAATTAATTTCTATCATTTTTTGAGTTGGATTTGATTTGGTAGTTTGGACTTCGGTTCACTTCCAAAAACACCTGATAAAAAGTCAACCATAATATATGGCTTGATCATGAAGAGTCTAGGCTGCAGTTAGGAAACTCTGGCCATCCTTTTTAATTTGATTGTCAGTATTCATATGACTGTTTAAGTGTATCCGAACCGAGCTTATTTTCTTTTTCTATTTACCTTTCCCCTGCTAGTAGTATGAATTGAGTTGAAGGACTCAACTGAACATGGCAACTTTTGCCTCTAGTATTTGTTATTAGTAATAATTGAGTAGAAAAGCATTCTGCACTTGTTTCAGAGACAATTTTGTGAAACTTAAGAGTAATTAATGTGCACCAAGGATAAAGACACAACTTTTTTTCTTTTTGGATTATTCTATATCATATGTTAAATATGCAATCAGTACGAGGGTTTTCTTATTTAATACGAGGTGTTTTGCTTGTTTACGATATTTTATAACAATTTAATTATTTACCTTTCCCAAGTAATTTCTATGGCAATGATGACAAGGTGAGTTCAATACTTGATTCCGCAGGTATTGTGCTCGACTCTGGAGATGGTGTCAGTCACACAGTTCCCATATATGAGGGGTATGCTCTTCCACATGCCATCTTGCGTCTTGACCTTGCAGGTCGTGATCTCACTGATGCCTTGATGAAAATCTTGACTGAACGTGGCTACTCATTTACCACCACTGCCGAACGTGAAATTGTGAGGGATATGAAGGAGAAATTGGCATACATTGCCCTTGACTACGAACAGGAATTAGAAACTGCCAAGACCAGCTCTGCTGTTGAAAAGAGCTATGAGTTGCCAGATGGTCAGGTGATCACCATTGGTGCCGAGCGTTTTAGATGCCCTGAAGTCCTTTTCCAGCCATCAATGATTGGAATGGAAGCAGCTGGTATTCATGAAACAACATACAACTCCATAATGAAATGTGATGTTGATATTAGGAAAGATTTGTACGGTAACATTGTACTTAGTGGCGGTTCCACCATGTTCCCTGGTATTGCTGATAGAATGAGCAAAGAAATCAGTGCATTAGCACCAAGCAGCATGAAGATTAAGGTGGTTGCTCCTCCTGAGAGGAAATATAGTGTCTGGATCGGAGGATCTATTTTGGCATCCCTCAGCACTTTCCAGCAAGTATGTTTCTCTTTCTTTCTTCTCTCCTTTAAATGCTCATAATTAACCGGTGATTTTATTTATTTCTTCGGAAGAAAATTCCTGATGGGAGAACTTTTCATACCCTTTTGAGCGCAGATGTGGATTGCCAAATCTGAGTATGACGAGTCTGGCCCTTCAATAGTGCACAGGAAATGCTTCTGATCACAAGCTGCCATTTTAAAACCAAAATGCTGCTTGCATTTTCATTCATTTTGTTGTCTTTCTTTGGTGTTCTTCATTTCAATATGTGGACAACGACCTTGAAAGAATGCACTTCTTGCTCTTCTATTTCCAAAATTTTTTTTTAATCACTTTTCATCATCAGTAGTGATAAATTGTTACCCATCAAACATTTCATATCCTGCCTTATTTATTTTCTTGCTTTCTATTTAATTATAATTTATTGTTGGGGATTTATAGCATAATATTTGTAGAGCTTTGGAGGGTTAGAGATTGAGAATATTGAAAAATGAAAAATAGAATTTGCCTATGAGGATAGCCTCAGAGAGAGAAAACTTACGTGCACATCCTTAAATTAAATAGATATGTTAACCTTTTTATTTTTATAAACATGACTCTAGACCTCTTAGTGAGAACGGTTGGACAATCGACTATGTTTGACATATTCGAAATATATCTGAAATCGGCATTTGATATTCTATATCAATGCATAATCAGGAAAAAAAAAATTAGCAGGTCAGTATATGTGTCAAAGATCGATCGAAAATTTGAATATCCGGCTCTGATCGAAATAACCAAAAAAATAGAAATATACGGTATTATATTTATTTATTTGATTTTTTATTTTGTAGTCGGATATCTAGTATATGATATCTAAAATATTAAAAAACATAATTAGAGATGATAAAAATCCCAGTGGGAATGGGGACTGCGAGATTTGGTATGGTAAGGACGGGTAAGAGGATAATTTTCTATACCCGTTGTTGGATGGGTTGGGTACAAATATTGACATCCTCATTCAAATAGAGATAAAATCCTCATGTGAAAATGGACTTGCATAGGCCCGCGGGGCCCAGTATATCAGGGACGGATAAGAGGACAATATAAGTCGAAAATTGATTGATTAATAGGTCAAAATTACTTATATATCGGTGTCAATTTAAATCGGTCATGCCAAATAGCAATTCACGATCAATCGATGATTAAATAACATGGCTTCTGGGCTGGGCCGGAAGAATAGTGTTTTTTGTGATTTTTTTATTATTTTCTTAAGAACTAATTTTTAATATTTAAAAAAATAAATAAATAAATATTTTTTGTGATTTTTTGAATTGAGTCTTAAAAATATAATTATAAATGCATATATTTAAAACTAAAAATAAAGATTAAATCAAAAGATATATTTTTTAATATTTTATCTAGATCCAGACATTTTTATTAAGCCTAACTCTACTTTGTGCCGTCTTTTGCCATCCCTATTAGAAAGTAGAATTTTTTTCTATATTTAGGAGTAAACTGAAAACATAATACCATTTTTGAATTTTCCATAAGGATCAGCTTCCAAGCTTTTAAAATCACAAGGGTATTCTTATAAATATTTTCAATACAAAGGGCTATTTTGATATTATGCATAAAGTAAATTGAAACCCTCATAGTGTGTGACAGTTGATATCGTTAATTCGAAGAGAAGAAGCCGAATCAAGCTATAAATGGATTTACGATTTTGTGCGGCAAAAACAACTCATTGCTGATATTAGTACAAAAAGTCACAGGCCGATTCATTGCTGCTGATTCAAGTCAATTCTCAAGTTTTTTCGATTATTGAACTTTTGAAGAGCGTGAGATATGGGTAGAATTGCAGTGGCAGCAATTGTGAGCTTGTGGGTCATTCCAATTTCAATTCTTTTAAATCGAATGGTTCCTGAACCGTACATGGTGAGATTTAAAATCCCTTTTGTTATTATTATTATTATTATTAATGTGAATTTGTTCGAAATTTTGCTGCTTTAATGACTGGTGGTAATGTTCAGGATGAGATATTTCATATACCTCAAGCTCAGCAATACTGCAGAGGCAATTTCAAGAGTTGGGATCCCATGATCACCACCCCACCTGGCCTGTATGTTCTCTATCCCTTTCAAGTCTTATATTTTTTGGGGGGTCTAAAGATGGAGTTTGATTTTTATTGTTAAATGTTATAAAATGGGAAGTTTGTGAAGAGAAAAAAATACGGGTAGAATGATAGGATCATCATTGTTTAAATAGATTAACTGCTTTGAAATGCGATGCTAGTAACTAGTTCACTTGCTTTGTTGTGGTTGTATTGTTAGTCATATAAAAGTAGTTTAGGGTGAGAAGGAGCGGTTGGGTTAGTTTTGATTACTGGTTTCCAGGAAAACGTGAAGTTCATAGAAAATAAATTTGGAACATTTTTATTGAGAAACCATTGTTTGCGTGTGAATGATTTTGTCCATTCGTCATGGTTGGCATATCCTGCTGATTCTCTAATGAAATACATTTGAAGGTTTGTTTTATGTTTCTAAGTTTTATTGTGCAACATAGAACCTCATTAGATTAATATAAAGTAAAAAAAATTGATACATGCAGTGGAAAATTTTTGCAGGTACTATCTTTCACTTGCCCATGTTGCTTCTTTGTTTCCAGGCATGTTCCCTGTAAAAACGGAGTCATTTTTTGAAGTTTGCTCTACTGCAATTCTTCGCTCTACAAACGGTGTCTTGGCAGTGCTCTGCAGCATTATTCTATACGAGATAATATCCTATCTCAGACCTGCTCTTGATGATAGAAAAGCAACACTGCAGGCTGTGGTCCTAGCCTTGTATCCCCTTCATTGGTTCTTCACTTTTCTATACTACACAGATGTTGCATCACTTACCCTTGTGCTTGCTATGTACCTTGCATGTTTGAAGAAGAAATACATGTTTAGCGCATTGGTAAGGGGTCAGTTCAACTTTCTATTTTATATTTTCAACATAGGACTGATGCTTCTGGATAATTTTTTCCACCTAGTCATGTGGATATGTATTTTCGTGATTTCTTTCCTTGAATCGCATGGCATATCTTGTGATATTCTTCTATTCTTAAAAGTAGCTTAGACCTAGAGAAAATAGATGTGGAAGCTCATAACAAACTTACCCATATTTGAAAACCTTCACCATTGAAGCCCCATCATGGGCTGATTTCCAACTCTGTTGGACACTTTTTTGCAATGACATAAAGGTTCACTTGTTGTTTTTTATTCCCAAAAATTGTGGCGATGCCTCGTTACTATAGTTGTATCTCGCTTAGTTATGGTATATCATGAATTAGTTAAAATGCTCAACGGTTATTATTTTTATTTTTATTTCGTGACAAGTTGACATGAAAACAGAAATGCTACTTTCCTTCATGCGGGAAATTCCAAATACCAGAAGTTCTTGGTTTCTTAGGTTGGCTGTTGGACAGTAACCAATAGAACTTAATACTCAAGTGAAACTGTTGATTGAAACATCACCGATCAAGGGATTTCCTGAATGGGAAAATTTAGTTCAGGGATAATATAAATATTGTTTGTTCAGTTACCAATGAGTAGAAAAGTTTGATGTTTAAAGCTTCTAGAGTCCATGAGTGATTAGTTCAACAGATTGAGGAGAGAAGTTGATGAAGTTTTTGTCATGTTCTTTTATTATGCAAGCATTAAATTGTCTTTTTTTGTTCCAATCAGCTTGGCGCATTCGCTGTTTTCATTCGTCAGACAAATATAATATGGATGATTTTTGTTGCATGTATTGGGGTCATAAATATTACTCTGACGCATAGAAGGGATGATGCGAAAGTGAATGAAAATCATGTGTTGGTCAACAAAAATGATTGGTTTTCTTCAACCAGTAGAATCAGAGTGGGCTCAAACTTTAGGAAAAGAAAGTTTGGCAAAGCTGTAGACAAGGATGATATTTCTACCCCCAGTACAAGTAGCTTTTCAGCTACTCAAACATCAGGTTCTGTTTCACATTTTTTATTAATTTTTATTGGTTTTTTAATTATGGAAACCTTGTTTCATTTTACAGTTTGTGCCATTCTAATGCAGGGCTTCTTGGTGAGATTCAGGCTATTATGTTGACTTCATGGCATATGAAGTGGGAGATGTTGGTATCTTTTAGCCCTTTCTTTTTGGCATTGGTGGCCTTTGTTGCTTTCGTCCATTGGAATGGAAGTGTAGTTCTTGGTACCAGTCATCTCGCCATTCTTTCAGCCAGTACTAGGTCTCTTATTTGGTTGTGTTTTATTAACTTCTTGCCATTTCCCAATTATTGCAGGTGCAAAAGAAGCTCATGCTGTTTCTCCACATTTTGCCCAGATAATGTATGTCAGTCTCTTTTGTGCTCTTTTGTCACCTCTTCTGCACTTCACCTTTGGTAAAGTTGCTACTTTGCTTCGGTCATTCTGGAAGAACAGGCCTCTTAGTTTCTTTCAGTGGCTTGTTGCCCTCACTGTTGGATTCCTCTCAGTTCACTTTTTCAGGTAAGTTCAGCTAATTGAAATCAATTTGAATATGTTTTTTTTTTGTTTTGTTTTGTGCAATCCATTGCCTGAATTGGTTCGAAACTCCTTTCCATAGATTCGGTTTGAGATGCAATCCTTCGGTCAACTTTCTTGTAGTTTAGCATTTCCAGATATAACATATTTTTCCATTTCTATCCCTTCCTTCCTACTGTGTGGAGTAGATTTTCAATTTAAAGTCTTGAACATTTTGATTATGCAATGCAATGCGAGCACGCATATTTATATTTGGAGCTTCTGTTATTGTTTAATAACACATCATTGTATTGATGCAGCATTGCTCATCCCTATCTTCTCGCTGACAATCGGCACTATCCGTTTTATCTCTGGAGGAAGGTCATAAAAGCTCATTGGTCAATGAAATATCTTCTGGTTCCGCTCTATGTTTATTCCTGGTTCTCAATTTTTAGTATATTGGGTTAGTACATAGCTTTAACCATCATATCACGTCTGTCTATCCTCTCATCTACCCATTGGACTTTATTTAAATCTTCGATCCGCAGGGAAAACTCAGAGGAAGATCTGGGTTTTGGCGTATTTCTTGGCTACCGCTGCAACTCTTGTTCCTGCTCCACTCATCGAGTTCAGATACTACACAATTCCATTCTATTTCATGATTCTTCATTCCAATATTACTGACAATCGACATTGGCTCGTCACGGGGATCCTTTATATAGCTATCAACATCTTCACCTTGATGATGTTCTTGTTTCGGCCATTTCATTGGGACCATGAACCTGGGATTCAGAGATTTATATGGTAAGAGTAGAGAAATGTCGAAAAAGTTTCAAAGGCTAAGGCACTTCTTAAGTTTTTATCATGAAAGCGATTTTTCGATTTTTCCGCTGGCTCAGATATTAAAACCATCGATCTAAAAGATTTAATGGGTAATTGGTTCGACTGATTGAACCGATAAAATCAGCTGACGTCATAATTAATTGTAATTAATTAAAAATTATAAAAAAAAATTATTTTTTGGTTAAGAATTGGCCGATCCGATTCATTGGTTTTGTCGGTTTCTATCTTTTTTTTCCACTCTAATTTTTAAAATTCAATTGGCACGGATTCCCAATTCAATCAATTCTTTGTTCGATCGATAAGTCCGGTCCGATTTTAAAAACACGGGATAATTTCGAATTTATGAAACATAAACTCCCATCTTTACCTCATCAACTTTGAGAGCTGAAGTGGTAACATTAACCGTTTCATGTTCTGTTCCTTTCTCTGTTAAAAAAGAAGTGAATCCTTGCTTTTGCACTTTCTTTCACATGACAGCGTGCATCTATAGGGATGGATAGATAACGAATTTTGATAGCTAATCGGGAAAAAAAAAATTTTTACTGATGGTAATCATATTCGAAATAGACAGAAAATTCGTATATCCGAAACCGATATTGACTGAAATATTAAAAAATGTATTAATATTAGAGTTCAATATCCTACCTAATATCATTTTTTCTCTATTTCTTTTACATTTCTTTCTTTTGTTTTTTCTAATAAAATATATTTTATTTTTTCACATGACAGAGAGCTTCCATGGTTGCTTAATAAAAATTTAATTTAAAAGCATGCTTTTATAGAATGTTTCAACATTTTATTTTTTTTTACAAATAATTCGAATTAATAACATCAGGGTCCTTATATTGTAAGTTTGGTATAACTAGTCAAATATTGTCCGTTTTAGCGCAACTTGGTCCTCTCACGGTTTAGTTCTTGGCATTGGTACAAGTCCACCCAAAAAGCCTATAATTAGTTGAGAGAATCCCTTATTTATAGCAACCTAGTCTTCAATCCCTCACGGTTTTGTTCTTGACATGAATTCAAGCCTACCCAAAATACTTCTAAGAGAATCCCTTACTTATAAGCACGTATCCAAGATAATTCCCAAATAATGCGAGATACTACATATATTGGTATTATATTCAAGCAAGATTATAATTTATCCATTTGTATGAAACAGACCCTTGACCCTTGGGAAATAAATTGAATTATCATTTGGGGTTGATAACTGCCAAAGTTCAATGGAATAAGGGTAATTTGGTCATTAAATAAGGTTAGAGACCTATTTTCTATTAATATTTAATTATTTCCCCTCATATAAAATATATTTTACATGATTAACAGTTATAATATTAATTTGAAAAATAAAAATCAAATTTTTTATTTATTATTAATTTTATTAAATAATTTTGACTTTTATTACAACAAAGTTTTTGTTATTTATTTTAGTTATCCAAACTTATAAAGGATAAAATTATCAAAATAAGCAAAAACTTTATAAGAAACTAAGAAAGAGTATTTCGGGGGATTTTTCAAACTATAAAAATGTGATGGGTACTTATAGAGATGGCTGATGGCAACAAGAGTCGGACCCAGCCCGGGTCCGCATGGACCCGGACGACTCGGGTCCGGAATTAAAAAATCCGGACCCGGGTCTTTAAAATTAAGACCCGGGTGATTTCGAGTCCGGATCGGGTAGACCCGGGCGACCCGGGTCCGGAATTAAAAATCCGGACCCGGGATCACGTGGGTCCGGACCGGGTAGACCCGGGTCCGGAAAAAAAATAAAAAAAAATAAAAATTAGATTATAATAAAAAAATATATATAAAATATTATGTATATATATATATATATATATATAATAGAATATAATAAAAAATTACTAAAAGAATTGAAATAAAACTAATAAAATTGACAAAAAATAAATATAAATATAAAATAATACAATTAAAATTTAAAAAAAATATAAAAATTTAAAAAAAAATCCGGGTAACCGGGTAGACCCGGGTCCGGACCCGGGGTAACAAAAACTCTTCCGGACCCGGATTTTGCCATCCCTAGGTACTTAAAGCAAAATATAGGGATGTATTGAGTATTTATCCAAAAAAAAAAAAAAAAAAAAAATTGTTACAACAATAAATCATCAAATATTAAAAATAAATAAATTTAATTTACTTCTTGTTCTATTTTCTTCTTCTTCTTTTCCCCCTTTTTTTTGCTTACCCTTCTCATTAAGCATCTTGATAGACTTTGGTAAGTATTAAATTACAAATTCTTACAAATTGATATGACATAATATTATTAGGAGTTTTTCTATTTTTCTGGAAATCGAACAGGCTAAATTCGAAATTGTATAATTTTGATATTGGTATGTTCGAACACCAATTTAAATAATTCTCTCAAGACAAACAAATTTTAGGGACCGCATATAATATTTTCATCCAACTAATATTTTTATGACTCATCCGTTTGTTATGAAAAATTTGTGATCTTTTATCATGCCAACTTTGCCCCCCACTGTCTCCATCTTATTTGGCTGAAACATGATGATGATAATGACTCTGTTAATTTCTTTATTGAAGGATTAAGTTGACTTTAAAAGCAAGTAAAACAATTTTTTCAAATATAAATTCTCTTATCCTCTCACTTTCAAAACAGCCATTATCAAACCTGGAATTTTGAAAATGTTTTTACCAGTCACAGTCAAAATCTTGAATCTCAATTCAAATACATAACTGTGATGCTAAACACAGTATTTAAATTTTCAATACCAACATGCAGTCACCTAAAAATTAATAATAATTAACACCAACATAACCATCTATATCTCAACTAGAAAAAATTCTAGAATGATTTGTGAGGAGTGTTTCAAGTTTTAAAATTCCGCCAACATAACCATCTATATCTCAACTAGAAAAAATTCTAGAATGATTTGTGAGGGGAGGCTCGGTGGTCCTTTGTTCGAGGGGAGGATTGTTGGGTGTGCAAACAAAGTCCCAAAGTCCCACATTGGTTAGAAATGGGGAGGATCATTGACATATAAGGATGAACATGTATCTCCATTGGTATGAGACCTTTTGGGTATAACCTAAGAGCAAACCCATGAGGGCTTAGGCCCAAATTTGACAATATCATACCAATGTGGAGATATGTGATGTTCTAGGTTCCTTACAAGTGGTATCAGAGCCATACCCCAGAGTTAGCCATGTGGATGAATCCTCGGAATGCAGAACAAGAAAGGTGGTGAGCCCCGATCATGATCCGTGAGTGCTCGGTTAGATAGGCGGTGCGCTCTGGTCTTCATGGTGTGGACGGATGGATGATCGTTTGAGGGGAGGCTCGGTGGTCTTTTGTTCGAGGGGAGGATTGTTGGGTGTGCAAACAAAGTCCAAAGGTCTCACATTGGTTAGAAATGGGGAAGATCATGGGCATATAAAGATGGACATGTATGGTATGAGGCCTTTTGGGTATAACCCAATAGCAAATCCATGAGGGCTTAGGCCCAAAGTGGACAATATCATACCAATGTGGAGATAAGTGGTGCCATAGGTTCCTTACACAGTTAAATCTGGACGGTTGGATTGAACTTTCACAAACCCGGATACTCGAACTAACTCGCTTGACTCTTTTTTTTCTTTCGAATAATTGGAAACTCCGCCACCAAACCACTTGGGTTTAAGTGGAGCATATAAAACTCTCGGCTGTCCCACGCTCTTACAAGAAACGTATTCTCTAAAAAATACACTTATTGGGGACCTCGCTTGACTCATTGGCTCTGGCAGCTCTTACCTATCTCGAAAAAAGGTCTAACCCAATACTTATAAACCCTCCTAAACTTTCTTTGTGGACTGACAATTTTGCAATAATAATGATCCGCTGTTTGGGATTATATGGAGATTCCTGTTAATACGTAACTGTGATTCCTGTTCATATGTCTCAGCTCTTGATTCTTCCCAAATTTTCTTGATTTGGTAAGTCAAGCTTCAATAATACTAATAAATAACGTTTAAAAAGAGATTATTAACAGTCAAATGGTGGTGGAGATTTGACTATCATTATCAATTTATCACCTCCAACTGCAATCTTAACCATAATTTTTTAATCAAGTAAAATAACTTGATTGAACTCAAATGCATGTTTCTTGAAGATAATTTTTTTTTTTTAAAAAATCTTCTAATTAGTTCATACCTAACATCATGTAACGATGTGTTTATCGGGCATAAGCCATGTTTAGTGGAGAACCCACTTGAGTAATCAAGAAAATAATTCGATATGATAATGATTTGTAATCTCTCTCTCTTTTTTTTTAATGACAAGAAGTGTGATCATAAGAATCGAAAGTCATAGGTTATGATGAAACTGAGTGGTTTTGTTAGTTTACTAAATTAGTAACAAATATGAATGATGATTGGTTTTAGTCACCGTTATATATATTTTTTTGAATCGTTAAAAATCCTGCAGTCAAACTATCATTCTGCGTTTAAACGGAACAGATAAAAATTCCGACTATTCCATACTTTTTAATCACCATTATGTCATCCTTTAGTACACATAATTATTTAACAAAATTATGTAATTTTGAAAATAATCTGAAGCAACAGCTAAAAGGGGACAAATATTTATAAACTTGTTTATGAATTAGTATTTTTGTATATTGTTTTATAATTACACCGATGAACGCCAAATTCTTCCCTCAAGTGAAATTATGATTACAGAGACATCGTCATGGTATCTCCGGCGATCTCCTTGTGGTATATCCAGTGGCGGAGCCACTTGGTGCCCAGTGGGGGCAGTTGCCCCCGCTGGGCACCACTTTTTTTTTTTTTTTTTTTTTTTTTTTTTTTTTTAATTTCTAATACATATATATATATATATATATATATATATATATTAGAAAATCTAAATAATTAAATATACCCATAAATATATTATTTATTAATTTATTGAGTTGTATTTTTTTTAATATAATATGTTGACTAAAGCCTAAATTAGTTGAAAAAATTCCAATACATTTATGCATCAATCTTATTTTTCATTTTAAATCCGCTCATTTATGTGTTTTATATTTGCAAAAAAAAAAAAAGAGAGGGGAGTCCATTACATTTAAATAAAAATAACTATATTTATACTTAGGTTTGATTATTGATCTTCTAATTTATTAATATATTTCTAGTGATTCTTTAACTAAACCACATTGTGTATAGTTGTTATGTGTAAAATATTCGCTTATTAATATAAATATAATTATTTTGTATATATTTAGTTGTTCAAAGCATAAATATTACATTTTAGCACGAGGTTTTTAATAATGTAATTAAAAAAGTGGTTAAAATTATAATAAATTAGCGGAAATTTAGTATATAATATACTACATAAATTTAAAATACATAATTTTAAAAATAAATTTTTAATTCAATTTTAGAGTAAATTGGTATTTTTAGAAATTATTGATAAAAATATATTTCTGAAAAATTTTGGGTTAATTTATAAGTTTAAAAATTATGGGTTATTTCATATTTTTCAAAAATATAGGGATTATCTTGTAATTTTAAAAAATATGTATGAATTCTTATATATTATTTTGGTTAGGAAAAAATTTCGCCCCCACTGATAATAATTTCTGGATACGCCACTGGTATATCAAGCAATTCATGGAAGTCCATGCCTACAATATTCATTGTAACCAAATTCAAGATTAGTGAATTTGCTTAGGCTTAGATTGGATGAGCTTGTTTTACTTCATTTTTTCAGATAAAAAATGGCCTTACCGGCTTTCTTTGCTGCGCGAAAGAGTACTTCTTCGATGAGATGCTGGGCAGGATCTCCTTCGGGGAATGCAGCGATGAATGATTCAACTTCGGAGACAGCTTCTTCGTTAGCGAAGTATTGATAGAGTCCATCGGAAGACAAGATCAAGAACTTGTCCCTTGTGTTGAGTCTTTGATGATAGAGTGAAGGATTGCAGGTGATGTATGGGGAATTGCCAATGTAATTGATCCTAAACATCTCTAGCAAAGCATCATTCCACTTTGGCTGCAAATTGAAAACACTAAGGACTTTGAATAACTAGCCCTAAATTGTTACATCTAACATAGTTAACAGAAAATTCTGCAAAATTTTCGCGAACATTACCTGTTTGAGAAATCCAGCACCGAAGGCTCGAGTGACTTTCAAGTAACCTTTAACTCTGTCATTCATTACTGCAGAATCATCATCTGGATGTTCTTTCTTAATTCTTCGAACTTCCTGAAATTCGAAAGGCCGGCTATAAGTGAACATACAACAATAACATGAAAACCAACTCATTGAAAGGCTCTGGTAATGAAAAATCACCTCTTCCTCATATGTGCTGTGATCCATAGTGAGTTGAACTGATGCCAAGTTGTTGAATCTATCAAATTCATCACAATCAACTGCTTCAAGATCATGTCCTAATCCGAGACTAGCCTCACATTTTCGAGCTAAAACCGCCCTGCTATCTCCAACATTCATCAAATACACATCATCACCTTTCATCAACATCACCAAAACACAAGAACCCATCAAAGCCAACTCAGGATTCTCCATTACCATCTTATCCGCAATCTCCAAATATGAGTCCTCTGTCTTCTTCAACGCCTGTGATAACGCCTTCAAAACATCCGAATGATTCACCCCATTCGATCCCTCACAATTCAACTTCTCCTTCAACTGTCTATCAAGCTCTAATCTTTCCCTATCCCAAGCAAAATCAACACATTTATCCGCAATCCCTTTGCTATTACTACCTTTCATTTTCCTCTTCAAATCATCATCTGATGGATGAATCACTTTCTGGGATTCATCAAATGAACTCAAACCCTCGTTCGAATTTGATTCCAACTTATCATTCCAGAGAAGCCCATTGAGCTCCTTATGAACAGCAGGGTACAAATTATTGATCAAATAATCAGTAGCATCAGGACCGTTAAATCCATCATAAATCCCAACAAAAACCCACCCACGTTCTTCAGATACAACGATTTGCATCCGATCCTCGCCAGCTTTACCTTGTGCCCATTGCAAATTTTGACTTTTCATAGAGAACTCACCATCATCATCAGCAGCAGCAGCAGCAAGAACGACGCCGTTTTCGTCGTTCAAGCTCGTCCCGCTACTCAAATTGTTACTACTCATCACACTACTCTCATTATTTCTCTCAGATTCTGATTCTTTTGACCCTTTAAACGATTTATCAATCCCAAAAGAAAATGTTTTTGAAATCACTCGCTTGAAAATCTTCACGAAGCTCTGTTTCTTGGATTTGCTTTTACTGTTTAATCCATTTTGAGATGAGCTTCTTTCCAACTTATCAGTGATCGGACCCGAATACGACCCACGATCAATGGGTCCAGATAGGAATCCGCGCTCGATGGGACCCGACAAGAAACCACGTTCAATCGGACCCGAGGTTGAAGAACCCGACCCGGATTGAAACGACCGGCGTGGGACCGGCTGGAGAGGGAGAGAAGCGAAGGAATCGGAGCTCTCGAAGGTGGCGTTATCGTTGTACGGCCAGGAGTCGATCAGGGCCGTTGATAGAGTTTGCGTTGATGTGTTAGCGCTGACGGAGGCTCCGGATATTGAGCTGAAAAACGTCGCCGTTTTTACAACAGTGGCCGGATACTCTGTATGGACTTTGGATGTGGAGAGACGAGGCGGGTCGGGTCGGATGTAGCAAAAGGAATGGCCTAGACCCTCCTTCAGTGGGTCCCCCATAATGACGGCGATCTCGTGACGGCTCGCTACTTCGCCTGCAAAGCAATCGGAGAATTTCCCGATTCCGTTACCCATAACGGAAAAAATAACGGAAATTTAAAATTTCAAAAAACAAAAACTTGGGTTGCTTTTTCTCAGAGCCAAAAAACAAAAACGTCGCCGTTTATGTACTTGTGTTCGTGTTTTTGTTTCAGAGCATAAGCATGGAGAAGAAGAGAGGGAGACAGAGTTGACTCTTCTGTTTGGTCCATTGTTTGTTATTTTTTTGAAAATGTTTTTTTTTTAGTATTTAATGGAACTATGGAAGGGTTGACTTTTTTTTTTTATTTATGAATTAAGAGGAAAGCGCGTGGGGAATTTGGAGGTAAATTATTGATATTAAATTACCGGGAATTTGAAAGTCAAAACGTGATTGATGAGTTCATTTACAGAAAGAAAATTATCAAATAATATACCAAATGTTTTAATACCTTACTAAAAATAAATAAATTTTAGAATTTTATTCACGGATCCATCTAAAAATTATAACATATATTAAATTTGTATCAAATTTAGATATACAGTTGAAACGTGAGTCAAATATTAGAAATATATCTAATACAAAATAAATGAATATTTTCAATATTTTTAATACATTTTACAATATTTAAGTAGACAAATAAATAAAATTTTAGGATTTATATATTTTTGAACAAAATTCTTGTTGTTTTGTTGGGTACCTATTTGTTACATATGAATAAAATATGTCTTAATTTGATAAAGCAAAGAATTAAGGTATCCAAATGTTTATTACCCTTTTGAAAATTTTAATAGAGATTGTCACTTTCCCTTCATTGTATTCAATATATATTAATTACCCCATAATATTTTTATATCTCATTATCCCCTTAACCTAAAAAATAATACTATTTTACAGTTTTAATCTTTGATAATATTTTTATTGACATGTCAAATGAAAACCTATGATCCCCAATAGAGGTGTTCGCGGTGCGGTTCGAATCAGTTTTTTCGTTTAACCCTTCAAACCGTGCGGGTTGACGGTTTGGAAAATTAGAAACCGAAACCGTAAATTTGATAAGGAAAACCGAGACAGTTCGGATTGGCGGTTTGGATTAGAAATTTTTTAAAGAAAATTTCATGTGTTTTCACATAATAATTAAAGAGGAAAAATACATAATTTTCATTTATACATTGCATTTTTTTTTTTTTGGAAACGATGGAAACCCCGCCACCAAACCACCCATTCTGGGCCGCGGCGCAGGTAAAACCACCGGCTGTCCCAGGCTCTTACAAGAAGTGCACTCCCTGGATTCGAACCCAGAACCTCAAGGTGAGATCTTGTACCCTACACCACCAAACCACACCCCTTGGGGACATTTATACATTGCATGTTATCATATAATCATTAAATATCTTAAATTTCATGGTTAAAGTAGAAGAAAAATATAAAATAATGTATAATTTGAACGCGGGTCTGCGGTGTAGGCGGTTCGGGTCGCGGTTTAGGTCAAAATCGCCCACCGACTCAAATTTCACGGTTCGGTTCAGATTGACCCGAAATCTTTTTCAATATCTTTCCAAATAGCACGGTTCGGTTCGGGTCGGGTTGTGATTTGAACCGAAACCGTGCACACCCCTAGTCCTCAAGGATGGTGGTTTGGTTGTGTATGGTTTATGATCTCACCTTGAGGTCCTGTATTCGAATCCAGTGAGTGCGTTTCTTTTAAGAGCCTGAGACATGTGGGAGTTTTACATGCTCTACTTAAGTCCGAAAATGATGATTTGGCTGTAGGGTTTCCAACGATTAAAAAAATGATAATATGTGAAATTGTTATTTGAAATAATAATAAAAATTACAAACACGAGAATTTATTGTTTCTTAACTAAAACTATAATAATTTATAATTTTATTAATATTATATCAATTATTATGTCAATAAATTAGTATACAAGGGTAAAATTGTAAAAAAAATAGTTTTTTTTTTTCAATACGAGAGAGTAATGAGATATTAAAAAAATATTATGGATATAAGTGATAGATATGAAAATAATATGAGACAATCTCACCGTTTTTAATGGAGGGTTACAAAGTCGTTTGGCCCCTTATAGGTAGGGGTGGTAAAACGAATCAACGAATCGAATTTGAATCGAATCCTTAACAAATCGAATCAAAATGTGATGGATTCGTATTCGATTCATTTTTTAAACGAATACTAATATCATGATTCATATTCGATTCGTTTATTAAAGAAATCGAATATGAATATTCGTTTAATCATGATATTATTCAATAACATTATTTACCATAATTTATTTACATAATTTTTCATAAATATATACATATGAAATATGTAATTAAATATTGACCATATTATTTTTTCTATCGTAATTAGCCATAATTTCTCGAATGTTAATTAAAAAAATAACAATAACTAATAAAAGAAAATAATAAAAAGAATCATAAATGAATAAACGAGCTTAAATTCTTATTTGATCCGTTTAATAAATTAATCGAATCGAATTGACTCATTTATCAAACGAATCCATTTTTTTCAAATTCGTATTCTCTTTAAAGCGAATCGAATCGAACGAATAAACAAATTTTAACCCAAATTGCTACCCCTATTTATATGGTTTTTTTTTTTTTTTAAGGACAGAATAACTCGTTGGAACTTGAGAGACTCGGACCTAACCATGTTAGCAATCTTCCTGATTTAGTGTTCTATTTGTTTTTCAAAGGAAGTATCCCTTTAGATCCTTATTATTTTTTAATTATTCATTATAATTCTATTTTTTTTTTATATAATTATCTATTAGGTCTCATATATTGTAATAATAACGGTATAGAATATAATAATAATATTTCACTGTTAAAATAATATGGATCTCATTGGTAATTAAGGGACTCAAAAGACAATCTTTTCTTTTTGAATGATGAAATATATTAAGTAACATAAAGTGCTACATTAATTCACCTAGATCATTTCGAATACAATTCTTAAATCAACCTAAGAATCGAGCCTAATTAGGACATTGCCTAACAACATAAAATATGTGTACTACGAATCCTCTGTAACTATACTAATGACTAATTCACACATATTAAAATATTGACGAACAAGAGGATTTATGAGACCGGCTGATCTTCCCACCTCAACTACAACCGAGAATACAATCCTAGAACACAAAAGGGATTACGCGATACACAAATAACACCCATAAGCTTTTACATCTGCATATATACAATACAATTGATTAAAAGTCAAAACTCGACAAATCTAATAGAAATAAGTTGACGTCCATTCTAAGGAGACCTGTATAGTCCACTGCAAGAGCTCCACCTCCAGATCTATCAGTTCAATCTCATAAATATTCTATTCTTTAATGCAAAAGATGAAAGACCTGAAAAAAAAATTCATAAAAAACAAAAACTCAAAAACTAACCCAAATCCAATTTTGGTTGGAGAATAAAACCACCACAAAAGAGTGGAGCCACATATGAAGATATGCGCATATAAAAAAACCACTAAAAGGAAAAGAAACAGAAAATGAACAAAAGAAATGAAAAAAACATGGAAGAATGGTGAGGTGATGAAGAAAATTTATATAGTGAAGCGAAGAAGAAAAGGAAATGTGGATGAGAGAGTTATTGCTGCCGACGGTGGATCCGTGAAAAAAATCCAGACTTGGATGCGAGTATACTCGGTTCAGATTCGGATATATTTAGATTAGATTTGAAAATTCAGATTTTTTTTAATCTTTTTTCAATTATATTTATATAAAATTATGGACTCAGATCCCAGAATTTTCGAACCGGAATGGATATCGATCCCCGTGTACTCGAATTCAGAAATCCATATTTTTTTTTAATTTATACCAAATTCTGGACATGTGTCTCGAAATCCGGGCATGTGTGGATCCTGATCCGGGGCACCCGGATTGGATCTATATATTCAAAATTTTAATTTTTTAATAATATTTGTATAAAATTTAAAAAATTATGGACCCGGGTACCCGAAATATGGAGTCATGTGGATCCGAAATTGAGTATATTCAGATTGGATCTACATATACCGGATCGGACCCAAAAATCTGATTTTTAATATATTTTTTCAATTATATTTTTATAAAATTAATAAAAATTTTGGACCGTGTTCTGGAAATCCAAACCCACGTGGATCCGGATCATAGTATACATGAACCGTATCCAGAAATCTAGATTTTTTAAATATTTTTTCAATTATATTTGTATACAATTAATAAAATTATATACTCTGATCGAATTGAGATATCCAGATTTTTCTTTTCTCTTTACAATTATATTTGTCTAAAATTAATAAAATTATGGACCCGGATTTTGGAAATATGGACCTGCGTGGATCCAGATCCAGATATCATATACATGTTTTGAATTTTTTTCTGACCTACGTATTTCTAGACCCAGTCTTCGGGGTCTATACGGATCTGGATCCGAAAAAACTTGGGTTCGAATTCATACGGGTCCTAAATTTCTATATCCAGGTATGTAAAATGTTTTATGGACTCAGGTATTCCGGGTGTATGCAGATTCAGGTGGGATCTGCTTTCAGAAATACTTATGTCCTGATTCGTGTGGGTCTGAAATTTTACAACTCAAGTCATAAAAAATTTTATGGACCCGAGTCTTTCCGGACAATGCGAATTTGGGCCAGACTTGGACCTTTTTGCTATCCTTATTTCTAATCACCATAAATTATTTTTGGGAAAAATATTTGACTCACGAAATATCAGAAAATGCTTCCGGAAAATATTTTTAGGTGATAGCCAAACACTTTCCTCTCCGAAAATGATTTTCATTGAAATTGCTTTACTTACGAAAATTATTTTACATCGAAACAAACAAATCCTAAGATGAAGCCACAACATATTTACTATCAGTTTAAATACAAACTTTATATAGATAAATGAACAAGTACAAACACTCTTGATCGAAACACTCATATTCCATATAATAGATTTTGAGTTAGATTTCTTATGATAGAGTAATTGAATAAAAAATTCATATAATTAATTATGAGATTTCGGGTATAGTTCTCTTGTTCTTATGGCAATTCACCAAACGAAAATCAATCTCTAAAAAACGATATGAGATATCATTAAGGAATAGTTTTGAACCTTCCTTAAAAAACTTTTAAAAAAATAATATAGATAAGATAATCTAAAATATGAACCTCTCACGTCAGGTCACATGTCGGTTTTGAAAAAAATTGGGTCATTTATTTCCAAAACTTAACATTAGTGCTTTAAAATTTAGATGATCTTTGTTCCAAGAGGAACAAAAATACAAGATTTGATAAAGAAAAAGAAAGGCACAGTAATATTTTATGATAATTTTAGATATCTTCAAATGAATTAAGAAAAAAAAAATTATTATACCGATTCAATATCTCATTTACTTTTTTTAAAAAAATGATTTGTTGATAAAATAATTTATAAGCATGTATTGCATTCCCACATGTTTATTAGTGGCTTCTGATAATTTTCTTCTACCAATTAAATAGATTAAAAATTTGATATCAACTCTCTTTTCTTTTTTCTCATCCGTTTTCAATGTAATAAAATTTATCGTTTCAAAAAAATAAATAAAATAAATAAAAAATCCCCAAATAATAACTATTTCAATATTCAAACTTTGAAATAATGGGACAATTTAGGTGTGCCCTCTTCCTAATTTTAAATTGATTAAATCATTTTTTATACCAATATCTTGCATTGGTGCCGTTCTAATAAATACCCTTAATAATTTTAATTTTTAAATGTATAATATGTCTTATATATATTTTTCATTTATTTGTAGGATTATATTTAAAAAACTTTTTTTCCCCAAAAAAACTCAGAGCAACTCAGCCTTTCATGCGTGTAACATACCTTTATTTCTACATTCATATCATTTATCATTTATTTATATAATAGATAAAACATGATATATATTTTGATGTCGGTTACACCATTCAAAGATTTTAAAATTTTTACTGCATAAACTTTCATTAGAAAACTCAAAATTTGTAGATAAATAATTATCTAATTCAGAGTTATTAGTTGTCGTATCCCTAGATTTTTTATTTCGTTGCAATAACCAACGATCCCCTGCGCTAAGTTTTGTTTGAATTACTGGTTCGCTACTACTAGATTGACCTAATGTTCCTAAGTTATATCTTACAATATAATCATTAAATAAAATAATTAAATCACTTCTTAATTTCGTCATTATGCTCGTAATATCAACATCATCTAATATTCCTAAATAACCATAGTAAGCTTGTAAACCATCATTCAAACCTTCTAATTTAAATCTAGGATCAAAAACAGCAGCAATAAGATAAAGTAAATGAATTTCTCTAAAATAATTCAAACATTTTACCTCATAGCAGTAATGGCTTCGAGCAAAACAATATCATTAGGGTCGTCATTGTCAACATGTTCATCGAGAGTGCCAACAATATTCAAACTCTCAAGAAGAAATAAATGTGTTGTAGGATAATAAACACCGCTAAAAACTAAAGTAGCATCATTAAAAACTCTTAAAATATCTAAAAAAAATTCACAATATCCCATTGATTAGGATAAAGTGTGATATTTTGAACATGTTGAGAAAAAAAACTACATAATGCATCTTTGTATTGAAATGCTTGACATAAAAGAAAATAAGTAGAATTTCAACGTGTTGGAACATCTCTTGAAAATTTAATCGGTTTAATACCATTTATTTTACAAAACTTGGTCCATTCTCTCCTAACTTGAGAATATGACCAAATACAGTTAAATGCCGTTTTAATTGGATAAAGGAAATGTGATAATAATTTTAGTCTGTCTTGCACACATATGTTAAGGACATGACATGTACAACGAATATGAAAAAATCGACCCCCTAAATTTGGTTCACATAAGGATTTTAAATCATGAATAGATGCAGTATTTGCAGATGCATTATCAAATCCAATTGTTAAAATTTTTCTACTAAACCATATTCATAAAAAATTACCTTCATCATTCTATAAATATTATAAGCAGTATGTGGGTCATCAAAAACTCTAAATGCAATAAGTCTTTTTTGCATGGTAAATGATGCATCAATCCAATGACAAGTCACACCCATTTATGAGTGTGTTTGCCAATGGTCACTCCAGATAACCCCACAATAGTTGCAAATTGCTTGTTGTGAACCATCTTCTAGGCGTTCCAAAGTAAAATGAATTTTGAAAATATCCGAGGATCGAGCCTTAACTTCTCTTCTCCGTGATTGTGTACTGACACTAGGGCCGCTCTCTTGGGTTGACATATTTGACATAATGTTCTCAGATGAGTTTGCCATTTTTTGTTTGAGAAATTAGGAAGAAAAATAAGATAATTGAATAATTGCGATGCGAATGATAACAAATTAACAACTAAATGAATTGAGATTGAGAATAAGAATATAAGATTATATGAGAATTGTATTGAAGTAAGATTGAGAATAAGAGATTTATAGAAAATGAGAGAGTTGAGAATTTGATGTGATGAAATTATGAAAAATGAATCTTATTTATAGAATTTTAGAATTTTTTTGATACAAAAAATGCCCATAAATATAACCGTTTTATTACCGTTATTACGGGTACATTAGTAATTTATATTTTATATAATAAATATATATTTATTTTTTAATTTTTTTTTTTTTATTTAGGCAGGGAGCCAACCGGTTCGATTCCGGTTCGGTTCCGGTTCCGAACCGGAACCTTGGCCGGATCTAATCGTGATAGTAACCCGGGGCGGATCCAAGATTGAATTTTTAAGGGGCCAAATTTGAAACCATTAAAGTTAAGGGTTAAAGTCTATTCATTTATAAGAACAAAAATGGTGACCAAATAATATGGGTGTTCAGGGGTCGGGTCGGGTCAGGTACGATTTTTTTTTTGAATTTTATGAAACCCGATCGGTCGGGTCATGCTGGTTGGTAACCAGAATTCGAAATTTGAGATTGCAAACTCGAGCGGATCGGCATAAAAAAAGATTTTTTTTAATGTATTAATTTTATTTTGAAACATAAATATTAGTTATTTTATGTCCTGAAACTTGTCATACATATAAATTTTCAAGACAATAAAAATAATAAATAATTTAAATAATAGTAAGAACTTTAAAAAATAATATAATTTTTTTAAAAAATAATATAAATTTTATTATAATAATAACAATTATATTGTATCGAGTCGGGTTAACCTGAAAATATATTATTTTTTTCCAAATCGAGTCGGGTTGAGTTGGTCGCGGGTCCACTCGACTCGAAAGTGTGAACACCTCTGCCAAATAATGCAATTTTCTTTTTCATTAGTTGGCTTCAATATGTTCAAATAAAATTAAGAACATGTATCAAATCAATCTCAAGAAATGAGTATTTTAAGTACTTAGGGCATATTATTAAAAAAGATGGAAAAATAGATTGAGATACTACGATGATAATTTAATCAGGTTAGAGGAAATAAAGATATGTATATGAAGTCTTGTGCGATCGTAATATTCTGTTAAAACTTAAAAGAGAAATTTATAAGACGGCCTTGAGACCTATTATGTTTTATGGGATAAAAATGTTGGGTAATAAAATATTTACATATCCAAAAAATGACAATAACTGATATAAGAATGCTTAGATGGATATATAGATGGATTATGAGAAATATAGTTAAAAAGGAAAAATTTTAGAAGTGGCTGTAGCAATAATTGAGGAGAGATGAGATATGGTTCGAACATGTACAATATAAACTTCTAAGTGCTCTAGAGAGAAAAATGACTAAATGATATTATTATTGATTAAGATATTGTTATATATCAAATAAGGTTGATGAAAATTTAAATTGACTTAAAAATTATAAAAATATAATTATATTTTATTGAATTTAATGTGACAATAATTTCGAATATAGTATAATTAATGTTTTCATAACCGGACCGAGGATCGAACCAGTGATGTAAAAGGTTCAATGAGTCACTAGTTCGATCATTTGAACCATATTCAAATAATCGATAAAATTGTCTTACGTAATAAATAAGTTTATATAATTAAAAAAAAAATTAGACTTGTCTGGTTTGGTTTTTACCGGTTTTGATCGGTTTTAACCGATTTTTTTCAGATCGACTTTTTATATTTAGTTGGATCAAACTCAAGACTGATTCTCGGTTCAATTGGTCCGATTATGAATACATGGAGTATAATTAGGGATGACAGTGGGTAGGGTATGGTGCGGGTTTTCCATTACCAAACCCGCACCCGCATATGTAAATAAATTACCAAACCCGCACCATACCCGTTGCGGGTTTTAATTTTCATTACCAAACCCGCACCGCATATAAAAATAAATTACCAAACCCGCATTGGTACCCAGCGGATTTTTTGCGGGTTTTTAAAATATTGAATTACTTTGTGTTCTTAATAATATAAATTTTTTAATTAAATAATTTATTTTTAATTGCTAGCTGTAGTTTTCACATTTGTTTTTCATTTGACATATACAACATGTAATGTATGTATATACAGTACATAGATAACATAATGTATGAAATACTCAGTACGATATGTTTATTTTTTCATATAAACATAATTAAAACGAGTTATTCCCTTCATAATTATAATGATTTAAATTAGTCAACTCAATCGACAATAAGCTAAAAAGTAATCACCAACCTTTGGTCATATTTTTATGCTAAGTGTAACGAAAGTGATGCTTACAAGGCTCAAGTGGTGTAAGTGTAATGAAGAAGCAGGAAAGCTACTGAAGTTGCAGCAAACACTAGTTAATTTTGCTCCTCTCCCGTTTCTGATTATGTGAACTTAATCCAAATTTTTGTATTATAATTTTATTAACAAGTGTGATTAAAAAAAAAACAATAATAGTCATGCAAAAAATCTTCAGTTGGGCAGGTTGGCTGCGGCTGAGTGGGAGTGTGGAACTATGGATTAGTGTTTTAGGTTTAGGTTTTGTTAGTTTTTTTTATATTAAGGTTTTTTTTATAATGTCCTAAAAATATTAATTAATAAAAAATAATATTACGGGTATGCGGATACCCGCATTTTTTTCTTAAATACCAAACCCGCACCGCACCCGCAGCAGGTTCTACTTTAAATTACCAAACCCACACCGCACCCACTAATATATTTACCAAATCCTACCTATTGCGGGCGGGTTTTTACGGGTTTATGGGTAAAATTGGCATCCCTAAGTATAATATATATAAACGACCACACTTAATAGGAAATTGTTTTTGCCTAGTTTTGTTTGATTATTAGTTGGCCCAAAACGTTTTTACATCTTAAGCAGACTTGATGCATGTTAATGGGCCCAGAAGTAATTTTGTTGAGGATTAAAAAAAAAAAAGAACAATTACACGTATACAATGAAATGGTAAATTTAAAGTAGGCAAAAAATGCAAAACTTACCTTATAACTTTCACGTTTTTTCATTTCAGTCCTCTAACTTTCAGTTTTGTCAATTCAGTCTTCTAACTTTCAATTTCTTTTCAATTCAAGGCTATGTTACAGTTGCTGTTACTGCTAGTTATGCGCCATAACATATCTTTATTTTTGCAAGTTATGCGCCATTGCATAACTTCAAAGTAAAAAAAATTTGCTCGGTCTAATCCGAAAATTAGTTAAAAAAATTGAATTTCTGACAATTTTTAACCCGCATTATATTAGAAATTTAGGTAAAAGTATTTCAAAATTAGAACATGCATATCAGTCAAAATTGGGGCTTATCGGGTGGACAAAAAACCGACCGAACCGAATCAAAACGCAAACCGAAACGAATTTACGATTTTTTTCTGATGGTTCAGATTGGCCCACCCCAAACGGTCAAAGTAACAAATTACAAATATTTCATTAAATTAATTTTCACTAAACACCAAATAAATTAAATAATATCACAAATAAAATTATAAAATAACAACATAATGTGATTAGATTTGTAATCACATTATAAAAAGCACAAGTGGGCACAGTTCAGTAAAAAATTATAAATTATAATTATTTGATTTTTTTTTAAAGTAATTTTTTCAGTTTTTTATTTAAAAAATTATTATTTTTTTTAAAAGTATTTGAAGTTATGCTAGGACGCATAACTAGCAAAAAATAAAGATATGCTAGGGCGCATAACTAGCAGTAACGACAACTGTAACGGAGCCTTGAATTGACGAAAATTGAAAGTTGGAGGACTGAATTGACAAAACTGAAAGTTAGAGGACAGAAATGAGAAAACGTGAAAGTTAGAGGGTCAGTTTTGTAATTTTACCTTTAAAGTAATAACGGCAAAGGCCGGGCAGGTCCCGGACTTTGATAAGTCCGGGTCCGGGAAAAGTCTGGCCCGGGCTATTACCGATGTCCTGCCCGGTTTTCTAATAATATTTTTTTTATTATATATATATAATTTATTATATAAATATAAAATTATATATATAATATATTTTTTAAGCCCGGTCCGAGCCCGGGAAAAGTCCGGCTCGGGCTGTTACCGAAGCTCGGCCCAGTTTTTTAATAATAAAAAAATTATGTATATATAAATATAAAAATATATATACCTCTACTTCTAAGACCCGGTCCGATATTTTTTTTATCCCGGGTGGGCCGGACCGTGCTTTTTTACTATCTCTAATTTAAAGACATATTTGAGGCTTAACAAAATTGAAAAAAATAAATATTCAAAATTTTATGCACATGACTTGATGTGTTATTTGAGTGTATATCTAATATTGTTGTTAAAAAAATCTTTAGAAATATAAGTTCACTTCCTTTAAATTTCAAAGGATTTCACATTTGAGATTGGGGAATATTTACCCAACAACCAGTGGCGTATCCAGAAATTTCAATCAGTGGGGGCATAATTTTTCCTTCCCAAAATAATATATAATGAATTCATACATATTTTTTGAAATTACAAGATGATCCCTATACTTTTGAAAATTATGAAATAGCACATAGTTTTTAAACTTATAAATTAACCCAAAATTTTCAGAATTATATTTTTATCCATAATTTCTAAAAATACCAATTTACCCTAAAAATTTAAGTAAAAATTTATTTTTAAAATTATGTATTTTAAGTTTATGTAGTATATTATATACTAAATTTCCGCTAATTTATTGTAGATTTAACCACTTTTTTTATTAAATTATTAAAAGCCTAGTGCTAAAACGCAATATTTGTGATTTGAACAACTAAATATATACAAAATAATTATATTTATATTAATATGTGAATATTTTACACATAACAACTATACACGATGTGATTTAGTAAAAGAATCACGACAAATATATCAATAAATTAGAAGATCAATAATCGAATCTAAGTATAAATATAATTATTTTTATTTTTATTTTTATTTAAATGTAGTGGAATCCATATTCTTTTGCAAATGGAAAAACACATAAATGAGTGGATTTAAAATGAAAAATAGTCAATTATCTATACACATACAAATTAAATATAATTATTTTAGATATGTTTAAGAAATAAGATTGATGCACAAATGTATTGGAATTTTTTTAACTAATTTGGGCTTGGGCCTACATATTATATTAAAAAAATACAAACAACAAATTAATAAATAATATATTTATGAGTGTTATTTAATTATTTAGATTTTCTAATATATATATAATTTATAAAAAAAAATTAGTGGACCAATAATTTACTTCCTCTGTCAAATCCACATCACAATTTCTCCCCCCAAAAATTATTGCTTCATGCCTCAGCTTTCAAAAAATTCACATCATCATTTACTTCATTAATCATATAATAAACTTATTTAACGAATTTAGACCAAATAAGAATTAAACAAATTCATCTAACATAATAGAGATTGAATCCTACATATCAAATCAAACTTAAATTGCAATAAATATGTAATCATATACAAGAAATAGGCAATCCCAATATGAAAGCCATAACATTTCAATCTCAAATACAACCTTATCCACAATAATTAATGGTAAAATATAATGCTAAAATAAAGATGATTTATGTACTTGCATTCTAGCGTTTATAGATTTTTTTTTTTAAATCGTCGTCAAACCATTCATTTCAGACTTAAGCAAAGTATATAATATCCTTGACTGTCCCAGACTCGTATAAGAACTAAGCAAAGCATATAATATCCTCGACTGTCCCAGACTCGTATAAGAACCGTACTCCCTGAATTCGAACCCAAGATCTTAAGGTCAGATCATAAATCATACACTATCAAGTCACGTCCCTTAAGGACCTTGCGTTTATAGATGAGACAAGATTATCATATTAATTATGGAAAATAATATCTAATACATGTGTGTTTTAGACGGTGACACACTATTTGAACTTGACATTTTAGTTGGATGCATGTACATTATTTTAACCCAGACCCTGGGCTACACATTCATTCCTTGGTATTAGACCCGACCAAGATTTCGGTTCGGAACCGAAACCGAACCGGAACTATACTTGACACGTGTCATTCGTGTATTATGACACTTAAGCCATTCAATGCATGTGTCCATTTCATTAATGGATAGGTAAGAGGATAAAAAAGACTAGATGATTCCGAAATTATTACGAATCATAATAATCTGTTTTATTTACATGTAATCTGATAGTAACCCACTTTCTTTTTTACATGCAACAACAAACACTTATGTTTCAAGGATCAATATTCCAACAAATCCCATTAATTTACATACAATCTCGCTAACTATAGAAGGTGAATTCATGCAACAATTAAGGGATTCATAAGTGTTCATAACCTCTAGAATTAAAAAATAAAGGATATTGTTGAATCATTCAATCATACAATACCTCAAAAATCAAAGACATAACTAAAAACATTATTTGAAGTACATAAAAAATTCATTCTTTGTTTGAATGCATATAAAGAAGTTTATTAAATACTTCATATTTCATTACTAGCTTAAGCATTGATGATCTTTTGCAACTTGTGTCAATTTCAAAATCAACAAGATTCTTTAGAGAACCATTATCCGTCACATTAAGAAAGAACTCTAGAATCAATCAACAGATAGCCCTGAAATCAAAGTCTTAATATTAATTTTGAAATCCTTTCAGTCATCATTCTTGACTCCAACAACCTCTCGCTATGTGTTCTTGAAAGTATGGCTCTCTCACTCCCTTAACTTTCTTGACACCCCATAAGTAAAATTAAAAGGACAGTAATATAGAATTTATAAACATAAAAAACTATAATCAAGGACCGAGTCCATTGGTGGAATTTTTTTTTTTGAGTTAATAATTGAATTTATTATTTAATTCCCACTAAATTTTTATTAAACCCTCAGTAAATAATAAAGACTGAAGTCGATCATTTATAAATTAAAGTTCATATTCCGTACCTATCCTACAATAAAAAATCTATAAAACTAAAGGCTGAAATATAAAATATAACCTCTTTTATATTAAAAAAAAAAAAAACAAAAAAACCTTCTAAAATTAGTTGCTTATATAACTTGAACACTAATATTAAACCCAAACGGTTGCTTTAAAACGAACCACAAAAGCGGAGAGAGAGAAAATGGCGGGTAGTAACTAACAAATCAAACGACATATCAGGAACCAGGCAATCAGAAAAACGACAGGTACTCTTCTCTTATCTTTCACGTTTTTGAATCTCAAGAAATCCTTCACTTGATTCCTCTCTTTTTCTCTACTTTCTTTTTCTTTTTTTTTTTTTTTTTTTTCAATGTCTGGTTTAATTATTGCCATTTATGGATATGGAAATGCTCCTGTACTTTGATATAACGCAAGATTCTCTCTCATAAGGCATGATTTTTTTATTCTTCTCATTCTTTTGCATGCATGTTTTTCTTTTGAATAGACTATATCTGAATTCGTAATGTAAATGTCATATCGAGTGAACAAGATTCCCGTTATAAATAGGGTTTGGAGAAGATTCTGATGTACGTATTTGCATTTGTCTAAAGAGTGAGTGAATTTGTATATGCATTTTTTTTTTAAAATTTCCTTTATTTGGGTTTATGGCAAAAATGCTTATGTAGAGATGATGAATGAATTTCATCTTATTGTAACTACCAATTTGCCTATTAGTTTTCAAAATAAAATGTATACTTGCCAAAGACTTTATTGGATTGTTGTTTGTAATGGTAAAGTTTCTGCAGGGCTTGTTGTGATAAATATTTAATCCACCTTAAGGTTGATGCTAAAATGTCCAAAAGAGCCAGTGGATTTTGAAATTTATTTTAGAGAATCAATGTTTTTTGTTTGTCCTTAGTCAACGCGATTTTAGGCATAAAGTGAAAGGAAAGATCAAGATGAATGCTTTTTCATAACTATCTGAAAAAGATCTGTGAATGTTACAGTTTGCAGTTTATTCATTTCATGATGAACGTTTCTGTTGATGTCAAAACTAATAATTATTATAATGATCTGTAATTTGGATCAGGTTCGACAAGTTCGTAGGTGAAGTTATTTGTCACTCAAGAGGGTTCAAAATTAAAGTTGAATATTGTGGCTTATGGGAAAGCATACACATAAGAAACGTCCTCACATTTGTATTCCAAGTGGTCATCCCGGATGTGTATGGGGTCTCATACTTCATGGGGTTAAGTATCCAGACTGGCATTATGTGAAGAAAAGACTTCCACGTAGGAAGCATGGTGGCGACAAGCAGGCCGCAGGTGAGAAGCTCTACTTAATAACCATTAACGTTTCCAGCCAGTCGTTTACATTCACATGTAGTAATTTCTTGCTTCTTTAACTGTTCTGCCTGTGCAAATACTAATATGTGCCAATTGGAATATTTAATTTCAATGAGAGACTGGGTTTGCTATGGACATATATCTATCTAATTGAGCTTATCATGCTAAACATGGTGCACGGGATTTGCAATTAATAACCTTTGTTACTGTCTGTTCTTGGCTTATGAACAATGCTAAATTTCCTGAGAATCCATTGATGGGTGAATGACAGATTGATAATGCAGAATGATAGTAACCGTTTACTGCTGCCTTTGATTTGATTAAATACTTTTTCTGAAATGTCCTAGGAGGGAACCATGATAATTTCAGCCATCATGGGTCTCTCTCTCATTTTTTTACAATTTTCTGACATTTATTAAGAATTAATTCTTGAATGCATACATATCAACAACTGAGTTTTGGCTTGCAGGTGATGACAACCCAAGAAATAAAAAGATCTCTAATGCTGATGAGTTGCAAGAAACCAGCAATGACGAAGTGAACAACTCTCATGTAAGTTTTTGAATAATGATCTTCATTAGCATATTTTGTAATTTTCCTATCTGTATGGCATCAAATGGAGAGTAATACCAATTCAAGTATTGTCTTAGGTTCTGATTCTCCCATCAATTAACAAGAAAATCTTGTTTTGTATGGACAATTAAGATGAGAAACAAGTTATGGCAGGTAGACATAATGTAAAATGCTTCAATGTAAAACCGGCAACTGTCCTTTTTGTGGGGGAAATTAAGATCTAATCTGTATTTTACAGGTTCAGGAGGTGAGACAGGGGACTACAACAAACAAAATTTCTATCAAAGCTCGGATAAAATCTCTGGTCAACGAAGAGTTTTCTAAGAGAAAGAAGGGCCAACATCACCGGATTTCAACCTACCCGGTACGGGCACAATTAACACGTACTAATTCCATTCATCATATAAAAGCTCCGCAGGGGGATTTCCTTGTTGAAATAACTTCAACTGATGAAATTCCCAAAACTGCTAATAAAAGCAATGAACACTCCAACACAACCAGCTCAGTGGATTCACTTCTAGAAAAGTCCTTTGAGGTGCCAATTGCTAATGGAGAAACAGGTGATTATTTCCAGGTTGATGAGAATGAGAGACAACTCATAGAAAATCGCACGCTTCTTCAGGAAAACCTTGAAGATGAAAGGCAAGCTTCCTTGGACCAAAGCTTGATAAACATGAAGGATGTCATTACAGATGCTTCACTTCATCGGTCAAAGGAGTTTCTGGATGCTCTAGATATGATTAATATGAACAAAGAGTTCTTCCTAAAAATTTTGCATGACCCGAGCTCACCAATTGCTCATCACTTCCACAATCAACAGACACTTAACACTAGAATGGGATTAAATAAGTCTGAAAGTTTCCCTTTACCTGACTTCTCAGGCAGAAGAGTTCCTGGGCCAAGAAAACTCAAGCACAAACAGGATTTGAATAGGTCTTGTGAAAAGGAAGAAGAAGTATGTAAGCAATCATTGCCTTTAACAGTTGTTGAGGACAGCGAAGATGGAATCCAAAAAGTAAACCAAGCACCGGGTGACATTGCCGATAGTTCTTCTTCAGGTTCAGCCCACCATTTTAACAATCCAGGCAGGAATGAAGTGGTGATTAACCGATTCAAGGATCTCAAACAGAAGATAAAACATGCAATTAAAGAGAGCAGAAATGAAAGGCATCGAATCACCATAGACGCAATCCTTCATAAAATTCCTCATAACCAGGGGTTCTCCAAAGACTTGAATAATAAAATTCTTGATCAGCTTAAGGACCCTTCTATCCTGAGTGATAGCAAAGACAGTCTTTCAAGTAGTGATCACACTGCTCTTATCGGTAAGAGACGTCGTCACATGAGAAGGACATCGTCTCTAAATGAAACACTCGATAGATACTGTCAATTGTATGAGTCTACTTTCAACAGGGAAGCCAGACAGCCTGTCTCTGAGAGATTAAAATTAAGAAGAGAAGAGGAGGCTTCACCTTCAAGGGATACTGCTAAATCTCTGGGAAGGATTTTCTCCTTACCTGAGATCAAATCTTATTACTACCAGAATGAGGATTTTTCCGATGTCTATTCTTCTTGGATGCCAGTCAGAGTTCCTGTTGAGGAAACTGGAAGCATAAGTAGTGTAGGTGAACAAAATAGTACTTACATGCCTATGGCTTCAGAATACTTCTCACAGATGGATGATTTTGTAGAAAGTCAAATTCAAGAAAACTTGGTAGAGGTTCGTGAAACAGACTCTTGTATAGGAGATCAATTGGGATCAACATTGGTTGCAGACAGTATTATAGAGGTGGATAAACTTAGTGATGATCTGATCACCTTGACTACAAGGGACAGTGCATCAGATGGAGAGTGGGATATAGAGGCTAAAGCTACTGAACCAAGTCCTGTCACAGTGTTTGACTTCAATTCCCAAGATGTCGGAGAAAGCACTGTAGAATTTTCTTTTTCAGAAGGTACATTGCAGCTTATTTTGTGACCTTACACCACATAGCACACCCCTAAGTACACATATTCTCGCACTTGCTGGCAAGAGAGAGAAAAATTGGTTAAGCACAAGAATAGTAGAGGATAACTTGAATGACATCACTAATCAGGCAATATATTTTCTGATTTATATAGAAAACAATTCTGAAGATGATTATACGAACTTGACTAATTTAAGTGAATTATCTGTGGCCTGAAAGATCCTAAACTTCAGACATTTTTAGGCTTAATATCTAACGGATTTTATCTTTCTGAACTCAGTTCTCTTGCTAATTTCATGTTATTTCCTTCAATTTATTCTTGGAATTCTGCTTGCCTAGTACACTAATTGTTGTATTTTAACTAGTGAACCTGATGCTTTATGGATGTGCTTTGTAATTTTGCAGAATCAGAAGTGATGCTAGAATTTCTAATTCCTGATGTACATGATTCTTTGACCGACCATCACCTTGACTCCAGCATGGATGCCCCTCTAGTGGCTCATAGCAATGACTTTGAGAAAGTAGAATTTCTTCCACATGTTCAAGTTGATGAAAAGGACAAAGCTAAATTTGATTATGTGAAAAACGTACTGGAACTGACAGGCTTCAGTGGGAATGAGTCTCTCGGGACTTGGTACTCCGATGACCAGCCAGTAGATCCTTCAGTATATGAAGAAGTGGGAGGCTGCATTCTCCTTGATCCTGACTGTTCCGGAAATGAAGGTGGTAGCTGTAATCACATGTTCTTCTTTGATTTAATCAATGAGGTATTGATGGAGATATACGAGAGATCGTACAGCTACTATCCCAAGCCCTTGTCTTCCCAATGTCACATCCCTCAAATGCCAGCAGGAAACCGTGTTCTTAAGGAGGTTTGGAGAAATATAAGCGGGTACTTGAGCTTGAGACCCGAACCTGATCAGTCATTGGACTATATCGCGAGTAGAGATTTATCAAAGAATGACGGATGGATGAACCTCCAATTCAACAGTGAGTGTGTGGCGCGTGAGGTGGAAGACTTAATATTCAATGAACTTTTAGAGGAATTAATCTGTTCATGAGTTTGTGGCTGATCAGGTTCCTTCTCCACCTTACACACAAAATTTTCCTTTTTGAGTAACTGTAATTAATAGTGTTCAATAAATATGATAGATAGAACACAAAAGAGATAGGAAAGAGAGACAGTATCTTGTTTATATTGTGATATGATACATACATATTGTATAGTTAGAAAAAAAAATGTACTTTGTTCTGCTACTTCTGTATATTAAACCACTTGTGGTTTCTGAAAGAAAATAAAGTTGGCAATTTGTAAATCTGATAATTTCTCCTCAGTTGTCAAAAGAAACAATCTATTTCTGAGCATTTATTTGAATTCACCTCCTCTTAAAGTAATATGGTAATATTAATCAACTATTAGGTTCATAAAAATTATGATACGTGAGGTTGCGTCATTGTGACATGCTATGTAATACTGATGTGACGGCAAATGTATATCGGCATAAAATTCGGTTGTTATATGTAAGGTTGCGTATATTAGGATCTTTTCAAACCGCAGAAGATTTCGGGATTAAGTTGGACTTTTTTGACACATTAATTTGGGTGTACACTTTGTTGTAAAAAGAAATAGTTCTGTACTAGCTATTCAATTAGAACTATAAATTATTTAAAACTTCAAAAAGGGTCAACAAAGCCCGTCTAGCTCAGTTGGTAGAGCGCAAGGCTCTTAACCTTGTGGTCGTGGGTTCGAGCCCCACGGTGGGCGTTAATTTTTTTAGCAATCTAAAAATTATGTTAATAAAGGGTTTAGAGGCGGGTGATTTGGATTCACTGATTTGATTTGATTTTTTGTTTTTTTTGTTTATTATTATAATCATATATATATATATATAGAATATTTAACTACTTATAAATTTTTATTGAAAAATAAATTAACAATCAATAATAATCTATAAAATTAAATTCATCACAAAATTCAACTCTGCATTGCTTATAAGTCACCCTCCTCCATCTGGCTCTCTCCGACTCTCAGATATATAATATGTTTATCATATATATAAAAGTTAAATATTTTTAAATATTATCATCGAACCACGTGATAATTTCATATTAATGTTATAAAATTAAATTAATAAATTTATTAAATAAAAATCATATTACAATTAAAAAAATATATTATAATTTTATAAGAATTTTATAAGAACAAGAAAACATATTAAACTCTCATATTGAAATATAAGACACTATTAAATTATCTACAATTAATCTACTCTATAATTAATTTTTTATTATAAAATTAAAACATCTTTACAATTATTTTTTATTATTAAATTATAAAATTAAAAATAATTTTTTTAAGATAAGAAAACTATTACAATATAAAAACATAATCTATTATTAAAGTAAGAAACCTATTAATTTAATTAGTATTTTAATTTATTATCATTAAATTATAAAATTAAAATAAAATATATATTATTTGAGATCTGAGAGACAGACGAATAAGACATAAATATTACGTATGAGTAAATCTATTTATAAATTAAATATCAATATTTGAGATGTAATGCTGAAATATAAAATTTAAATATAGATTATTAAAATAAAAATCTATTATAATATAATAATATAATGTATTATTAAAATAAGAAACTGAAATTGTGGCCTCCCATAAAATCTAGTCAATTTTTTGAATTTCAAATCTATTGTTATTTATTATTTTATTTTAAATTTTATTTTATAATTTTTTTTATTCATGAATTTTTTTTATTATTTACTATCATTCAGGATGTGACTATATCTTTTGTTCCGTGAATTAGAAATATTATATAAGAGTTGAGAGACAAACGAAAGAATTATCTATTTAAATTATAAAATCGATAAAATCCGAAATATCTAGGGATAAAATATCAACATTTGAGCTGTAACGCTGAATATGGGCAGCCGTGTTATCCTTATCTCATCGTGTATCTATCACTTTCAATGGAGTTTGAGTGCCAAATGGCAGAATTGTGGCCCCAAAGATTGCTGCTTTTTTTCTTTTTTCTTTTTTCTTTTTTCTTTTTGAAAGGAAGATAGCTGCTTTGACCGTACGTTACAATGGAGACACAATTCAAAACCTCGACCATTTGATCAAATTCTGATCATTATCCACTTCTTATCAGACGGTCAAGAACCTAAGATGATGTATACACTCTAGAAAGTTACAGGTTTTGGTATTTTGGACCCAAGAGTATATAACAACTTGACACGTGTACGGTCGATGACCGCCTTCCCCACCCTATAAATTCCAACACATAGTTCATTACATTTCAAGCTACCATAATCAACATTCCCATTATGGCTGGCTGCTGTGGATTTGTTGATGCTCAGGCTTCTAAATGCTGCTGTGAAAGGTAAAAAACAAACCCTTCTTTAGAATCAATTAATAAGTATTTGTATATTTTAGTTCTTAATTATTTTAATATGTCCTATAAATAATATTGGATTGTTATTCGATATCGAATGAATATGATAATTTAAAAAATTTTAAAATTATAATTTCATCCAAATTGCGTTTCCGCAGTGCGTAATTTTGCTTTTATTTTTTCCATTATTTTATATTATTTATAGAATTATATTTCTAATCTACTGCATAATATATTATTTTTGCGAAAATTTTAAAATTACGATTTTACTCCAATTGCGTTTCCGCAGACGTAATTTTATAGAAATTGCTGTTTTTATTTTTCTATTATTCTATATTATTTATAGAATTATATTTCTAATCTATTACATAACATATTATTTTGAATATATTTTCTGAATTAGAGACTATAAAATATTTAATAATATTTATGGCATGCAGGAATGAGGAAAACGGCACCTGCAAGTGCGGACCAAACTGCAGCTGCAATCCATGCAACTGTGACAAAAAATGAGAGATGCTATGGATCTTTTAATAAATAAAACTAATTAATGGAAATCTAGTAGCTAGCAGGTGATGCTTGCTTATGAGTGTTCTTATGTATAAGAGAGTAGTTGTAAAAATTACTTGATGAATGAAATATTTATATGATCTGCATGTAAGTGAGAACAGAATGAGTTATATGTAGCTACCTATATAAATGAAGGAATAATAATACTTTTTTCTGTAAGATTGTTTCTTTTTCAGTTCAATTTTCTGTATCATTTTACATCAATTCATCACTAAAACCTACCCAAATAGCATATCATAAGCATCACTGAATATGCTTCTGTCAAATCCAATTCAAAAGGATGAGCTATTTGAGACTGACTGATAATATGTTCAAAAAATCACTGAATATGCTTCTATCAAATCCAATTCAAAAGAATGAGCTATTTGAGACTGACTGATAATATGTAAAAAAAAGTGCTATTTAAGTATATCCTAAGTTATGTGATCTAAAAAGTTTGCAGGTTCCCAAAACGCATAATTTGGTGGTGTAGGATTTAAGTTTTGATTTTTAGATGGATTCGAATTCAGAGATTATGATAAGGATCTGATTTGATAATATAGGGTTCAGTGTCTAATTTTTAGGTTCTGTGTTCGAATTTAAGAGAATATATTTCTGGTAAGATAGTTAAAGGTTTCAAGTTCTTCATTCATCTCTTAACCAGGCTGGAAAAGGAGGGAATTTAAGATTATTTTTTAATTGTTGCCTGCTTAGATGAGAGCCCTACTCAGCTGCAAATAACAAGATTTTACTGTTAAGCATTTACTGCATACAAACTTTGAAGTAACTTGAAATTCTTATCTCAGCAACTTCACTTACTGAGTTTAAGGGGCTTGTTTCTCTGAGTTCACATATGTAATCTGCAAATTTCGGTCATATAGATAATTATGACGTTAAAAGATTCATATAATCTATCAAAAAAAAACTTTTTTGGTTGGTTAGATTTGATTACAGTATGAATAACGAATTTTTGTTGGGTGTGGAATGGCATACCTTTAGTTCCATTAGCTCTTCTCTGCAAATATAAAAAAAACCCCAAATGCCAATTTTAGTTTACATTAATAAAAAAACATGTAAACAGAAAAAAGAATAGCTGTGGAAAAAGTTTTACCTGCTGGCTGTATTCAGGAAATCAATGTATTCTTTGTATAAGAGAGCAGCTCTGTGAGCCATCAAAGATATTAAACATCAGAACCACCAAAACTTGAAGTAACAAGTAAATTGGTGAAGATGCCATGGCTCATAACTCTATAAAATATCTAGTAAAATATCCAACCTATTCAATATATGATCAAACGAGTTTTGATGGGCTCAAACGGCCTGACCCGCACGGCTTTGTTCTCATGTGGAAGTCATACCTTTATGATCAGGATCTTATAATATATCACATCGAATTTGAGAACAAAATCGTGTGAGTCGGGCCATTCGAGCCCATCATAAGCACCAAATTTTCTTACTGTCATATGAATCACCATAGCAGGTAAGTGTCTAGTTGATTCTGATACAATTCCATCATTACTGAAGAGTAATTTCTTCAGTATTGCTTAATCACTTATCATATCTCTTCTTCCAGCCCACATGTTAAAATCCTCATTGAGCTCTTTTAACAACCTTCTAGTGATCGTTATTTCATCCCAACTATTATAGAAATAATTCTTATATTCATTAATTACTTATTCCGAATTATCAATCTTTGTTGCTACCTAAAAATCGATTGTAGGTCCAATTCATAAGGTATATATACATGGTGGATTCAAGTCACTTTAATTAGAACAATCGTTGTGGGTTATAATTTGGAAGACATAAATATACTAAAGTGATAATGTCCAAGTCTTAGGCCTAATTCAAAAACTTTCTAAAACGTACAAAAAAAACCCTCATACAGCCCAAATATAAGATTACCTTCATAAAAAGTTACCTGACAAATAAGAAACACAGTCTCATCTAACTCTGATTGATATAATGGACTATGATATCTCTTTATAGAGTCGGCTGGCGGTTCGGTCCGGTTCCCGGCTCCACACTTAAGTGGAACAGGAACCGTAAACCGAACCGGAACCGAATCTCTTTATAGATCCGGCCGGCGGTTGGGTCCGGTTCCCGATTCCACACTTATCGGTTCCGGTTCGGTTTACGGTTCCCCTTCCGTTTTTTTTAATAGAATTTTTTTTTTTTACTTCCGGTTCCGGTTGGTTCGGTTCCAACCGGTTCGGTCAGGGTAAGAACCCTACCCGAACCGGTTAGGTTTCGGAAAACCGGTTCGGTTCCGGTTCTGTTTCGGTTCCAAATCGGAACCTTGACCGGGTCTACTCCTTATAAAATAGAGGAAATATCATGATCTCTTGCCATTGTATAATAATTTGTACAATCTTATAGAGATTAGACAACTTAACCTAATAAATTATGGTTTCTTCTCACAACACCTATATAAACAAGGCAGGCTCATTCTTCAAGTAGAGGAGAGACGGGCACACACCTAAGTTTAGAACATCAAAAGCTTATTTGCCTAAAAAGGTCCCCATTTGTTATTGAGTAAAAAAAATTTAATCTTAACTTTTTATCACAAGAAACCCTTATCCAATCATCATAAACACAGTCATTCACCTTTCAAAACTGTTTCCTGTCAAGAATCGTAATCTTTTATTGACTTATCACACCAGAAAACCTTGAAATAATTCCTTAGGCTCTAAGAAACCTTCACATAGTAATGATATCTCCATAAATAGAACCGAACTATGATTCTCCGTTATTTATTGGTATACTTCCGTTATTTATTGGTATACTTCGCTCCGACATACCGCCTTTTATAACAAGATCATTTTAAGACAATCTTGTTGACCTCATTTTCCGAACTCACATCACCTTAAGATGTAGACCACAATTCACACAATAAGTCAAAATTCTACGATCAGATTCGATCCGACCCATTCCAGCACTAAGTCAAACAGAATGAATCTCGCGTCAATCGATCCAGAGACGATACGTTACGCATATAAAGCAACACTAAAGTTTAAAATTCACAAATTTTTTTAATGTAAATTATTTTGATTGTAATTCCAGTGATATTTTACTTTTGAAAACCGCCCACAAGAGAGTTTTTTTTTTCCCGCAATCCAACGGTGCATATTAATTTAATATCACATAATTGTTATGAACCGTTGATTTCCCATGATCAGATGTCTTGATCAACATTAATACCCTAAAACTGCCCCCGAATTAGTTAAAACGCATCTTTCCATTTAAACACTCGACATTTATTCCGATCCAACGGCTGAAAATAACCCGCGAACCCCTCATCTCAACCCAAAAAAAAAAAAAAAAAAAAACTTGTTCGACATTTAACGCGAAGAACCTTCTCATTCCACCAACTTGAGTGCCGTTTGAGGTTCAAACTTTTGTCTCCTAACGTTAACTTAAACTCACTAACGGTCGTTATCCCTAGGGTTTTAACATTTAAAATTAAAACCTCCCCCTAGATTTCAATAACGGCAAGCAAGTAACGGAGACGTCGGTGCCAATATATTCGTTAGACTTCTCCTCTCATTTGTTTAATTATTATTATTATTATTATTATTATTATTTTGCCCTTTTATGCTTCTCTCTCTTCAACGGGCGAGGATTTTTCGAAACAAAAAGCAATTTGTTGTTTTCAGAAAACGTTTTTATTTTCTTCTTTGTTCCACGAAAGGGTTTCTTTTGATGATTTTTTAGTTCGATTCCCGCCACTTCTTGGTAAGTTTTTTACTTTCAGAAAATAATAAAATAAAAAATTCGTTTTATGTTATCGCCAACTGTTTTGCGATCATGTTACCGTTATTTTTTGAGCCACAAGTAGCTCTGATAGGTTAAAAATTTGATTTTTGGCTATTTCTTTAATCAAAAACCCTTAATCGTTTTTTTATATTTTTGACTTTTTTGATTGGTTTTTGATTTGATTAGTGAATTTTAAGATCTGGGTTTTGTCTATGTGCGTAAGTGGTGGTTTGGTTTGGAGAATTTTATTTTATTTTTTCAAAACTATAGTTTTTAGGGGTTTAACTGATTAGGATGCATTAATTTGAAAATTCTATCAAGGGTTTGGTGTTAGTTTGTTTGTGTGTTAGTTTGTTGATTAAGATTTTGAGTTTTGGAGATGATGTGTAGAAGAAGATGGAGGAGTTGAAATTAGAGGAGTGTTGTCTTGAGAATAAACAATTAACAGCTGCGTCGAGCTCGTCTTTGTCTGAAGGTAGTGGTAGCGCTGTTCTCAAATCTCCTGGGGTATCCAGCCCGGCAACAACATCACCTACTCATAGGTAATTTTCAGTTTAGTTATGTCTATTGCACGTTGCTTGTAAGCTGATAAAGGATTAGATAGTGGTTACTGGTGTTCACTTTGTATTGATTTGTTTGTTGCAATATATATTTTGGGAATTAATTTTGCAGGAGGACCACTGGACCAATTAGGCGAGCGAAAGGTGGTTGGACTCGGGAGGAGGTGATCATTCTTTATAATCTTTTCCTTATGTGAACTTGTATGTGTTAGTAGTAGCTAGCCAGAAGTTGTTTGATATATACTTGTTATTATTCAGCTTAACTTAATAAAGAGGGAGGTCATTGTGCCACTTGTTGAGTATTATGATCGCGAAAAAGTTAAGCTACATTTGGTTACTGGTTTTTGTTTTGATAACTCTAGCTGCAAAGCATTGTGCTTTCAAGTGATTGCAGCTCACATCTATTACGTATTTAGTATTCCCCATGCACATATGGCGTTGCTTTCGTATTTGCAACTTGCGTTTTAGATACCCTTTTTGGTTTATTATTAGTTATAATATCTCCAATTTGTTACAGGATGAGACTTTAACAAATGCTGTGGCAACTTTTAAGGGGAAGAGTTGGAAAAAAATCGGTTTGTTTCTTTTGTAAAAATTTCTCAAATATTAGTTGTTAAATGTGCTGCTTTATTTGCTAAGGTTTTATTCCAAATGCATTTATTAGGCCAAAATTTTCCTAAACCAAACTAAAACCTTTTCCTATTGGGTGGAGTCGGCTAAATGGAATTGTTCTCTATCGGGAATCATTGTCTCATTATGCTTAGTAAAATATAGGCCGCAATTGTCATTATTACATATTTCTAGAGGCCACATCTCACCTTAGAAGAAATTTTATTGAAACAGATCCTGCATAAGAAGAACCTTTCTTTTGTTAGAATAAAATTGAAATAAAAACAGATAAAGCATAACAACACGTTTCTTTTGGGTTAACCAGGTAGAAGAGAATTGGAGTCTCAATCTTTTGAAAGCCTATCATCTCTTGCAAATTAGAGAGGGAACTCATTGTTTATAGATGCATATGGATAGTTAGTTATCCACATCAGGAATTTGTATCGAGTGTGGAAGTAGTACTGTAGCATGCATCAAACATTCACCTTGGTCGGTGATATCTGAAAGTGGAGCTGAAGTTGGATGGAGATTGAAACTAACAAATAATATAGGAAGAATGATGAAGTGTCTAATATAATGACGTTGCTATTAATCATTTTCAATACCGTTATGCTTTGTGAATCAGATAAAAATTTGTAATATAAACATGAGTGCATGCACATTTTGTATTTTGCAACATTGTTTAAGGTAAGTTGTCTTACATATTTGATTACATTGTCCATGCAGCTGATTTTTTTCCTGATAGATCTGAAGTGCAATGTTTGCATCGATGGCAGAAGGTTCTCAATCCCGACCTTGTTAAAGGACCTTGGACTCAAGAAGTTGGCTCCTAACTGCTATCTTTGTTTTGTTTACTCCACACTTGTAATTGGATTTGAGTTAACTTCAGTTTCCTTTTTATGTTAATAGGAGGATGATATGATCACTGAACTGGTTTCAAAATATGGGCCTACAAAATGGTCTGTCATTGCAAAGTCTTTATCTGGCCGCATTGGGAAACAATGCCGAGAGAGGTAGCTTTTACAAATTATTATAACTTTAGATTGTTTTTCCATCCGTATTGGCAGAATTTGATGGTAATTGTTGCAAGTGCATTTAAGTGGCTGTTTTTCATTTCGTTTTTGGATTATATTTGATTAAGTTGTTTTGCGTATTTCTGCATGATTAATATTAGATCTTTGTCATTATTCATTCCCGTTGATTGGATTTCTTAAGTTTGGTTATAACTCGCGAAGAGAAAAGCTGCTTATAAAGACCAACTTTTGCAGATGGCACAATCATTTGAATCCAGATATAAAAAAAGATGCTTGGACACTGGAGGAGGAATTAGCACTTATGAATGCCCACCGGATATATGGGAACAAATGGGCTGAAATTGCTAAGGTCTTACCTGGAAGGTACTATTTATTTATTTATGGTATAAATTTCATCTAGGACATTATTTACTATAATGCACTTGTTGAAGGAATGGTAAAAATATTCTACTCTAGAGAAACATTAGTGACTGGGACTAATAGTACTGCACTGCACTGCAAAGCTATCAATATGATAGGTTGTTACTTATACGATGTTATTGAATTGATTGCTGAATCAAGAAGTTATTTCGTTACAAACACGTCATTGCTATGTTCTTCTGAGGAACCAAAAAACTCATCCAAGTTAGAATCTTCATGCTTAGTCCTGATCTAAGGACACTATTGTTTTTAGGAGACTTGTGTTAAAAGTCCTAAATAATTTTGAACTAGACAATATCATCTTCAGATTGACTACAGATTCATCGAACTAGGTACTTAGGAATCGTGGCTTGGGAGGTGCATGATTTTACGCTTGAAATTCTAATGACTGCTGGTGTGACTTTTCTTGTTATGCTATGAAGTATGAACCAATCTGATAGAACTTTCAGAATATATAATGGTCACTGGTGACAAAACATGTGACTTGATTTTGTTTACACAGGACGGATAACTCCATAAAGAATCACTGGAATAGTTCTCTAAAGAAAAAGCTGGATTTCTATTTGGCTACTGGGAAACTCCCCCCAGTTGCAAAAAGTAGTCTCCAAAATGGAAGCAATGATACAAATCAACCTACTGCAACTAAAAATCTTGTTTGTTCAAATAAAGACTCAGATTCAGCTGCACAAACTTCTTCAGGAACTACAGACATAGGTAAGCCAGATGACGATGGGGGCAAGGATCTGATTGAGTCCTCGCCTATTGTGCCAGAAATAGCAACTGCATCAAGTATTCGTCCAAATGAGTCTGTGGATTCTGAAGATGCAGAATGTAATCCAGATTCACCTAATATAGACCTTACTTGCTCAGAATCAATGCCAAGGCTCGAGAATTGTGTGGTCAACCGTGAATTTGTTGAAAACACAGTTACTGGGACACAGATTCAAGTTGGAACTCCAACATATGGTTCTTTATACTATGTGCCCCCACAGTTAGAAAGTTGTATTCCATTAGATTCAGATCCTTCAAACACATGTTCCGTGAATCATGAATACAACTCTAGTCCCATTACATCACCTATTAGGTTCTTCACTCCACCTTGTGCGAAGGGCAGTGGTTTATGTGCACAAAGTCCTGAATCCATTTTGAAAATTGCTGCAAATACCTTCCCTTATACTCCTTCCATATTTCGAAAGCGAAGGCAGGTAACTCAAGCTCAATTGGATGTTAATAAAATAGGGAAGGTAGATGGAGAGACAATGATTCACAGGTTTTGTCGATCTGGTCAGCAGCAAAGCAGTCGGAACAATTCAGAAAATTCTCGGTTTCAAGATGGAAGTCCTAGTCGTACTATTGAATCCACTAGAATGGCCTTTAATGCATCTCCTCCATACCAGTTAAGATCCAAACGCACCACTGTTTTCAAGTCTGTGGAGAGACAACTTGAGTTCACTTCTAACAAAGAGAAATGTAACGGGAATACTAATTCTATGAAAGGAACTACTACTGTTACTGAAGATCACCCGAACACAACAAAAAAGTGGGTGACCTAGAGCATAAACTGTAAGTTTTAGTTTTCCTTAACTATCATGTTGTAGGTTCTGCATCCTTATTTATTGTTCGAAATGCTATTGTTAAAAGTAAATTTAAACTGATTGTGGCTTCTGTGCGTGGATCATGGTTTGGTAATGTGAATAGCCGGGAAACTGGCATGAAGATATGATAAAATTCTGCCAACTTTAGTTCTGCATAATTGCTGAGATCAAAAATATTTTGTATTCAGGGTTTGCTATGTTCTCGTTGCATTTTTCATGCGTGCGCACACACCACCCACTGTTATTTTTACTTGTCCGAAAAGGCTGGCATATATAATGCATGCATAACGAAGACACTTCCAGCTATTTTAGCAGAAGGTAATGTGTATAAGTCAATCAACTATAGTTTGAAGATGTTTTTACTGTTGTCTTCGAGATAACTTCCCCCTTGCGGCATCAGACTGCAGAAGGTAATGTGTATAAGTCAATCAACTATAGTTTGAAGATGTTTTTACTGTTGTCTTTGAGATAACTTCCCCCTTGCGGCATCAGACTGCAGAAGGTAATGTGTATAAGTCAATCAACTATAGTTTGAAGATGTTTTTACTGTTGTCTTCGAGATAACTTCCCCCTTGCGGCATCAGACTGCAGAGAACACGAAAGAAAAGAAGCAATACTCAGCTAGGATGTGTTCTCTTTTGAAAGAATGAACATTTGGAAATTGCAGAGGTAACAGAAGCAACTTGGTGATAGGATTGTTTGGTCTGAATCTGTGTATCTAGAACCAAGTATGAATCTAAATTCTCCATCTGCATCATCCTCTACCACCCATGATTTAAGTTTATCTAGAAACACGTGCTAGCCTCCTTTTACTTCATGTTTGCAGCTCCGTTGGCTTGTTTCTCGTTATGAAAAATTACCGAAAGCGCTGTCTTTTATTTGTCATTGATTTTTATCTTCTTTGTGTTGATACAGGAATAAGACTGGATATACTCTTGAAATTCGCTAACAGTTACCGTGGAATGGCAACTGAGTTCTTCCTCTGCAAATATCCTCAGGTGACTCATTTCAGTTGTATGTTCAAACCTTTAGACCTGCACTCAATTATCCGGCCACATGCGATGAGATACACGAGAAATATTTCCGATGACTGAAAATGAAGTTCGGTGGCAGTAGGCTCCTTGTCTCTGTACAATGAGAACTGATTCCCATATTAATTATTTATGAAGCAATACTGACAACAATTTTGTACAGAGTCGCCTGAGAATAAATGATGATTCACACGACTTGCATTACTCTTTTTTTCTTACACTACATCGTGAAGCTTAGATCTTCTTGTATTTTTTAATTGATATGTTTTTTTTTTTTTTGTGTAATGTCATTATTTGGTTCAATAAATTATAATTTCGAGACATTACTGGGATCAAACCTATTGTCATTTCTACTGTTGCCCCGATTGGTGAATTGATACCTATAGACTCTCCTCAAACCAGTAATTACATTAATTCCCATTAGTGATAGTAGAAAATCTCAAACCACGACTTTTAACTTAATAAATCCGTTTCGAATTCGGGACCGATTAAAAAATCAATATCGAAATCGAGAGGAGATTGGTTGGAAAATCTCAACCCGCTCTGACCGATTGCCAACTCTACTTCCAATCTTGCCAATCACATCTCGTCTCGATCGATTGCCAACTCCGCTGGCGATCACGTATCTACTAACAATCACCTGATTGAAGGGGAAGCTTATCATTGGCTTAAACAGATAAACTATATCATAGTGATTCCTTAGGAATTTTATGTAAAGCTATCAATTAGCGAAAGCAATATTGATATATACAAGCACTACTTGTCCTTGAACCGTTAACAAAGGTGTGTTGATTCAAGAACCAACGCCACAAAAATCAATTGTATCCCTAAAGCAACAGCTCATAATAACACAAATGCTGTAAAGTAGGGTAAAACACAAATGCAGGATGGGTTCTTCTTCAAGCTTTAGAGATGTCGGTACATCCATGGATTTTAAGAGGAGCCAAGGAGTTCATTCATTCATTCAAATTCAAGCTGATGAAATTCTGAAGTGCTTCTGAAGTGCCTGCAAATTCACATAATTTAACAAGATATTCAAAACTGATCGAAACTGCATGTACAGACGCTTGTACTTGCGTCATCCAACTCCTTAACTCCTTACAGTTGTTCTAACAGTCGAACAATCAGAAATTCTATGCATCAACTCCATACTCTTTCTATTCTATGTAGGTCAGACTATTACATATAGTACCAGAGCAGTCTGCAACCAAAATGATTTATCTTCAACTCACAGGGTCCTAAATGGGGGAGACTGTCGAATATCATCACTAGCAAAGGCTAACATTGGAGATTTTACAAGTCCAGGGTTCTCTAAACTTAGTAGGTATGTTTTGGGTGAAAGATCCATCATTATTTGATTCATGAATTCCAATATCATGTTTTATGCGAAGAGGAGACTAACTTGCATAAAAAAAAGCTTGTATACATGTGGATGTGGATATATGTGAGTTCACACATGCCTCTTCTGAGGAATAATGCCAGGAAATATATGTTTCCGGACATCCAAAAGAAAACGGAACAAAAAATAGGCAACAAAAAAATTAATGAGCAGACCTAAAAGAGCTGTACACTTCACAACATTCTACACCAGCATCCAAGATCCTCATCTTATTCTCCATAACAAATACAAGTAACTTGTCAATCTTGGCATTTTGCAATACCATTTTCTCTGAGAAAATTGTATGAAAAATTCAGCAAAAGAAAATTATAGGAACTAGTTAGATAAATGAGTGAATGTGGAAAAACAAGGAGTGTCAGTAACGATATTCATAAGAATCTTACACTGTTACAGGTGAACTCGAAACTAAACCAAGAAGAATCCACCGATGGTAGTTTGGCCGAGAACTTTGGAACTCCGATCAAGACCATGAGAAGCAACCTACAAGGATTGTTAATAACATATTAATTAATATATGACCAAAGAAAAAGGGAAAAAAAAACCCTCCTACACATACAACACAAAAAGTTCAACATATGCAATAGCCCAAGTCTCGATGCTCATTTCATTTGAAGATATATATATACACACACACATACATATATACACACACACACATATCGCAAAAACTCTCATTACCATGTACGTCAGAGCAGCGTAGCGTTCTTCATTCAAGTACAACGGTTTCCCTCTAAGCATCTCAATATCCTGCAACAGGAAAACTTCACATTATGAACGCACATTGGACATAAAACTGTGCAATTATACATAAAGAAACAAACAAAGCATAGGAACAGGCACAACATCAAACAGTAGCTATAATAATGACTAAAAAACACCAGGTTGTGTGTAATTATAATGATGTCTGATACAAGATTTCAGCATTTAAAATTATTCCCAAATCTCAATTCGAGTAAACCAGGGAACCAAGTCCAAATGTCTCGCTCATAAGCAAATTTTTTCTCCAGAGAAATCAAAGAAAGATTTTAATTTTGACCTTTATCAATTATTTCCAAGTTTCTGCCACTAGGAGAGAGACGTAATAAAGGACCTTCAAAACCAAGAAGAAAAGAGGGTAATAAGGTATGTTCAAATTTCTGTTGGAACCTTTATTGTTTTCAAGCAGGATGATAAAGAACACACTGACAAATTACTAACAGAATATACATTATTCAAGCATTCACAGCCTCACCAAACACAGACAAACAAAAATAAATACAAAAATAAATTACCTCTTCACCAAAAGAATCCAAATACGGAGATGGCCAAGGAGCCTGACGAGCACTTCGTTGAAGCAGAATTGTTGTTCTCTATTAGAGGAAAAAATATTAGCCATCTATGCAAATAAACAATGAGCACAATGGAAAACACAACACAATAGCTTCCGGTCGCAGCTAGAAAAGATCAGAGCATACCCTGATCAACAGGAATACCCCAGTACCAGCACCACAGGCCATTGCATGACTTTGACATCCACTTTCCCTTCATGGTAAAAAATAAGTAGTCAAGGACTGGTGAAAATATGAATATACTTTTTCACCTTAAACATAAAACTATAACTTAAAGAATATATGACATCGAAAATCTGATCATGTGCGTTGTAAGTTTGTAACTACACTACATCATCTTAATAACTCTAAGAACAACAATTGGTGGACACCATACCTGCAGCATGATTTCCAGCTTGAGGAGCATAATTTACCACATAACAGGCATAAAGCAGGTTCATCAAGAACAGATTTGCAATCAGAGCAACACTGTTTTATATACCTGAAGAGCGTCTTTTTATGAGTGAAAAAATTTATTAAGCACGCACCAACAGCATATCTAATGAAGAACTCTTTTAACAAACCTCTGCAAAAGATCCTGGTATAGATGAGGTAGATGCATTAACTTAAATGGAACAGCAGGGGTCGAGCGTAAAACACGTTGAAACCGATGAATTTCTAACTCCTTGAAAAAATGATGAAACCATTTCAACACTAAAGAACGTAGCACTTCATCTTTGAGAACAACATCCAAAGAGGGAATCTTAAACATCTTTTCCACTTCCTGTATTTCTTTGAGATCTGACAGAGCACCATCATTGCTATTCATCACGTCATTGATACCATGAGATGATCGATCCGACACATGATCTCTATCAGCGAAAGGTGGTGGGACTGTAGAATTCAGTAATTTCCAAAGCAATGCACACCTCCGAAAGTAAGGGAAACTCAATCTACGAATCATATCCTTGATATCCCAAGAAGGGTCAATATAATTCAAAACAAAATACTCCTGAGCAGATCCAAATTCTCCTAAAAGTTTAGAGACGTCACTAATCAGGCTATCAGAACAACCTAACTCATTAAACTTGGATTGTAGTTTCCCACAACATGATATTACAGCCTGCATTACAACATATTGGAATTAGAAAATACATACTTCCCAGAGAACAATGAAATCACTAATAGTGAGAACTGAGATGGTAACATACCTGAGCAATAGTCACAGCATAGAATAAATGCACAAGGGATAATAAGGATTCCTTGCATAATAAAAATTGGCATGGAAGACAAAAGAGAACCCACATCAACGATGAAAATGGATCACGAGCAAGGACCGGATCAGATGCCTGATTCCAAAACTGAATATCAGGATATGACACTTCCACATCAGCATGCTTCAAGATATTTAACATATTACCTGTGAAGCACAGGACGCATGAAAACAATTTCAAACAAATATAGCATTAAATATTCTTTTTTTAAAAAGAACTTGAAAACTAATTAAAAACCAAAGCCGATATTGGATCATTTTTGTAAAAGACTCATATATGGATTGTCGCTTTTCCTGTAACTTCTGCTTCAATCGCATATTTGTCAGGAAATAAATCTTTGTATCCAGGATCCAGGAAGAAATGCCCTATTTAAGCAGTGGTGACCGTTAAACAGATTCCTTTAATATTATATAAAGTTCCTTTAAGCTAAAGAAACTGGGGGCTGTAATTAAACTGGCTAATAATACACAAGACTTACGTTATGATAACTCCAATAATGTCAAACTTTCTTTTGTACATCATGCGACTATAGCAGTTGACAGCAATTCCAGATCTGCCTTAACCATGGATAACTTCCATTCTAAGCAAGAATCTAGTGGAATTCCCTTGGAATGTTTCAGAAATAATTGCGAACTTACACAGGTTTGAAGTTGGACAAATTTGATTATAAAGGATAGCCCAAGTGCTTTGGTCTCTTACAATGGAAGCAGGTTAAAAAGTTTTAAGTTAAAGGGGATATACATTTAATTTGGATTGGGGTGCAAAGTAACTATTAAAAAAAGGATACTTCCAAACCCTAAGCATCAACATTTAAAGAAATGATTTTCTAAACAAGTGCAACAGAGACATAAGCAACAAAAGCAATAAAAGTTTTGCTTAGAAATATGAAAGCTTACAGAAGACAAAAAGGACCACTTTTTTTTTTGAAAAATACACAGGCAAAGGGATAAGAAGTAACAGCAAACATACCTTCTCCTTCGCATCTGCCACCGGGATGATCAATGGAAATACCCGAGCAAACTGACTCAGCAAAAAGCTGAATACCTCTAAATCTTTGGAGCACATGAAGACAATTCTTACTTCGCATGCTTTGGATAACTTTTAGTAACAAGGACAATACAAATCCATTAGACGATTGGAGTTCCTTATCCAAGGCATTATCATCATAGATTGGTGTCAAAGAAGTATTTTCACTGCGAGCAGCAATTTCCATTGACATAAGTGAGTACTTGAGAGTATCCCACATGATCAATGAAGGGCTTACTCTAGCAGATCCTAAAAACTTATCCGGCTTGTTTTGAAAATACATTTTACACATCCGACGAGAGAAAGCTTCAAGATTTGATGTCGTTTTTTCATTTCTCATTAGGGGGAAAGATTCAATAACATCACCCTTTCCAACCACCTTGGCAGCGGATTGCAAGAGAGATAAAGCATGCTGAAGCTGAAGAGAACTGACTTCTTCCCTTGGTATAGATGACGAGTTTGCATCGGCAGATGAACCAATACCAGGAACAGTAGGCTGCTTGTTAATCCTCTGGATATCCCAAGGCAATGCAGGCAAGACAGAATTTGCTAATTGTCGACATACAGGGCAGAGAAACTCCCCCTGACAGAAAGAAACGTAAACAAGATCAAAAGCTTTTAAAGAAAAAGGGCGGGAGAGAGGCACTCATTGTTGTATATTAAAAACAAAATAAAAAGGCCACAATAACAATATTCAATAGTGTTAACAAGACGTAAACTTGTACCTGATCTGGATCTGCAATATGCCCTCCTTCAAAAATAATTCTTCTGTTATATCTGTGAAAGCAATTTTAAAAAATACTGTAAGCCTTTTTTTCTGGACATGCATGCATATAAACACACATAAGCACATAAAACATCAGCATGTAGATTTATAGATGCAGGTGCATCTTGGGGTCAAAACTTGTCAAATAAGAAACATATAGGGGCAAAACCTGTCAAGATGGTCCACTCGAGTGTTGATTCAAGGGGACCAACTTGAGCATGCTAAGAGCAAGAAGATCAATAAATCTGAGGCATTATCAACAAAATCAAATTTCCTTTTCTTGTCAGGAGAACTTGCCTATCCTTCAATGATGACACATAGCGATCCAAACATCCCTGATGCACAGCATGTCCACAAGATGAAAGATGAATTCCATCACAATCTACAGGGCCAAATCCATCGTAAACCGAAGATTCTGTTGTTATTCTATCACCACGAGAAATCTCAGATGCCGAAGGACTTTCTATCGTCTCTCTCGAAAGACTAGCTACATATTTTCCAAGCAAGCTTGATTCAGCATCCCCCCTGTTTTTTAAACCACCTTCAGCAACTGTGTATTCTTCATCTTCTTCCATAAAATCTGGACATGGCATGTTCTTACGCATTTCTCTGCAAATGGCGAAGTATATATCTTGTTCAAAAATCTCTATGGTATAAGATGTACTCTTCCTTTCATTGCTGAATGTGAAAGGTAGTTGGATGTTTCTCAAAGATGGGAACTGAGCCTTTACAAATTCAAGAACAGCATTCACTTCTTCAGGTTTCCCATTATAAGCAAACTGATTGACTGCATCCTCAGCCATCTGTGCCAGCTGAGATGACGAAATTACTCCCAAACCACTAGGAGTGTTTGTCCCATATTGACTGACCATGTTGTTTTTAGTGATAGTGCCATGTTCCTTGCCTAACCAGTGATCTTGATCCCATGATGGGGGGCCTCTGTCAACAAAGCTCAAAAGCCTAGATTTCTTTTTCATAGAAAAAAGAAAGAAAGACAGAAATCAATTGACGCAATTCAGCAATACAAAAATCCTTCAACAGAAAAGGCCTGTTGATGAGCTCCAATGAAAGAATATGCATATGGTTTCTCACCTGGAGAAGAATCAGATACGAGACAGGAGTTCTGGAATTCGGATCGTGGCAAAGGGCACATACATCTTGTACAAACTCTTCTGAATCATGTCCAGTGTCAGAGTTAGCTACCTCGGGGACAGATTTTGGACCATCTTCTGTAGTGGAACTAATGCTCGACAAAAATTTGAACTGCTCAGCTTTCATTTTTGCCTGCATATCGTATCAAGTAAAAAGGAGAGAGATAATTCATATTTGGGTCAAAAGAACTGATCCAGCCAAAACAAGATCCAGTTTAATTCAAATTTGTCATTCACCTAGGTTGATTAATTGCCAAAAATGAGTAAGTGTGGACCAACAAGACCAACGACGTTAAGGATATGTTTCTTTCTTTTTTAAATTTATTTTCTGGTCTTTTCATTACTATTTTTGGCAAATGCATGCACCCTTTCCCTGTTATCTCTAACCAATCCAAATATTCCATTCTAGCAGGATCAGTTTAAACAATATGATTTTCACTTTCAAGATTTTTTGGCCTCTATTATGGTCAAAAATCAGAAACAATAAATAGAAGACACAAAACAGCATCTCACCAATATTGCAGCCTGTCTCTCTCGAGCTTTCGCCTTGCGTACTTCACTATCAGAAACCGATAATGATCCACTAGTATCACCTCTTGGAAGAGATTGTGACAAATTACTAAAAAGTTCAGGTGCAAGTTGTTGCAGTTTGGTCATGCATCTAGAATCAATCTCAGCAAACCTTTTTAGTAAACTTTCAATCAAAGAAGAAAGATTGTAATTTCCTACTTCCAGAAAATTGTCCGCGCTATCTTTCTTATACATCCCCATCAAGGAAACAAGAAGTGACAGCAGGCTTTGTTTACAAGCATCATCATTTAATCCCTCAGCAATTTCTTCACCAGCAAAATCTAATATGGGGGTTGAATCACCAATGTCATAAGACTGACCACCAGACTTCCTTTTCTGAAAACAGACGTCTAATGCCAACACAAGTAAATGCAATGCAGTTAAAAGTACTCCATAAGGGGCGCGAGAATCAGTCGATTTGTCAGTAAAAACAGCATAAAATAGCACTGCACGAATTACTTGGAGGACAACTTTACAAGTAGCTATGCCAGCTATGCTCTCAAGAGGATAATATATCTTCGTCCACCTAGGCAGCTGAGTGGTCAATGCAGAAACACCGCAGAATCGCAGGTATCTTTCTTCAGCAACTTGCAAATCTCGTGAGCTCCAGCGAGGGTGGTAAATATCCAGTTCTTTCCAGTATGTCCATCGCAATGAATACATACCCTATTATATCAAAAGGAATTAGGATGATCCTTGAAAAAAAGGTCAACAGAGGAACATTAGAAGATTTCACAAAACAAACCTGATTAAAACCAGAAGGATTTGAGTACATAGCAACTGTATCCAAAATTTCCTGAAGCTGGTCAAACTTGGAGAGATCACGTGGCAAAGATTTCACCAAATGACTATGAGTGGCATCTCCAATGGCTAACCTATGAACCAATTCTCTTTTCAAACTTTCAGCTGTTGTTAGCCCACAGAATCGCCTTTCTTGGAGTATCTGTATGATAAGAGTGAGCATCTCCTGAACCAGAACTGGCTCATACCTGAAAACATCGGGAACTTTAACATAACAGTATTTAAAAATATCAAATCACATTCCTGCCTAAAACCACTAATAAAAAGACAGAAGAAGCCAGCAACACCAACATAATGGTAACATATAAATAAATACGTTGATCCAGTGAAAGATAGAGCTCCTGCTGAAATGAGCATGCAGCTTATCTGCGCGTGCGTCTGCGTGATAAGGAATCCCTTATTTTATCAAGTTAATGACCAAACTTAAAACAAAAATAATACACGATAGAGATTTTACATTTTACAACATTTTGTAATAAAGGAAATGTAGTAAAATGTAAGGTTTTGTAAAGATATAGTAATAAAATGTTACATCCAATACTTCTTTCACTTGTTTGTTATTTCACAATTTCTGAAGTAGTGAAATGATAATAACCTTGTACTTTCCAAAAAAAAATGATAATAACCTTGTAACTTTCCAAAAAAAAATGATAATAACCTTTTTTTTACCACAAGATAGGCCGACGGAAAGTAAAATACTTCAATCAAACCCTCTCGGATCTTTCAAGTGATTTCAAATCCTAATAGAACCATAATGAAGCTAATTTATATCTGTTGGAATTAGTTAGGTGTTGGAATTAGTTATGTAGTTGTGTAGTTGGTAGTTGTGGTGTTTTGTATTTAATATGGTAGTTAATATGGTAGTTGTGTATTTAATATGGTAGTTGTATAATGCCTATATAAAGGCCTCTCATTGTAAGTTCTAAATCAAGCAAATGTTTATAGACATTTTCTTCACAAATTCTCACATGGTATCAGTAGGTTGATCTTAGGGCATTCTTTTCTTTTTCCGGTGATACCACCGCCACTGCCATCACCGACGTTACTGTTCCGGTGCGCGTCCGACAACACCTCCGGCATCCTCCATCTCCTTGTCAGCCGCTGGTCTCACTTTCGTCGTCGGTTTCCTTCTTTGGCGTGTCTATCTCACCTTTTTTTTTCCTCAACATACCATCGGAACCCTAATTTTACCCACCACCACTTCCGCACATTTTTTTTCAAAAACAATCACCACCACTACCCTCAGAGGTCCCCGATCTACCTTCCCGAGCGCCGATCTACTCAGTTTTTTTTTTCCGCGATATTATTTATGGATCGCCCGTCAGAAACGACACTCACCCCCGAGCTCCGATTTTGCCTAATCAGGTTCCTTCGTCCCAACTCTTTCTGGTTCTCCTGTTATTACAGCTGATAAGTTACTTGGTTCTATAAATTATGTTTCTTGATCGGCTTCAGTTGAATTATGGTTTATGGGGCAAGGGTGTGAAGATCATTTAACCTCCAGTGAGGATTCTATACCTGAGGCCGAGCGCCGATCTTGGAGGAAGCTTGATGCTCAATTATGTAATCTCTTATGGCAGTCTATTGATTCTAAACTTCTTGTCATGTTTCGACCCTATAAGACTTGCCACAAGTTATGGAGTAAGGCTACCGCTTTGTATAGTAATGATATACAGAGATTTTATAATGTTGTGTCCAATATGTTTCACTTAAATCAGCGTGATCTGGATATGTCTGAGTATATTGGTCGGATTGAATCATTGCGAGAGGAGTTCAATTCTATCTTGCCAATTACCACTACAATTGCTGAACAGGAACGCCAGCGAGAACAGTTCTTTATGGTGTTAACTTTGATTGGGCTCCGATCTGAGCTTCAACCCGTTCGTGATCAGATTTTGGCCAGTACTACTATCCCCTCTCTGGAAAATATTTTTGCTCGCTCGACTTCTCCGAGTCTCCTCCACTTCCGTCATTGACTATGAGTCCCATTCCGAAGAGCCTTCTATCTTTGCAGCACAGGGTAGTTCCACGGGCAATCGTGGATCCCATATTCATCGAGGAGTGCGTCTTAAATGTAGTTACTGTCAAAAGGTTGGTCACACCCGAAAGCGTTGCTATCAGCTTCATGGCAAACCCCCTCGTCCCTCTACTGCCAAGGTTGCTCAAGTTGACAGCACTGCCTCTCCTATTTCTTCCGAGCACCCATCTCAACAGGTTACCTTATCTGGCCCGGATTATGCTGCTTTCCTTCAGTATCAGGCCTCTCAGCAACCATCCTCTGCTTCTGTTGCCCACACTGGTAATTATGTGGCCTTCCTCACTCAGTCCTCTCCTCCTCTCGGCCCCTGGATTATTGATTCTGGAGCCTCCGATCATATTTCTGGTAATCCACACCTTTTCTCATCTTTAACCAGTTCAGATTCTCTCCCTATGGTTACCCTTGCTAATGGCTCTAAAACCGTTGCTAAGGGTATAGGGCGAGCTTCTCTTGTTCCTTCCTTACCATTGACCTCTGTTCTTTATGTACCTGGTTGTCCTTTTAATCTTATTTCCGTTAGTAAACTTACTCATGATCTTAACTCTGCTCTGTCACTTTTCTTAATAATTATGTTGTCGTGCAGGACCAGAGTACGGGACGGATGATTGGTACAGGACGTGAGTCACAAGGCCTCTATCACCTTTCAAAGTCACTACCTTCCGTTGCTTGCACTTCTTCTGATTCTGCCCAAGTCATTCATTGTCGGTTGGGTCACCCCAGTCTGTCCAAGCTCCAGAAGCTAGCTCCGCATCTTTATGCTTTATCTTCCTTTAATTGTGAGTCGTGTCAACTTGGTAAACAAACTCGTACTAAATTTCCCAAGCGTATCAATAATCGGGCTGCGTCCCTATTTGACTTAGTTCATTCTGATGTTTGGGGTCCCTGTCGTGTCAACTCTGTTTTGGGATTTCGCTATTTTGTTACATTTATTGATGACCATTCTCGAAACACTTGGCTCTTCTTACTTAAAGATTGTTCTGAGTTATTTTCGACCTTTAAAGCCTTTTGTGCTGAGATTCAAACTCAATTTGGTGTTCCTATACGCATATTACGCAGTGATAATGCTCGTGAATATTTTTCTACCCCGTTCAAAAACTTCATGTCCTCCCTCGGTATTCTTCATGAGTCCTCTTGTGCTCACACACCCCAACAAAATGGTGTCGCTGAACGTAAAAACAGACATCTCATTGACACGGCCCGTACCCTTCTACTCCACAATCATCTGCCCTTTCGTTTCTGGGGGGATGCTGTTCTCACAGTTTGCTATTTAATTAATCGTATGTCTTCCTCTGTTTTACAAAATCAGCTTCCCCACTCCATTCTATTTCCCACTCAACCTCTCCATCATTTACCCCTTCGCATATTCGGTTGTGTTTTCTTTGTCCATAACATGACACCAGGCCGGGATAAATTGGGTGCTAAGTCCATCAAATGTATCTTCTTGGGGTTACTCTCGACTTCAAAAAGGGTATCGTTGTTATTCTCCCATTATTGACCGTTACATCATTTCTGCTGACGTTACCTTCTTTGAGTCATCCCCATTTTTCTCTCCAGATACACCGCCCATTACACTCCATCCAGAGGTTCTTCCCGTTCCATTCTATAGTCATCTATCAGAGGTTGTCCCATTACCTCGTCCTCTTCAGGTCTACCAACGTCGTCCTCGCCCCCCACCTCTCCAGGCTGACTCACACCCTGCTCCAGCTCCTACCCCTACTGTGGATCTGCCTGCCCTACATGGTCCTATTGCCACTAGCAAAGGTATTCGTTCCACTCGCAATCCTCATCCTATATACACATTTATGAGTTATCATCGTTTATCTGCTCCATATTATGCTTTTGTTTCCACCTTGTCTTCTGTTTCTATTCCTAAAAAGCTCAGTGAGGCATTATCCCACCCCGGGTGGAAGCAGGCAATGATTGATGAAATGGACGCCCTACACTCTAGTGCCACATGGGATTTGGTTCCATTACCGTCCGGCAAATCTGTAGTTGGCTGTCGGTGGGTTTATACAGTGAAGGTTGGTCCTGATGGGAACATTGATCGTCTTAAGGCTCGTCTGGTTGCCAAGGGCTATACACAGATATTTGGTCTGGACTATGGTGACATTTTTTCTCCTGTGGCCAAAATTGCCTCTGTCCGATTGTTTCTCTCCATTGCGGCTATGCGTCATTGGCCCATTTATCAGTTAGACATCAAGAATGCCTTTCTCCATGGTGATCTTCAGGAGGAAGTCTATATGGAGCAACCACCTGGTTTTGTTGCTCAGGGGGAGTATGGTTTGGTATGTCGGCTTCGCCGTTCTCTTTATGGTTTAAAACAGTCTCCTCGTGCTTGGTTTGGGAGGTTCAGTGCTGTAATTACAGATTTTGGTATGACTCGTAGTGAAGCTGATCACTCTGTTTTCTACCACCCGCCATTCCAATGGCAAATGTATCTACTTAGTAGTTTATGTGGATGATATCGTCATCACTGGAAGTGATCAAGAGGGTATTCGGGAGCTAAAAACACACCTATTTAATCATTTTCAGACTAAGGATTTGGGACGACTCAAGTACTTTCTTGGCATAGAGGTGGCACAATCTAACTCTGGGGTAGCTATTTCCCAGAGGAAGTATGCATCGGATATTCTTCAGGAGACTGGTATGTTAGATTGCAGACCAGTGGACACACCTATGGATCCCAATATTAAACTCCTACCAAAACAGGGGGAGCCGTTGGAGAATCCCGAAGAGTATAGGAAGCTAATTGGAAAACCACTGGATGATCCTGGACAATACAGGAGATTAGTTGGGAAGCTAAACTACCTTACCATCACACGACCAGATATTTCTTTTGCTGTAAGTGTGGTTAGTCAGTTTCTACAAACCCCTTGCCAAAGTCATTGGGATGTTGTTATACGCATTCTTAGATATGTTAAAAGAGCATCAGGCCAAGGTCTACTATATGAAAACAAGGGACATACTCAGGTTATTGGTTATTCTGATGCAGATTGGGCGGGTTCTCCGTCCGATAGACGCTCTACTACAGGTTATTGTGTTTTGATTGGAGGTAATCTAATATCCTGGAAGAGTAAGAAGCAAGTTGTTGTTGCCAGGTCTAGTGCAGAGGCAGAATATAGAACTATGGCCTTAGCAACATGTGAGCTGATATGGTTGAAACAGTTACTGCAAGAATTAAAGTTTGGAGGAGGAGCACAAATGAAACTAATCTGTGACAACCAGGCAGCATTACATATCGCCTCCAATCCTGTGTTTCACGAGAGGACCAAACATTTAGAAGTGGATTGTCACTTTATCAGAGAGAAAATTTTGTCAAGATATATTGCTACTAGCTTTGTCAACTCAGACGGTCAATTAGCAGATGTCCTTACTAAGTCTCTTCACGGTCCTCGTATTGATTTCATCTGTAACAAGCTTGGTGCATATAATATGTATGCTCCAGCTTGAGGGGGAGTGTTGGAATTAGTTAGGTGTTGGAATTAGTTATGTAGTGTGTAGTTGGTAGTTGTGGTGTTTTGTATTTAATATGGTAGTTAATATGGTAGTTGTGTATTTAATATGGTAGTTGTATAATGGCTATATAAAGGCTCTCATTGTAAGTTCTAAATCAAGCAAATGTTATAGACATTTTTCTCCAAATTCTCACAATATCTAAGTGGCTTCATTTGTTGTTACTCACTTAGGCATTATTCATTTATTTATTTTTAAAAAGGAAACATTTGCAAAACTAAGCAAAATAAATTTTCAACTACAGAGATAATTCCAATTAGATATAATAACAGATAACTGATTCAAAACATATGATGACATTAGGTAGATAGTAAATCAGTACATACTTGCTAGACCGTTCAAGATTCAGAGAAAGGTAGGTTGACAGCCCAAAGCGCTCTATAATTCTATTAACATACAGATCAGCCGGAGCCAGTGCAGCACAGCATTGCAACAAAAACAGATCAAGCTCCAAACCCTGTTCTGACCTGAAAAGAAAAAAGAACCCAATAAAAATCTCATAAGCAACCTCCCAGCCTACTCTTCAAAGAAGAGTAAGAACAATACATTGAAGGTCTCAAAAAAAAAAAAAAACTAATATATGAAGTATAATTTGCCTACCAACGAACTGCACGATACCATTCACAAGATGACAAAGCACTGTCTCCATTCCTCCGCCACATTCCAGCATTAACTTGGGCACAGAACACCCGAATTCGTAAAGGATGCTCCATAACAAAAGCAGAAAACCCACATGGGTGGCATCCTCTTAGGACATGCCCAAAGAAGTCCAAAGAGACTGCCGATAAAGGATTTTCAGCACCAGAACCAGATCTATCTGGAGCATCAGATTCACCATAACACCTTCTTAATGCTTTTTCTATAATCGAGGAAAGTAATCGATGTAATGGAATGTGAACAGATACATCTTGTGAGCTAACATCATAAACTATGTCTGGCCAATAACTCAGACTTAGAACACGTAGGTCATCTAATACTGTGGCACATTCTCCTCCAATTCCACTATCACTAAAACCAGCAGACCTGCAGGAACCCGTATCTCTTTCACCACTGATTGTTATTTTATTCTCCTTCCCCATGCTTTTAGCATTCTCCAGGTCACCACTCTCCTGAATACCAACTGGAACCTCACTTGAACTCGCAAGTCTACTGAAAATAGATTTACTTTTTTTAAACTTAGATAAAGTTTTTTTCAATGCAAGAAAGTTACGACCTGAAATTCTGCTGGCATTTGGAGACAGCACATCATTAAGAGAAGCAGACCTATTATCATCAACTCCCAACCAATTCTCCATAGCCCCCAAGCACTCATGTGCTAACCATGTGACAGATTGAGGAAATAAAACATCAGAAACAGCATCAGACATAACATCATCAGCCCCTAATGTACAAGCAGATAAACTGCTGTTCTGCATCGCACCACATACAGAGCTTTGCTGGGAAAGGCGTCCTACTTTTGCATGCCTTAGGCTATCCCCATCACCAATATCTTGTTTGTACATGTTAAAATCATCACGTGTCTCTTCGGTACCAGCAAAAGAAAATGCTCCGTCCACGAAAAGAGGTTGAATGTTTGCAATAGAATGATCTAAAACTAAAGGGAAGTGCATATACTCATTTTCTTCTCTTATATGGATGCCAATTTCCCTCTTCTGAGGGTTCATCCCTTGCACAAAAGTCAGGAGTTTCAACCAAGTTCTCGAGATATCTAGCTGGTCATGGGTTGCATATTTAGACACTACAACATGGCTCATAACAAATCGAATATCTCCAATCACACGATTAGTGGTTTCATACAAATTCGCCCACTTTGTAACCTGCAAAGTGCATACCATGACATTTGTCACGTCAAACAACAAAGAAAAGAAAATGCAACAGCAAACAAAAATGGCAGCTGCAACAGACACTTGTTGAGAGAGTTAAAAAATAAATGCATAAATAAAACAATTACCAACATCCTAACAGCATTTCCTTTTAAAATACTATTGAACTGACATAAGAATAGGTGAATAGGGGTCCTAAATAGCAAGCTGAATGATGAGTCTCTTTCTTTCCTAAACTTATAATTACAACTAAACTACAAATTCACATAGTTGTATATTACAAAACTTGGTATGCTTCTATCTTTATCTTGTGTTTGCCTTGGCATATAGTAACAAAATAAATACCTATATTTCTCCAATTTACTAAAACAATCTGATCAAATCATGAAAAAGAAATAAACGGAAAGAGAAATCCGGACCAATACCCTTAATATTTAAACATTAAGTTCAAATTGATAATTTATGTAATTGCAACATAACTTTTACAAGGCCAGAACGCACTTGTTAATTATGGGTCTGTAATCAAGTTGAAGCTAGTTAAGGCATGCCCATATACTACCAAGGAATTCTATTTGTATACACACATCGTATGTACTATATAAATAAAATATGGTTAATAAATGCCAAAAGCAGTGCCACCTTATTAGAACCGAAGCATACAAAAAAAAATCACCATATGAGCTAAATCATAAAATTCAATCCATCCATTAATTCCAAAACGGAATACTAATTAATGACAGAAAAGAAGTGGCAACAGGTACAAAGTTCAAATTAGATGCACCAAACAGAGGTGTAATCAGCACCTAAAAGTACTCTATTTCTACTTTTCCTCCTGACTCACTTCCAACTAATAAATAACACAAACATGAGTAGTCAGGTCACCAAATTCATCAAACAAGGGAGTAGATAAGGGACAATATGATAAGAAACGAACAATGAAAGAGGAGCTGAATCAACAATTTCCCCATCTATCTATGCATATAACTGCAGGAGGTAAAAGGCTTATTTTCTTCCTCAAGTTTCCAACTGTTAAAATGCACTCCGCATAACAGATGCACGTGTAATACAGGGATACCAGGGATACCTATACACACAAACAACTAACCTCAACAACATATGAGTAATTCACGTCATTGGGTAAAACCAACAATCATTAATAAATGGAACATTATGTTTACTTGAAACAGATTGGAAGAAAACACAGCTAAAAAGAACAAAGTGAATGCCTTCCAAACTAAAACCAATTCGATAAGATATTCACAAAGCTCAGGCTAACAAAGTGCATTACACACAAAGACTCATACAACAAAAATCCTTCAATATCTCGGTAGCCTGGCAATTCAATCAGCATATTTACAAAAATGTTTCTAACTCCTTTTGATATTAGTATTTTCCTATCCTCGTATACCTCTATGAATGACCTATCCATGCTAAGAAAAAGAAAAAGGAATTAAACGCAAAATCTATAACATCCAGAAACTCCAGCAGCGAATAAAAATATTATACTTCTAGGAGAGAGAACCCCAAGAAAACAAATACTTTTGGACATCCATCCCTTACCTAAATAATTAAGAATTTTATATCATTATTAACTCTTTAAATTAATTAAAAAATATATATGAAAATTATTATAAAATATAATATTTCAATATAGAATTATTATAAAATCAAATATGTTTATAAAAAAAATTATTTCATTTAATTATCTTAAATAAATTTATTCTAAATATAGTTGAGTGTAGTTCTATTTTAACTATTTCCATATATAGTTTCATATTGCAGTATAATAAATAAAAATAAATAAAACTAATAATGTATGTCATTAATATAGATTAATAAATTGAAACTCTAAAAAAAAAATTTAACAAAATTAAAAAATACAACTAAAAATAATAATTAAAAAAAGAAAGGGATTAAGATATTGTGTGTGAGATACTATAAAATCAATTTTAGAAATGGAATTAAATCGACAAATCTCATTTATTTTATATAAATTTTTGAATTGTATTTTTTTAAGATAATTAAAAAAATAATATTATTAAATTATTATTTTTTAATTATCTTAAAATTTATTAAATTATTATTTTTTAAAAAATTAATTCTCTTAAAAAAATACTACATTTGGAATAAATTTAATAATATTATTACATCACGGTATAAAGTTATGCAATGAAAAAACATGAAAAATAATTTTTCTTCTCTTTTGGGAACATCTCTATTTATCTAATCTTATGTTTTCAGTTTTTGTTTTCCCAAAACATGTAAACTAATTGGGATGTTTCTCAAGACAGATTTTTAGTATAGTTTAAAAGCTAGCTTGTAACTGAAATTTTAAAAAATAATAATTGTCATTTACTTTTATAAAATAATTTTATATTGAATATTATATTTTATAATAATTTTCATATATTTTTTAATTAATTTAAAGCGTTAATAATGATGCAAAATTCTTAATTATTTATGCAATAACAATATGTCAAAAAAACGTATAAAATGAGAATATTCTTTTGACTTTTTGACTTATAGGGGTTTTAGGGTATTATTAAAACAATAAGATTGCTTTAATAATAACTTAAAACAAAGTCATCTTAAGAATCAAACATGCATATAGATATAATTTGATTCTTCCTCGTTGCCCCAAATAGGCAACAAAATCAAACTTCTTTTTTTTTTTTTTTGCTTTTTACAATTTACAAAAGAAAAAATAAGAGTTAATTAACTTTGACACGTTCACTTAAAAAAATCACTTTGAAGCGATCGTTTATTAAGAAAAGTATTAAAGCTTAATACAAAAGTGGAAAAAGAAATAGTAATAACTTAGTCCTAGGCATCAACCATTATACCCACAATAATTGGCCCTATTATTGCTATCCATAATGAAAGGGAGCATTTGCCTATTTAAATAACATATCGTTTTATGTTAATTATCAAAAATATAGAAAAAGAAAAGGGGGAAAAAAGCAATTACCTGTAAACAGCTATCTTCTCCAGCACAAGAGACAAAAATGTCTCCCAAGCATCCCAACAGCATTTCCAGCAGGCTCATCTCTCTAACAAGACGCGGTGTCAGAGTTGGCACCGTGAAGATTTGCACAGAGAATGTAGACAGCAGTGGATACTTCTTTATAGTATCATCACTGCATTCTCTAATGGCATCATTCACAGAAACTGGGTAATACGATAAAAATACTTTAGCAAACTCGTACTTGAAGTTTGGTTCCCCCAGCAGTTTTAAGAGCAACTCATGCAGTTTCTCGACAACCACATCACTCAAGAACCTCTCTGCCCTGACCAGAATATCCAATAAACCAACCACAAAGATCACCCTCTTGGAAACAAAACTAAGCAAACTTTCACTGTTCTTGCAGAACTCTAAAAGCATCTCAACCACTGCAAATGTTAGTTCATTTGCAACCTTCCTACGCTCTGCAACATAATCACTCGCTCTAGGGTTTTCTTGACCACCAGATTCAGCGGATGATAGCTTGTTTTCCCAACAAATGAAAAGCGCATCAAGAACGGGTGCAGCTGAGTTAGCATACTTCTCTGGAAGGGGTTGTATCTGCTCCGCACCTTTATGTTTAGAGCAGAAGCCTTCCAGTTTCCACGCTGTCACATCCCCACAATCACAGCACCCACCACCAGTATAAATAATCGAATAATCATGGTCTTTGTGGTTCCCATTCTGAAAACAAGGAACACAAATAGCACAGGTCGGGTCATGTTCACACGTCCGGCACCTATATGCTATATCATTATTTCCCCAAACAGCCCCACAAACACCACGCTGCCCAATTTTCGACAGATTCCTCAAAACGTTCTCGGGTTCACTCTCAAACATTAACCATTGTAACCATACCATGCACTCGCGAAATCTCACTTTCATATTCGGACCCCCCGAGACCTTCTTATTCCTCGCCTTAGCATCTCGTATAACTTCTGCCACCTCCTCATCAGGAGGCAAGATAGTAGATACCAGCTTCGTTATCCGGGACTTATCATTCTTAGCAAAATTAACAATTCCAGAACAATCAAGGTACTCCTCCGGAACCCCAATACTTACTAACCTCTGGTTGAATAATATAACACACAAATTTTACATTAGAACGTCAAAATAGATGCCAAATAAAACGGATTAATCACTGGAATAAACAAAATATTAAAAATTGAAGGAAATTGAAGAGAGAAAAACGTACCCGTACGATTCGATCACGAGGCTTAAGGGGAGTGAAATCAGGAGGAGAATCGATTTCCATAATGTCAATTTCAGAAGAGGAACAACGCCAGTAACGTACAAGCAAATCACTACAAAACCCCAAACACCCCCTTAATCGAGAGCTTCCACTACCCAGCTTTGCTTTCAATTTACGATTTCACTCAATTCAAAACCCTAATTTCAAAATTATCATCATTAATAATAAATTCTCACTTCGATTCGATTTGTTGTTATTCCCCTTTCAGTCTTGTACCTCAATATCTACTTCTTCTATGTTCACGCTTTCGTCTCGAACAATCTTTCGCATTATATATCATCACATATATACCGTTTCACAGAGACTTATCGATTAAGTGATAATTTTTTTTATTTTCAAAAATAATTTTTAGATATTTTAATTAAAAAAAAGCTGAATGGAAACAAATTAGAATAATTTTTTAATTAAAAAATCGAACCGAACTAATTAAATTTTTGAATTTTTTAAAATCTAATCATGTTGTTATTTTATAAATGTATTTATTACATTATTTAGTGTTCAGTGATGATTAATTTCATAAAATACTTATCATTTTTTTTGCTTTGGTTATTTTTTTTGCTTTGGTTATTATTTTTTTTTCCAACATTTTAAATCATTTAAATGATAATTATATCTCATGAAAAAAAAATTATTAGTGTAGTTGAGATGATTAGAAGAGTTGCAGTATAAAAAAACTTAAATAAATATTAGATTCAGTGTTATTAATTTTTTAATTTTTTATTGTTATTATTAAAAAATTGAAAAAATTTAAATTATACTGAACCAAACAGACAACTAAATATAATTATGATTTTTTAATTAAAAAATCGTACAATTATTTTTTAAAAAATGAATAATTATATTATAAATTTTTTATAACCATACCGAATCGTGTCGACCCTTAAAGAATATAAATTAATTTATAAGCGTATCAAATTCTAAGCTTCTTATTATTTGTATAATATATTAATTTCATGTCACGTTTTATTTTGAAATATATTCTTTACTTTCAATCACAATAACGCGGATGCTCATCTTGTGTAATGTTGTATTGTGTGATTAATTTATTTTTGTGACAATTATTGAAAATAAAGGTCTAATTATTTAATATTATTTTAAAATTGTCATGCGTGTCTTGCACGTAAAGTGTTTGTGTAAAGGCCAGACCTATCTGGGCCCAAATACGACGTGGACTTTTTTACCCCTCACATTGTTGAGCTTGGGCTTTTTCAGCTTGAAGGTGATTTTAAAACTAAGTTGGACTATTTTGACCTTTCAAATAAATTTTAAAATACCCTTGGGTGTTTTTTTATAACTTCTATCTTTTATTACAATTACATGAAATTACAAAAATTTTAACACCTACTTATCATAAATCCATTTTTTTTTTAAATCTCAACTTAACTGTATTTTTCTTTTTAAAAGAGTTTTAATTGAGGAGAAAATAAGTTTTAATTTTATGTTTAGAATTTTAGGTGCTTCTATTGCGTATAATGTAAATCATTTAGCGGATCAATTCCAACAAAATTTCAAACTAGTATTTTTTGTAACGAAACTATTAAAGCGTTTGACATGGAGTTTGATGGGCTTATAATTTAATTTATATTATCAATAAAATACATATAAATTACCTTATACTTTCAATCAATACTCTCTACCAAACGATATAATATAACTTCTTCAAAGAACACTAATTCTTCAATCAAGTTTAAATGACTTTATAATTAGATTGTTATTGCATTTTAGAAATGAAATGTAACAAATCCTATGTAGATGGTTTTTGATAGAGTAATTTTTTATCATAATTTTCCATATTAATACCGCATACAATGTGAAACTTGTGATCGATAGTAAAAGCAAACAAGTGATTCCTCATTGTAATTAAATTAGCTTTTCTTAGATTTCTTTATGTTTCTTCATTCAATAAATTAGTCTTTTAAGTTGAATACCTAGACGTCCTAAGTCCAGCCTCCTAACAAATGGTATCACAGTCAAACACTGTTGACGGGTGATTTTCGTTACAAGGGCAGTGACAATCCTCCTTCAACCGTGAATTTGTTTGGTTATTTGGGACCAAAAGTAAATTTAGCAAAAGACAAATCAACACAAGATCGACAAGAGGTTTTTTACGTGGTTCGGCGGCGTGCAACCAACCTACGTCCACGGGTACAAAGTGAGGTGTTACTTTTATTACAAAAACTAGCTCGGCCGACCTCTTTTTAAAGGTGGTCTAATGTCACCGAGCAGTTTGCTTCTTTGTGTTTTACAAGTAGTGATTTTTATGAGATTTTTGTTAACCCTTACAAATGAGACTACTCACCCTTTATATACTAAGAGAAATACAATATTGTTCTCGTATCTTTGTGACGTTAGCCTCGTGAATCTCCGGCTGATTGACGGGCTCTCTGCCCCAACTGCTTCGCCGAAAGCAAGTATGCCCTCTGACTCCTTGTCAAATCACTCTATTTTATACACTGCCACATTTTATCATTAATGATGACAGCTTGTAAAGGTCTCTTGTTCGAAAGTACATGTCAGAGAGAAAAGTCCAAATAGTCCCGATCACACGTCGGGTGTCATGAGATCGGCCAAATGATGTGCCGAATCCCAAACTACTTCTGACCTAACCCAAAATGTCTGAGCTCATTCTCCCGGTCCAAGATGAAGGATGGGACTAGTCCGAGCTACCGGTCTGAAGTGGTCGGTCTCGGCTCTGATGTTGTCGGTCTATGAAGCTTGTACCATGATGTGTCACATGGTCGGTCAGATTCGGGGAGCCGGGTCCGAACTCTATGTCTGGTCGAAGAGTGAGACTTATACTCTCAGATCATTCGTCCTTCTCAAAAGAGAAATCTCATATATGCCCTTGTCGTACTGTTCAAATACTTTGTCACAAAAATCATCATCAACATATGTCCCTAGTTCTCGGTTTCAACGAGTGTACGAGTTAGTACCAGGGACTATAAAATCTTGTGTGTGTTGACCAACCAGTTTAGTGGTCGGCTCCAAAGGCCATAGAGAAAACTGTATTGGCTGCCAATCAAGTCGTCATTGACATCTTCATATGCTCGGCCACTAAGGATTTGAATGTCCATCCATGGGGAAGATTCCCCAGCCCCGTGTTGATGATAATCCACTCGTCGGACGTAACCCGACCCCGAACTAGCAGAATACTTGGTTTTTGGGGAATGTTACCTCCCCGAACCAACTGAGAGTCGGCCATAGGGGAGATGCTCCGACCTCATGCCGATGATAATCTCTTCGGTAGGACGTAACCCGACCCGAGCTAGCAGAACACTTGGCTCCGGGTAAATGTTACCTCCCCGGACCAACTGAGAGTCGCCATGGGGGAGATGCACCGTCCTCATGCCGATGATAAGCCTCTCGGTGGGACGTAACCCAACCTCGAGGTAGTTGAACACTTGGATTCAAATGAATGTTACATCATCGGACTAATTGAGAGTCGGCCATGAGGGAGATGCTCTGAACCCATGCCGATGATAAGTCTCTCGGTGTGACGTAACCCGACCCCGAGATAGTGGAACAAATAGCCTCGACGGAACGTAACCCGACCCTAAGATAGTGGAACAAATAGCATCGACGGAACGAATTCAACCCCGAGCAAATAGCCTCGGCGGAATGAATCCAGCCCCGAGCTGGTGGAATAAATAGCCTCGACGGAACGAATCCAGCCCCAAGCTGGTGGAACAATTAGCATCGGCGGAACGAATCCAGCCCCGAGCTAGTTGAACAAATAGCATCGGCGGAACGAATTCAGCCCCGAGCCATCAAAACACATCGGCATCGGCGGTACGAAAGCAGACCCGAGCCATCAAACACTTCATCCTCGGCGGTACTAAAGCAGGCCCGAGCCATCAAAATATATCGGCCTCGGCGGTACTAAAGCATACCCGAGCCATCAAAACACATCGGCCTCGGCGGTACGAAAGCAGACCCGAGCCATCAAACATTTCGGTCTCGACGGTACGAAAGCAGACCCGAACCATCAAAAAATTCCGTCTCGGCGGTACGAAAGCTGACCCGAGCCATCAAACACTTCGGCCTCGGCGCTATTAAAGCAGACCCGAGCCATCAAACACTTAGGCCTCGGCGGTACTAAAGTAGACCGGAGCAATCAAAATACATCGGCCTCGGCGGTACTAAAGCAGACCCGAGCCATCAAAACACATCGGCATCGGCATCGGCGGTACGAAAGCATACCCGAGCCATAAAAAATATTGGTCTCTGCGGTACAAAAGCAAACCGGAGCCATCAAAACACATCGACCTCGGCGGTATAAAAGCAGACCCGAGCCATCAAACACTTCGGCCTCGGCGGTACGAAAGCAGACCCGAGCCATCAAACACTTCGGCCTCAGCGGTACTAAAGCAGACCCGAGCCATCAAACACTTCGGCCTCAGCGGTACTAAAGCAGACCCGAGCCATCAAACACTTCGGCCTTGGTGGTATTAAAGCAGACCTCAGCCATAAAAAATATCGACCTCGATGGTACAAAAGCATACTTGAGCCATCAAAACAAATCGGCTTCGGCGGTACTAAAGAATACCTGAGCCATACAACATATCTCGGCCACTATGTGGGCCATAATGAACAAGCATAAACAAATGTTTATTTAAGAAATAAGAAATATTACTCACATTCTTGGGATCTACTGCTCTTCTTATAACTCTTTGCGGGTCATTTCAAGAGAGACTCTACTGAAAATATCCTCTCATCATCTCAGCATTACAAATACCCGACCTGCTGACTGTCACTGTCTGCATTGGCCGGCCTCTACAGCCATTTGATATATGTATTCATCCAGATAGCCTTTTTTCACCAGGTCTTCCACCTGCTCCTGTAAGTCCCTGCATCCATTCGTGGCACTGTAGACATGCTACAGAGGCACGGCGACGATGTCCGGGCTCGCGGCCCGTTGGGAGTACGGAGTAGCCCACAGAGGACTAAACCGGAGAATAAATGGAGTCGCCACCCAGTGTGAACTGGGAAATGATTTAAGGCCGCACTCACCCCTCGCAAGGGAAGACCTCAAACCGTTGGGTTCGGAATGGTCTCTTACTTATGCCAATTGTAATGAAAGGATTTATGCAATAATATAACCAAGTCTTATGCAACACATGCAAGATAATTTAATCAACACACAAGTTTGCACACCCATAAACGTAAATAAAAATGAAGGCAAATACATAATTCCATAAACATATTAAACAAAGAAGTGCGAAAATGTAAATGAATAATAACAGTAAAAACGTTAATAATAAAGAGAAATGATTAAGTGTGTAATCAAGAACAATAATGTCTCTGTTGGGTGAACTGCATTTTATCATTCATGAAATATTGGATGAAGGTATGAAACTCTGTGAGACGTTTCAAGTTGCCACTATAATTGAAAAGTTGCCTCCATCATTGAAAGACTTCAGGAGCTATCTGAAACACAAAAAGAAGCAGATGAGCCTTGAAGACCTTGGAGTTTGATTGAGAATCAAATAGGACAACATGATGTCCGAGAAGGCCAGCTACAAGACTATGGAGTCTAAGGCCAACATCGTTGAGGGTGTAAAGGGTAGCAAGAAGAGAAAGAACAGTGGAGTTGATTCTTCCCAAGCTTGCAAGAAGTTCAAGGGGAAGTGCTACAACTGTGGGAAAAACGGTCACGTGGCAAAAGACTACAGAAACAAGAAGTCTCAGGACAAGGGTAATAAAAAAAATGAGACCCATGTCACTGAAGGTGAGCAGCTGACTGATGAGATCTCAGAAATAGACCTATCAGCAGTGGTAACCGAAGCCAACATAGTTGGGAATCCGAGAGAATGGTGGGTAGACACTGGGGCTACTCGTCATATTTGTGCAGATATCAAGATGTTTTCCTTGTATCAGAAGGTCGATGGCGGCGATCACCCGACAATGGGAAACTCATCCACCTCTCAAGTGGTAGGACAAGGCACAGTGGTTCTGAAGATGACATCCGAAAAGGAGCTTACATTGAAGAATGTACTGCATGTTCCAGATATTGGGAAGAACTTGGTCTCGGGCTCTCTCCTTAGCAAGGCTGGTTTTAAGCTTGTATTTGTTTCTGAAAAGTTTGTAATGACTAAGAATGATGTGTATGAATGAAAAGGATACCTCACTGAGGGCCTTTTCAAACTCAATGTAATGACTGTCAGTCATGCTATTAATAAATCTAGTACTTCTTCTTATATTATTGAGTCATAAAATGTATGGCATGGGAGGTTAGGACATGTTAATTATGATACAATGCGTAAATTAATTAACATGGACCTTATACCTAAATTTGTAATTGATAGTCAACACAAGTGTGAGGCATGTGTTGAAGCAAAAATGCATAGAACATCATTTCATTCCATAGAACGCAGTTCTGAACCCTTAGAACTTGTACACACTGACGTGTGTGATATGAATATTGTGCAAACAAGATGCGGTAAAAAGTACTTTGTCACTTTTATCGATGATAACACAAGATTCTGTTATGTGTATTTGTTGAGAAGCAAAGATGAAGCTATTGAGAGCTTTATACACTATAAGAACGAAGTTGAAAATCAACTTGGCAAGAAAATCAAAAGAATCATGAGTGATAGAGGTGGTGAATATGTTTCACCATTCGGTGAGTATTGTTTTGTGCACAAAATCATTCACGAAACCACTGCTCATTATTCTCCTCAACAAAACGGGATTGTTGAGCGCAAAAACCAAACGTTGAAGGAAATGATGAACGCCATATTGACAAGTTCTGGTTTACCCCAGAACTTGTGGGGGAAAGCCTTGCTTTCCGTGAACTACGTTCTGAACAAGCTTCCTCACATAAGATTGGACAAGACACCATATGAGTTGTGGTGTTTGGCAACGGCTCCAAAAACTTGTTGTGATATTTTTATATCGTACCGCAAGTGTACGGTGTCAAGTTTTAGTATAAATCAGTGAAAGAGTGTCGAACCCACAGGGATTGCGTTAACTCGCATTAAGTACTACAATTGATAATCCTAACTTTATTTAGAAAAAAAATAATAAATATTTTGGTAAATAAATAAATATAAAAATAATTGGATATGAGGAACTAATACGATAGAGATTCTGGATCCTGATTTCACCTAGCTATCACCTATGCATTTGTCATGCCAATTAATCCATGTTCAGTTATATTGTTTATAAGTCAAGACTCCTAAAATATTCACTCCCTCTCTTGAGTGCCGAGTGAAAATATCATCAACTATAGACTTCGATATCTCTATAAAAATCCAATAGTTAACAACTCATTACGATTTGTGATTCTATATTAACGACTTCAAAGGACTACAGATTCTCTCGAACTCTATAAAATCCTAGGTCATATTCTCTAGATCTATTCAAAATCACATCTCTCGAGTGATATATTCTAAACATTCATCATCTTCAATTGTGGCCAACAATCAAAAAGTATTAAACTCAAAAGAATATAAATAAATTAATAAAACTTCATAACAAAATTGATAAACAAAATACAAGGTTCAAGCATCGATTACATCATTCTCCATAATTAAGGAGTTTAGTTCATGACAAAAGATAAAAACAATAATAAACAAGTCATGAATCTAATGGAAATCATTAGAGTTCTAAAAAAGAAACAAAAAGATAAAACCTGAATTGAATCTCTTCTTCCTCGGATGTCATAGCCTTTGTCTCCTTTTGTCGCTCTTCAATCCTCTCCTTGGATCTCTAAAAATATTTATTTCTGTGTTTTGTACTCTGTATTAGCCTCCCCTTGAGTGTTGGATGAACTGTTATATTTATAGTGGAGGCAGAGAGTCATTGGGTATCACTAGGGATCTTAAAAACCCTAAAAAATAAATCCTGGAGCACGTCCATTTCTTTCCCGTAGCACTGTGGCGCTTGCTTAAGTGGCGCCTGGGCGCTCTTTTTCTAATAAACTTACTAACGCCATGGCGCCAGTTTTTCGGGAAAAGGTATGGGCTTATGGCATTTGAGGCGCCATGGCGCCTTTCATTAATTGTGTAAGTGGCGCCATGGCGCCATGAGTGAACATATTGTGGCGCCTTGGCGCCACTTATATATTGCAGGCGCCTTGGCGCCTCATTTACTAATGTTTGTTGGCGCCAAGGCACCAATTGGATCATATTGGTGGCGCCTTCCTCTCGGGCTTTTGGCTGGATGGTGCGGCGCTGTGGCGTTTTATGAAATTTCTCCCCTGGTGCTCCCGTCTTATATCCTATGCTCCCATATGGTCCTCAAAACACGTGTAATTATCCCAGGATCCATGTATTAATGTTCCTACAAATAAAAATATAAAATAAACTGTAATTGAAATTTAAATATCTTGAATTATAACAAAACAGTAAGCTAAAAAGGCCGTAATAAGTGGGTATAAACCACACTTATCAAAATGTTATGTATCTTCTTACAAATATCTGAAAATATAGGGGTGTCTTGCCAAAGTAATGGTTCATAAACCCAAGAAGGTTAGAATATGACCCAAAACTGTTGATTGTATATTCATTGGATATGCTCGCAACAGTAGGGCGTATCGATTCTTGGTACACAAGTTTGAGATTCCTGACATCAATCCGAATATGATAATTGAGTCAAGGAATGCGATATTTTTTTAAGAGACATTTCTTTGTAAGGAAAGACAAAGAATATAATCTCTCAAAAGAACTATTGATACTGTCAAAGACAGTGATCAGGTTGACCAAGAATCAGATGAACGTTGAGACAATCGAACCTAGACGTAGCAAGAGAGCTAGAACGTCAAAGTCATTTGGTCCCTATTTTCTGACATACTTGTTAGAAAATAAGCCTCAAATCTTTAAAGAAATGATGTCTTATTCGGAAGCACCTTTGTGGAAAGAGGCTATCAACAGTGAGATTGATTCAATCCTACAAAACCATACTTGGGAGTTGGTTGATCTTCCTCCAGGTTGTAAGCCACTGGGCTACAAATGGATATTCAAACGGAAGATGAAACCGGATGGATCAATAGATAAGTACAAGGCAAGACTTGTCATAAAAGGTTATAGGCAAAAGAAGGCCTTGATTACTTTGATATTTATTCACCAGTGATTCGTATCACATCGATAAAAATGCTCATAACCATAGCAGCTATATTTGGTCTTGAAATACATCAAATAGATGTAAAGACGACATTCTTGAATGGTGAATTGGATGAAGAGATTTACATGGAACATCCAGAAGGGTTTAATGTTCCTGGATAAGAACAGAATGTGTACAAACTTGTAAAATCCTTGTACGGATTAAAACAAGCACCTAAACAATGACATGAGAAAATTGACAAAGAGGTGTTGTTAAGTGGGTTTAAAACCAATGAGTGTGATAAGTGTGTGTATACCAAATCAACTCAAAAAGGATATGTCATTGTATGTCTCTATGTAGACGATATGTTGATAATTGGTAATAATCATGAGTTGACTCAGTCTACCAAGAAAGTGTTATCCAACAAATTTGATATGAAAGATTTGAGAGTAGCTAACCTAACTCTTCCTCTATCAAAGAATACTGGCTCAAGCGTATCGCAATTAGAGTATTCGAGGATCATTGGAAGTCTGATGTATCTCACGAATTGTACACGAACTGATATCGCTCAAGCTGTGAACAGGCTTAGCAGATATACTAGCAATCCAAGACATAACCACAGGAAAACCATAATAAGAGTTTTGAGGTATGCGAAACTTCAAAATATGGGCTACATTACGAGAGATATCATGTTGTTATAAAGGGATACATCAATGCTAACTGGATATCTGATACAGTGGATTCCAAATCTACGAGTGGATTTATTTTCACATTTAGTAATGCAGCCGTGTCATGGAAATCCTCGAGGAAAACATGCATTGCCCGGTCTACTATGGAATCAGAGTTCATAGCATTAAATAAAACAACGGAAGAAACGGAATGACTTCGAAATTTCCTGGAGGATATTCCTAGTTGGCTCAAACCGGTGCCAGCGATAAACATACATTGTGATAGCCAATCGGCTATTAGGAGAGCCCAAAATACAATGTATAATGGTAAGTGTCGACACATACGTCGGAGACATAATACCATACGTCAACTGCTCTCAAGTGGCATAATATCGATCGATTATGTGAAATCAAAGGAAAACCTAGCGGATCCACTTACTAAAGGTTTACCTAGAGAGCAAGTTGAGAAGTCATCGAGGGGAATGAGCTTGAAGCCCAAAATACAATGTATAATGGTAAGTGTCGACACATACGTCGGAGACATAATACCATACGTCAACTGCTCTCAAGTGGCATAATATCGATCGATTATGTGAAATCAAAGGAAAACCTAGCGGATCCACTTACTAAAGGTCTACCTAGAGAGCAAGTTGAGAAGTCATCGGGGGGAATGAGCTTGAAGCCTATAAATTAAGAATTGTCACTGTGGAAACCCAACCTAGCTGACTGGAGATCCCAAGATCTATGTTCAAAATGGACAACTGAAACTTTGTGCAATTCAAAAAAAGTACTGAAGAGTTTTGTACTCTTTCCCATTCCGATAATGACGCCGAGTGCTGTCTGTCAAGGTTAGGATAAGTTAAGGCTTTTAATGATCACTATATTAGGAGATGAGTCATAATGGGGGTAAAGACAGATTATCTCTTCATAATAGATCATCTATTTCAAGTAAGAAGTGAGGTTGCTTCCATGAGATTTAACAGGCTGATTTCCCTAAAGTGCTTGATGAATCCAGGACCGCTGTTCAGGGCCGAAATGAACATAACCGTAGAACGGGAAATTGTCGAAGTAAAGCTGTGTGTTGGTAATTGTCTTGGATTACACCAACGGCAGAACAGTTCAAGACCATGGGTCACTGGTTTGCCAAGTAAATTCGATTGTCATTCACTAGGAAAAGTTCAAGGCGAAAGCTACGTATTTCGATGCAGCTTTAGTTCATGGAAACTATCTCAAGTGTCTGCATGAATATTTGAAGAATTTGGGGGGATTGTTGTAAATTCTTCAAATATTCAAATATAATAGTTTGGATGAATGAGGGACATGTCCCTTGGATGGTACCCCATAGGGACATATCCTCCAATTGTGTGTAACATGGTCTTATGCTCCAAGGGGTGCATAAGAGGGGTATAACCCTTTGGGGGCTTGCACCTCAATCCAAATGGTGTCATTGATGCACCCTTCCATGCTTATAAAAAGAAGCTTTTATGTTCCTTTTGAAGGATCTGATTCAATCTGAATTCATCCAAAAAGTTGAGTCTCATATTGTTTGTGGGTCAAGAGAGAGTGTCCACCATTTTCAAGTTCAAGACCTTGTTAAGGAATGCCCCTTGAACAAGATGAATCCGAGTTATCCTGGGAGAACATTAGCCACAAAACCCATAGAGCACCGAGACGAGGCTGATAAGTTCTTAAGGACAGAGAATCATCTCGACTTGGACGTTTTTTCATCAGGTTTTTCTGGTTCTTAATGTTTTAGGGTTTTGCATGTTAGTGTAAAGCATATTTGTTTCCTGTTAAATGACATTAAATCCACCAACAACTGGTCGAAGAGTGACTTATACCCTCAGATCATCTGTCATTCTCAAAGGAGAAATCACATAATTGCCTTTGTCATACTGTTTATTACACTTATTTGGTTACTGTGTTCTTACAAAGGACTTGAACAATCAGTAAAAACACAACACAAAAATAAAAGTAGAAAGGAAATCCGAATCAGGGTCAATCTCAGCCCCTGAAATCAGCCAAGCTTTTGAATTTTGCTCGGGTGTCACCAAGTTAATTAATAGACTGGGCCGGGCCCGCACAATTTGGTCCGGCACTCGTGTACGCAGGACGCGCGGGTGCACACGAGTCAGGCTTGATCGGATTTTAATTTGCACCTCCCTGCGCGCGCACGTAGAGAGAGTCTATATCCTTATAACACTTACCCATCTACATATGAGCAATCATATATAAACACAATTTCTCTCTATTAGCTTTCTCATGTGGGACAATCTCATTTCTCTTTATTTTCCAACACCAATTGGTGAACTTTGAGTAACAATTTCTCATTCACCCAAGCACCATTTTAAGCATATGAATATACCATTCCGAACTACTCACGGAGGAGTATCTGAATCACTCAAAAACAATCACTGACACGAAGCGGACCATGCTTAAAATCGTGCCTAAAAAATGCTTACTAATGAGCATTTTCCAATACTGTTCAAATACTTTATCACAAAAATCACCATCAACAAACATTAATAATCAAAATGTGGTGGAGTGGAACAACTCATGATGTTGGACAATTATGACCCATAGCGTCACTATTTGTACAGATCATGGTGTTGTTGTACAAATTAACTATGTGACATGGGAGATTGCACTCTTATCATTTGTGATTAGATCACCTATATGTATAAATGATAGGAGGTCCCTATGATTTGTTCCGGGATTGAGAATGATATGAGACAGTATCAGTCCACTAAGGATAAATCATCAAATATCCCTAGTCAGAGCATTGTCGAGATTGGACATCGATAAATGCGTAAAAGACTAGTATTACACTTGTGCGCGTTGTGAGGGCACAACATCATAGTTCTCATATATTTTGGTATATGATACTCATGCAAGTGTAATAAAAGGTTGTGTTTTACCGATGGTACGGGAAACAGCTTCGCTCTGGATAGACCCCCTCGGAATTCCATTGGTAGTATGACTATGTGTCTATGGAAGTCCGAAATCAGGGTAGGTGTATTTGGTTTTAACCTGAGACTTGCACCGCTAATACTTGCGACAATCAATATACTTTGGTTGCGGTCGTCCATGGCTTTAACAGGTTCTGTGTACGCCTATGCTGGGTATATTGAGAATCGTAGTGTGTTGGGTGTGATGTCAAGACGGAAGTATCACTCTAGTCATATGGAGATGATGGTCACGTAGGATACGGTACTAGTACTCTTGAGTACTGCAGTCATCGGGATAAAATGGCAAGGTCAGGTTTATCCGATTATAGAGACTAGTTACCAGACATCTGACATGTGCTTCGTACGGGGCAGACACAATTCCAGCCTCAGGCCTAGCACGTGATCATCCGATACTGGATCGACATACACAATACTACGTATATTACGCCTGATATAGATCTTTTATTCCTGTAAGGATATTTCTGGAGAATTTGGAAGGCATGACGCTTTGCTAGAAGCCAACATTGTCTTGTAAATCGGTATAAACGTAGTACTAGGTACTTACGTGTTCGGATAGTCCGACGACCGAATTTACTGCCAACATATCCGGGGATCTCATGGGTCGCTTCCCGAAGATTCACTGATGACGTATGACTCGCACTCTAAATTAATCTGGGATTAATTAGAAGAGAGAGAAAATTAATCTGGGATTAATTGCAGAGATATTTTATCTGGGATAAAATATCAATTAAAGAGAGATAACGATTAATTTGGAATTAATCGGTTAAATAATATATTCGATATATTATACGAAATTAGATTTCAACGCGGAATTAAAATTAGATTTTAATTCCGGCGAACGAATTAATTTAGAATTAATTCGTTAGCGACGTGAATAGTAATTATGCTAGGCATGATTATTTAATTAAATTAGATTTAATTAAGTCGCAACGGAAAATTCGTTAATTTGGAATTAGCGAACCCGAGCCCGAAATTATTTACGATCGCATTCGCATTTCGAATTCGAGTGCGGCACGCAAGTCAAATCAAGCGTCAAATCGCTAGTCGCATCTAGCGTCACATCATTTGTCAATCAAGTGATGAATGTCTTTCACTTTGAGTGATTGACACCAGTCACTATTCATGATTGATGGATTGATGAGTTGATGGAAGTTGGAAGGCATTTAATTATTTTTGCCTTTGACTTTTTAAAAAGAAAATGATATGTTTAATTTGTTTTTGGAAATCAAATTACATTACACATTTTTTCACATCTCTCTCTCCTCTCTTTCTTCTTCCTCTCACACGCCCAATGGGCTGAAAAACCTTATGGTTTTCTGTCAAAAGCCGAGAGAAAGGGAAGCATAAGAGTCGTGATTTTGTGGCAAAATCGGGAGTGCTAGCACACTACGAAGTCATGCGAAGATGATAGGGAAGTCCACCCATGAGCCGGGAATCGTTTGACGAAGCTTGGAGCTTGGAATATGACATCAAAGGCCGAAAATAGTGAGCCAACTCACTGCCACTGCCGAGCAGTCCATGGAGCAGAAAATCAGATTTTGTTGCCTCCCGCGTCGCTCAACCGATCGATGTGAGTATTCCGCAACTTCGTTGATTTGTATTCGCACTTGTTTCATGCTTGTTTAATGATCTTGGGACCTTAGCAAACACCAACACATGAATGTTAGAATAATGGTTTTGTCTTACGATAGAATTATTGAGTCAGGTCATATATTGGTGAAAATTTTACACGAGATCGGCACATCAATTCAACTTTATAATTTAACAGAATAGATAAACTCTTGTGAGACCACAATAATATATTAAATTTTAAAACTAAAATTATGAGACCCATAAAATTTATAAACCCCATAAAGATAATATTATTTTATCATGAGCAGGTGCGTAAGCCCCGTAAATTTTCCTCCTTGTATTAACAAGTGAATGAGAGTCACTTCACACAATAAGCCCAGTCATTCGAGTTAAGACACCTAAACATTCCTAGCCATACCGTTCTCCCCCACCATATTTATTTCTCTTTTAAGAGAAATCAGTTTCTTATGTGGAAAACCTAACAACCAAATGTGAACGAGTGTGAAAATCTCACATCACATTAGAGGCATACTTATTCTGCGATGTGGGTCGGGATCGAGAGAGCCCACAATCTCAAGTTCTCGGTTATCATTTTTTACGAAAATTAAATTAATATTCTTGCTACCCACAATCTCAAGTTCTCAGTTAGAATCGTGACGTTCGGAATCGAAATCGAATCGGAAAGAACCGTCCAGTTCCTTCCAATTTCGGTTTCGGTTTCGTACAGTTCGGTTAGGGTTCCCACCCTAGCCGAACAATTGGAATCAGATGATTCCAACATGAACCGTTGGAACCGTTCGGTTTCAATATTAATATAATAAAATTTAAGTACAAATAAATAATTTTTTTTAAGTTCAGACTATTTATTTTATTTTTAATTTAAGTTTTTAATTTAATATAATAATATTTAAATAAATAAATTTGTTTATTATATTTATTTGGAAATAATATCCAATTATAAGTTTTTTAAAAAAATATTTTCCTTTTTTAAAAATTATTTTAAAAAAAATTGAATCGGAACCGTCCGATTCGGTTCCGATTCCCGATTCCACATTCTTGTGAAACCGGGAAATGGACGGCTCGGTTCCGATTCCGGATTCCACTTTTTTGGGAAACCGGAAAACAGACGGTTCGATTCCGATTCGGAACAGGACCAAACCGATGACCAGGTCTATTTTCAACTGTCATTTTTTCTGAAAATTAAATATTGGGTCGCCCTTGAGCATCTAAAAAGTTAAAAGATGCCCCGATTCACTAGTTAGGATGAGATTTCAAGGTGTCATAAAGGAGGTGGTATATCATGTGCCGGGTGTATATGTCATATCTCTCACAGCAGACGGGTCCCACACAGTTATAAGGCCCGCCTGCAGTGAGAGAGATGACATATACACCCGACACATAATATAATTTTCGGTCATAAAGAAGGGCACTGGATTAAAATGAATCCTTTTTTTTTAGTGAATGAATCAAAACGCCAAAAAAAAAAAAATCATCTTAGACAATGTTAACAATACATTGTAATTGTGGGAAGAAATTGATAACTAAAGTAACTACGTCCCAAATGACGTGGTTTGGTGGTGTAGGGATCTGGATCTCACATTGAGGTATTGGGTTCAAATCCAGAAAGTGCGTTTCTTATAAGAACCTGAGACAATCAGAGGTTTTACCTGCTCCGCTTAAATCCGGAAGGAATAATTTAGCGGTGCAGTTTCCAATAATTTCAAAAAAAAAAAACTAAAAAACTAAAGTAACAACAACATTTCCTAATTCATAACAAAAGAGTTGCACATTAAACGCAAAAACAATCATATTAAGGCAATTGACTAGATGTAAATTTCTTGCAGTAGAAGGCAAAACAGGACAGCAGGTTTAGGTAACACCAAGCACATTGCTGCAAGTCTACAACATATATATATATATTTTTGGGAACGTTGAAAATTTCGCTGTCAAATCACTTGACACGAGTTTAAACGGAACATATAAAATTTTTGATTATCTCATACTCTTATAACTTACAAGAAACGCACCTCATAAATAAATAAATGGGCTATTCTCAATTCCTGATCGGAAATTCCTGAACCCAAAATTGTCACCCCTAGTACCGCCTACCTACCTATTAGTATGGGCTATACATCAAGTAGGCGCAGCACCAAGAGTGAACTGTATATGTTCAAATCCTATTCCGATCCCATAAATTTTCTCATTTTCTTTTTAAAAACTAAAATAAAATAAAATATTTAAGCCATTAATATTAACATTAAAAAAAATTAACCACCCCAACTATAAAATCCTATCACTATTGATATCAAGATTACTTTTTCTTTAAATCATGACAAACAATTTTCTGATCTTGTTATTTTTATTTTTTTAAAGGGAAATACCGATCGATTTCCAATTTATATATCGTTTAAAAACTTTAAATTAATAAAATACTAAAGAAAATTTATTAGTAGCAAAGAATGTTGTTCTTGTTGCATGGATATGGATTTCAAGTAAACCAATTTATTTATTTTATATTTGTTTATTCCCTGACCAGAAAATAAAGAAATGAAAATAATTATGGGTTATCATTGGTAGGAATTAGATCCGACCAACGGTTCGGTTTGGTTCGAACCGAACGGTTATCGGTTTCAGCTTGTGGAACCAGGAACCATAATCGAACCGGACGGTTCCGGTTCAATTTTATTTTTTTAAAAAATTAATGTGTAATTTGATATTATTATCAACAAAATATAATAAAAAAATTTATTTGAATTTGATTATATTAAATTAAAAACTTAAATTAAAAACAAAATAAATAGCTTTAACTTAAAAATAATATTTATTGAACTTAAATTTTATTATATTAATATTGAAACCGAACGGTTCCAACGGTTCAGTCAGGGCGAGAACCCTAACCGAACCGTACAGAATCGGTTCTGATTCCGATACCGGAACCAGAAGGAACTGAACCGGACAGTTCCTTCCGATTCAGTTTCGATTCTGAACCGAAATCGTGGCCGGATCTAATCGAAATCCAACAAATAACACCAGCATGATCATTGACGTGTGTAATTGGGAATTTAAAATAATAATAATATTATTATTATTCTCTGATCACCCGAATTTTCGTTTCTTCATAATTAATTTTTTAAAAAAAAATTATATTTCAGGGCTGAAGAAATATTCAAGGAATACAGACTACGTTAATGAATCTAAAAATACGCAGGCACATTTATTTTTATTTTGTTTCTTCTTCTTTTGTTAAAAAAAAAACACTTTATGATAAGTAGTTTTCGAGTCTCTCTGGGTACATTATTAGTGATAATTATATTTGGAAATTAATCATATTATTAATGAGCTCAAATACTTTGGCTTGCGTCATCTAAACTATACGTGACAAAGTCATAACTTTGATTCAGAACGAGTAATATTTGATTTTTATAAAATGTGAAAGATTTTTCTTATTGTATTCGGGGCAAATTAAAATTATTTTATTAATAAATCAGATTTTTCAATAATTTATATGAGATATTTTAATAAAATTTTGGGTTGAGTGGGGGCGACTGTCCTCATAGATGTATCTATAAATTTTGTTCAGCCAGAGCACGTTCAAAATTTATTACAAATATTTTTAAAAATTCACATTATAATAAATAATACAACAACTACTTTTATAATATTTTTATTGTTAATTCATGTTTTGGATAGCCGGAATAGATATTAGAGAAGTAACGATAATATTGACGAAACGATAAGTGAGAATATGAAACAAATTTAAAATTTTCTTTTGTTATTTGTAGATTTTTTTTAGATGAATAACTTAAAACATCAAAGCCTAAAATATATTTATATTAGTTGTTTTTTTTTAAGAAGCAGCATTAAGGAAAAACAAATATCATTATCTTATATTATACTATATATATATTTGAAAGTTACTACTTATTTAGTGTGAGTAATCCATTTTATGAAATCGAAATAATTAAATAAATTTCCAATAACTGTACTTTTATATCATATACAAATTGAAACTTTTCAAAATTAGTTGAATCATTAGTATAATTTTAAAACATAATTGAGATGTTTTCATAAATCAATTTTAAATTCACATTTTGAAATTTTCCAGAATCCATACATGAACAGTTGGGCGCATCCCCTGACTGATCCCAAAGTGGATACGTTCACGACGACCCCACTAATATGTATGTGGCTCCGCCACTGACTAAAATATACATGAAATTAGTGGTTAGTAAACAAAAATTATGAAACTAATTAAATCTCAATTACACCTCGAAAAGCTAAGATCATAAGAAGTCTATATCATAAATTAATATAATATTAGAAACTAGTACTTTTATCCACGTTTTAATACTTCATTAAGATAAAATCATATAAACATATGCTTAAAAACACAAAATTATGAGTAATATTTGTTTATTATAAAATCAATCCCTTCTTGAAAATTGTTTGGGAAATTTAGGCAAATAATCTAATAAATTGAGAACCATAGATGATCATTTAGCCTATCTATGATCATGGGCAGCTCTGATTTTAAAGAATAATGATACATATATGTTGACGGTGGATTTTGATCTCAGGGTAATACGGGAATATCACCTCCGAGGGAATCCTCCTTCAACGGTGAATTTGTTTGGTTATGGGGGACCAAAAGCAAATTTAGCGAGAGACAGATAAACACACCAATCAACAAGGAGAATTAACGTGGTTCGGTGGATTTTGGATCCGACCTACGTCCACGGACGAGAACTGGATGATACTTTTTATTACTTCAATACGCTTCTCAGGTCTCTTCTTTGTTTTTACAAATCAGAGCTTGATGATTCTGATCACTAATTTTTTGATGATGCCTTCAACTTGTCCTTCTACACTCACTCTACCCTCCTATTTATAATGGTGAAGAAATCAGATTCCTATTTGTACAAGAATTCCCAATTGGAGATGGTCTCCTTTTCCTATCAGGATTCATAGTCAAAACTATTCCCTTTTCCCATAAGGATTCTTAATCAAAACTACATTTACTTCCTTTATCCTATTAGGATATTAACTTATTACTTTACCCTATTAAAGTAGGACAACTTATCCCTTTTCCGCAAGAATAGGATGCTTTATTTTCCTGAGCACGCCTCGTCATGTGCTCGGTCTTCATGAGGTCGGTCATGATAGCCATTTGAACTGAGAATGCTGATGTCGATCTGATAATGCTCGGTCATCCGATCTCAAGTGCTCGGCCATTTAGTATAAAGTGCTCGGCCTCTTACCGTCAAGTTGTCGGGTCGGCTTTAACGGTCTCGATCAATGGAGTTACCCCTTTTACCCCTGTCGTGTTGTTTAAATAACATAGTGCCCGAAAAACACCATCAACATCTGTCCCCTAGTTCTCGGTAACAACGAGTTTGTGAGTTGATGCCGGGAACTATAAAAAAAGATGGTGTGCTGATCGCCTTGCTGGTGGTCGCTCCAGAAATCACCGAGAAATTGTCTTTGCCATCAACTAAGTCTTCTGTTTCTATCTTCATATCCTCGGTTATTGGAGATGCTGACTCTATTCAGAATGATTCTCCACCTCAAAGCAAATTGCTTACTTGGGTCGTTCCATCAAGAGATGAAGTTCCTCTTGTTGTCCAAACTAAAAATGACTCATCCTCTGTAATATCTGTACCAGAGATTTGGGGTCCTGACCCCTGACTGATCCAATCTCGATTGTGAGGAGAAAATTTTGCCTCTGAGCTAACGATGATGTGCTCGGTGGCATGTGATCCTGTCTCGAGCTGTGAGAGATGCTCGGGCCTGGGGGAACGTTACGTCCCCAGTCCGAAGGACTGACTCGGTGGGACGCAACCCGACCCCGAGCTGAGAACGACACTTGGACCTGAGGGAATGTTACGTCCCCAGTCCGAAGGGCTGACTCGGTGGGACGTACCCCGACCCCGAGCTGTGAAAGGCACTTGGACCTGAGGGAATGTTACGTCCCCAGTCCGAAGGGCTGACTCGGTGGGACGTACCCCGACCCCGAGCTGAGAAAGACACTTGGACCTGGGGGAATGTTACGTCCCCAGTCCGAAGGACTGACTCGGTGGGACGCAACCCGACCCCGAGCTGAGAACGACACTTGGACCTGAGGGAATGTTACGTCCCCAGTCCGAAGGGCTGACTCGGTGGGACGTACCCCGACCCCGAGCTGTGAAAGGCACTTGGACCTGAGGGAATGTTACGTCCCCAGTCCGAAGGGCTGACTCGGTGGACGTACCCCGACCCCGAGCTGAGCGAAAGACTTGGGTTCTGGGGGAATGTTACCTCCCCAAACCAAAGGAGCTGACTCGGTGGGACGTAACCCGACCCCGAGCTGAATAACCAAGTGTCCTCGGCGGAATGAAATCCAGCCCCGAACCGAATAAACAAGTGGCCTCGGCGGAACGAAATCCAGTCCCGAACCGAATAAACAAGTGGCCTCGGCGGAACGAAATCCAGCCCCGAGCTGACTAATCAAATGGCCTCGGCGGAACGAAATCCAGCCCCGAGCCGATTAATCTAGAGGCCTCGGCGGAACGAATCCAGCCCCGAGCCGATTAATCCCTGGGACTTATTCAGAAGGGAAGTGAATCAACCTTTGAAGCCCTACCGAATCTGTCATGGGCGTCCCTCTGCCAGACCGGCGAAAAAATAAAAACAAAACTTTCGAAGATAAAATCAAAAGGTGGGGGTGACTTAGCACTTGTCCCAAAGTAAAACTTTTCACAAGTGTAAACAACAGCACGGATGCCTCGAAACAGCGTCCTGTTCGAGGCCTCCAAAACACAATTCTGAATCTTTCAATTCAGTATCCCGGCGAACCAGGATTCGGATCAGAAGAGCGTTTGAATGGTAAGGGCACATCCTCTACACGTCGGTTCACTGGGGAGCCTGTGTATTGTATGAGGGCTCCTCCTTACCACGCTGGAGCAGGCACACGCCACAGGGGCATAACGCATCCCCGTGCTGTGTCTCTCGCGGATCCGGATGATGAATGGATCAAAGAGTGTCTGGGATACCAATGGCATATTCTTCCTTAGTTCCGGCATCACTGGAGCTAGCAATCGTCACGGGGGTGTCATCACCCCCCGTGCTATGCTTTCCCACGGATCCATTACATCGGGTAGGTGAGGATCAAAAGAGTGTTCGACACATTAAGGGCATGTTCCTCCTTATGTTCGGTAACACTGGAGTAAACAATCGCCACAGGGGTATCATCCTTCCCTGTGCTATGCTTCTCACGGATCCTATGCATCGAGTATGCCCCTAAGGACCCCGAGCTAAGAGAGATACTTGGCTCTGGGGGAATGTTTCGTCCCCAGGCCAATAAGCATGACTCGGTGGGACGTAACCCGACCCCGAGCTGAAAGAGGTACTTGGCTCTGGGGGAATGTTCCGTCCCCAGACCAATGAGCATGACTCGGTGGGACGTAACCTGACCCCGAGCTGAAAGAGGTACTTGGCTCTGGGGGAATGTTCCGTCCCCAGACCAATGAGCATGACTCGGTGGGACGTAACCCGACCCCGAGCTGTAACAAACATCGATCTCGACGGTACAAGAGCAGACCCGAGCCGGAAAGAGACATCGGTCTCGGCGGTACAAGAGCAGACCCGAGCCCGAAAGAGACATCGGTCTCGGCGGTACAAGAGCAGACCCGAGCCGGAAAGAGGCATCGGTCTCGGCGGTACAAGAGCAGACCCGAGCCGGAAAGAGGCATCGGTCTCGGCGGTACAAGAGCAGACCTTTTTGAGATCTGTTGCCTTTCTTGCAACTCTACACTGGTCACTACAAGCAAGGCTCTTCTTAATATATCATCTCTGCATCTCAGCATTCCACGCATCCGACCGGATGACTTCCGCTATCAACTTGGTCGACCTAAAAAACCGAATGGTCTATGTACACACCGAGATAGCCTTCTTTTACCAAGTCTTCCACCTGCTCCCGCAGGTCTCTGCACCCGTCCGATGCATGTCCTCTGGAGTTGTTGTGTATGCAATAAGCCTTTTGGTTCCTCTTGTCCGGGGAAAATCTTCTTTGGTCGGGTTCTACTAAGAGGCCTTTCCCTTGGATCTCCACGACAATTTATCCCAGTGGTTTATTTAGAGGAATGTATGCATTTTCCCCGACCACATGGTTTACTTGGGCCGGCGCCCTTCTCTCCTGATTGTCCCGGTGCAGTGGCTTGAATTCTTTGTGTTTCGGGGGTGGTCTTCTGGATTCTTTTTCTTTTCGGCGATGGGCGCCCTCCCTTGTGGTTCTATCCCTGATGTTGTTCCCTTTCCGGGACACTTTCTTTTCGTTCTCTAACAAAACGAACTTCCGGGCCACCTCCAGGGCGTGGCGTAGTCCGGGGTGTCCTGGATCCTTAGGTTGGTCCATAGTCTTCCGACCCTCAAGGCTCCTTCAAGCTTTCCAGGGCTTCAGGGGATTCATACCCTCCGACTTCGAGTACTATATTATGGTACTTTTCAATAAATATCTTCAGAGGTTCATCGTCTCCTTGCTTCATGAGCCGGAGTTCTCCAATCGTCTTTCTGGGGACACAAGCCCCCTTGAAGTGTCGTATGAATGACTTCTTCAGTTGTGTGAAGTTGCTGATGCTTCTTGGGGCTAAGCTCCTGTACCATAGAATGGCTGGTCCGGCCAGAGTTATGGGGAACACTTTGCAGATGGCGTCCCCTGTTACCCCCTGCACTTCCATCAGCAGGGTGAAACTTTCAATGTGGGTCTTAGGGTCGGTATGGCCTTTGTACGGTGTCATGGTCGGCATGTTGAATCTCTTCGGGAATTTTTCCGATTTTATTTCCTCCGTGAGGGGGGACTCATCTTTGACGTCCTGGATATCCCCTCTGTTTGCGTTGGGGTATACTCCCCATTTGACCAGCTCCTCCCGTAACCAAGATTTCATATCGCTGTCCCTGGTTCCATGCCGCCCTCTGAGGTTTCTTTTCTTTCTGCTATCTTGGGAGCGGCGCTTCTCAGGGTCGGCGTCGTCCCGCACCTCTTCGGTATGTTCTTTTCCTCTCATCCGGGTACTGTGAGGGCTATCGTAGGAGGGATCTGGTGATGATTTGTCATCTTCCTCCTCCCATGTGTCCTCGGTTTGGGAATCCCTTTGTACTACCATGGATCTCACCCTGTAGGGTTCCCTCCTTTGAGGTCTGTCGTCTTCGCTTGTATCAACAATTCTATTTCCTTCCGCTATTTCATTCCTTCGCCGGCTAGTCCCGGCCTCGAATTTTCCGTCGTGTGCTCCTTCCATCCTTTCCAACCGGTCTACTATGGTTTTTAGTAGAGTTTGGTTTTCCTCCCTCTCTTTCCTAAGGTTTTCCTCGATCTTTTCCATCCAGTCTGCAGCCGAGCTCCCTGATGATTGTTGGTTTCCGCCTTCCGCCATTTGTCTTATTACGCGAGTTGCTTTTTGTAGAGTTCCCCACAGACGGCGCCAACTGTTGACGGTGGATTTTGGTCTCAGGGTAATACGGGAATATCACCTCCGAGGGAATCCTCCTTCAACGGTGAATTTGTTTGGTTATGGGGGACCAAAAGCAAATTTAGCGAGAGACAGATAAACACACCAATCAACAAGGAGAATTAACGTGGTTCGGTGGATTTTGGATCCGACCTACGTCCACGGACGAGAACTGGATGATACTTTTTATTACTTCAATACGCTTCTCAGGTCTCTTCTTTGTTTTTACAAATCAGAGCTTGATGATTCTGATCACTAATTTTTTGATGATGCCTTCAACTTGTCCTTCTACACTCACTCTACCCTCCTATTTATAATGGTGAAGAAATCAGATTCCTATTTGTACAAGAATTCCCAATTGGAGATGGTCTCCTTTTCCTATCAGGATTCATAGTCAAAACTATTCCCTTTTCCCATAAGGATTCTTAATCAAAACTACATTTACTTCCTTTATCCTATTAGGATATTAACTAATTACTTTACCCTATTAAAGTAGGACAACTTATCCCTTTTCCGCAAGAATAGGATGCTTTATTTTCCTGAGCACGCCTCGTCATGTGCTCGGTCTTCATGAGGTCGGTCATGATAGCCATTTGAACTGAGAATGCTGATGTCGATCTGATAATGCTCGGTCATCCGATCTCAAGTGCTCGGCCATTTAGTATAAAGTGATCGGCCTCTTACCGTCAAGTTGTCGGGTCGGCTTTAACGGTCTCGATCAATGGAGTTACCCCTTTTACCCCTGTCGTGTTGTTTAAATAACATAGTGCCCGAAAAACACCATCAACAATATATAATATATATATATATATATACAGTGGCGTATCCAGAAATCTCAGTCAGTGGGGGCAAAATTATTTTCTTATCACAATAATATATAATGAATTCATACATATTTTTTGAAATTATAAGATGATCCATATACTTTTAAAAATTATGAAATAGCCCCTTATTTCTAAACTTATAAATTAACCCAAAATTTTAGAATTATATTTTTATCCTTAATTTCTAAAAATATCAATTTACCCTAAAAATTTAAGTAAAAATTTAATTTTAAAATTATGTATTTTAAGTTTATGTTGTATATTATATACTAAATTTCCGCTAATTTATTGTAAATAAAAAATAAATATACAAAATAATTATATTTATATTAATATGAGAATATTTTACACATAACAACTATATACGACGTGGTTTAGTAAAAGAATCACAATCAATATATCAATAAATTAGAATATCAATAACCAAACCTAAGTATAAATATAGTTATTTTTATTTTTATTTATATTTAAATATAATGGAATCTCTATTCTTTTGCAAATGTAAAAACATATAAATGAGTGAATTTAAAATCAAAAACAGTCAATTATCTATACTCATATAAATTAAATATAATTATTTTAGATATGTTTAAGAAATAAGATTGATGCAACACCGTGCCGTAGGCACGGGCATCATTTAATAAAAAATAAAATCATTTAATTCTGTAATACCATGTCGTGCCGTAGGCACGGGCATCATTTAATTAAAAAATAAAATCATTTAATTCTGTAATACCATGTCGTGCCGTAGGCACGGGCATCATTTAATTAAAAAATAAAATCATTTAATTTTGTAACACCGTATATATATATATATATCATATTACACATAAACACCAAAAAAAAAAGTTTTTTTTATTATAAGACAAAAAATTATCACTATATGTATATGATAAAAAATATTTGTATTTTTTATAATTATATATATTTTTATATGCATTATTATGTATATTTATCATTCTTCGATTTTAAAGGTAAAATGGTACATCGAGTTAATAAAGTATCAAGTGTTTCAATAATTTTAAAAATGACGGAGGAAGATTCTCAGACAGTCGGTTTTGTAAATTTTCCACGTAGGTCGAAGAATGGTCATAATGATCTAAATTTGACAATGAAAAGTAAATCTCCACGCGATTTTGATCGAACGGTCGAGAGATAATGCACGTGGTACAGCACGCGGGCTTTTTGTCCCTATTCTCACGTGACAGAAAAAAAAAGGACAAGTAATCGATTTGAGTTTTGACTAATCATTGAGGATCTAACGAAAAGTCAAATGATCATAAAATAAAATCCAACGGACAAGAATCACGACAATCAAATAGCAATGTACAGGATAATTAATCAGATAATGGTCAGGATGTTAAAATTTTATTTTTATGAACCCTAAAAATATTAAATAGATAATAACATCGGATCCCCCATTTTATAAATTTTATCATATAAGGATATAGCTTGTTCATTTATATCAAATTGGTCTCAAATAATTAGAGTTTATAATTTAGGTTGGCGTATGTTATATTCATATCGAGTCAAATTTAAATTGACGAGAACAGAATCTTTTTTTTTTTTTTTTGGATGACCGGAGTGTCCGGGCCAGCTTACGCGCACCTCGACTAATCCCCGGGACCTGTGCCCCGTGCCCTTAGAAGTTTCCAAACACAGATCAGGATAAATCGCTAGCTTTTAAAACCAGGGGCATGACCCCAAAGAAATGCATCTAGTGAGATTCGAACTTGAACCTGAGAGGGAGCAAATCATTCAAGCTTAAAGCCCTTACCACTGAGGCAACCCCTTGGGGTTGACGAGAACATAATCCATTTATTAATTATGTCAAAATTCTTAAATATTAGCGCAACTTGATAATTATTGTGTTGCCCATTTAACATAATTTCAATATAATCACATTTTATACATGTTTTAATATATATTATAGTACATAAATAAACTCTATTAAATTATTTTTAAAATGTAACGAATATAACATAGTTCTATTGAATAAAAATAACTATAGACTTGAACCTAAATGATTATTAAACATGTAACCAAAATTCGATATATGTAATAATAGTGTTAGTTTTAGCCAATCCAAAACTATTTATTTGTGTCATATTTGTGATAGATTAATAGATCGTGTCCACATCTATTAATATTTTTGAAATAATTGAAATAATCTTTGATAATTTCATTAAAAATTAGTATGGATGACACCGAGTAAGGTATTAGATGGAGATATCAACTCCCGTATGGTGGAAGATATATTCATTCGTCTATGAATCTAAATGAGTACTGGTCAGATGCCTGTCTCAATTCCATATTCCCCTTAATTTATTTAAAAAAATTAACTTCATGCATTACTCTTATTTTTTTCTCCAAGAAAAAAAAGAAAGAAAAACAATTAAAAAAACTGATGGGTTCCCGATTCACAAGTGTGGAACCGGAACCGAACCGGATAATTCTGGTTCGGTTCTGGTTCAATTACGATTTTTTCTTTACTTTTAATAATGATTTTTTTTAAAAAAAAATTAAAATGAGGTTCTTTTCGGTTCGGTCAAGGATAAATCATAACCGAACCGAAAAATTTCGATTTCGATACCGAAACAGTTTAGAATCGAAATCGTCTGATTCCAACCGGTTCGATTCCGATTCGGAACCGGAATCGGGACCCCTCTATTCTAAACTACTTAATCCATGTAACATTGAATTTTTATTTGACTAATTATTATAATCGGTATTATTGTTTGATTAAAAAAATAATAATAGAAAAATGAGAGTTGAAAAGACACCTGATTGATGTTCTCTAATTGTATTTTGATTTTGATTTTTTTTTTATTTACTATAAATCACCAACCGAACTTCAAAAGTTAAAAAAAAAAATCAAAAGGATTCACCCCCTTCTAATTTTGTTAACAGGCTTCAGAATTACAGATGTATATTTAACAAATTCTCTCTTTTTTTAATGGTGCTTATTAATCATTATTGGTTGTATTAATTAATATTGTGATTTATACATTGATTGTATTTATATAATTCTCTATTGATTAAATATTAGAATGACTTATATCGTACCCAATCTGTATAAATAACATGGATAAAATACCGAACTCTTACCTTGTCCAATTTTTAAAAACGAATTTAAATACCTGACTTTAATATATCAGATATAAACGGCCTCCTTCCCCGAATATTTTTACCATCTCTTATCAGATTACTAATGAGATTATCAGATTATGAACTTATTTGATATAATTATGCAACTTGTATTATAATTTGAATAAATGTAAAATATAGGGGCCAAATGCAATTAGCCTAATAATTATAACCGAGAGTATTATTATTATTATTGTTCATGGTTGTTTGTTACACTGACAAAAGACAAAGAAGCTTAAAGTCAAGTCAGCTGTCTTTGGTTGGCGAAGTCTAAAAAGGTTTAAGCAAAGAGAGGGGAAAATAAAACAATTATCAAGAGCAAAGACCAGTTTTAATTAGAATTGAAGCCAAATCCACCTGAAGTGAAAAAAGATCACATTTCAGAATCTCTCTGTGTGTGTGTGATCTTCTGTTCAGTTATTACTTCTGGGTTCTGTTTATTTTGTTGAGGAAAGAAAGTGAGTGTTTGAAACAAAACCCACAAAAAAAAAAACAGTTATTGAAAGAAGATCTGGGTATTTTGTTTTGTCTGGATGGGAGCTTGCTGCAGCAACCGGATCAAGGCTGAGACTCCATCTCATACAGGTAGTTTTGTTAGTTCTATGTTTGTGTTGTTAACGTTTCAATAAATGATTGTTAATTTTATTAATTTGGATTATTGGAAGCTAATATTGGGATCAATTTCTGTTGATTGAGATTAATATATACTTTTTTAGTGAATGTTTTTGTAATTCTACAAGTTGATGGATTTTGTTTGTAGGTATGCCAGGACTTTTGTTTTCATTGTAATCGAAGTTTGATGCAGTGGAATTTTCAATTTTGTTGTTTATGAGTTATGATGTTGAATTGCTTATGTTCCAAGCGCGTGGCTTGGTGGTGTAGGGTTTAGGATCTCACCTTGTGGTCCTGGTTTCGAATTCAAAAAAGTATGGGACAACTGGGGGGTTTTACTTTCTCCGCTTAAGCCTGGAACGCTGGAAGGGGTGGTTTTGCGGCGGGGTTTCCAACGATTCAAAAAAAAATGTTGAATTGCTTAGCAAAATTAACACTTGTTGATCTGTGGTTGGATGTTATAATGTCTTATGTTCATTTTTGCTTGTGTGGGACTTCCAGGTTGCTGGTGTATAATGGTTTGATGTTTTCTTATTGCATTCTTTGTTATGCGATAATTGATATGAACTTTTGTATCCTGTTGTAAGCAATTTTGTTGGAAAAAACTTGACATTTGCTTTTGTTTAGATGTGAATTCGAAAAGTGCGAGCGGAGATGGGAAGAGTTTAAGCAGTTCCAGCGGTAAGGCCTCTTCGTTTTCCGTGCCTCAAACACCACGGAGTGAGGGTGAGATCTTGCAGTCATCGAATATAAAGAATTTCAGCTACAGCGACCTTAGGACAGCTACCAGAAACTTCCGCCCTGATAGTGTTTTAGGAGAAGGTGGCTTTGGTTCTGTCTTCAAAGGATGGGTTGACGAGCATTCACTTATATCTACAAGGCCTGGTACTGGCATGGTGATCGCTGTGAAGAGGCTTAACCAAGAAGGGTTCCAGGGTCACAAGGAATGGCTGGTAATTTTAAATCTAGTTCCTGTAATATCTTTCACATTTATTTTTCGTGACTGGCTTCAACTTATCTAGAATACTCTATGCGTTAAAGTTACACCGGAGTTTCGCATTCTTTTGCAGATTTGGAGGAATTAGGCATACAAGAAGTATATATGAAATTAGTTCTTATTCTTAACTTTTCCAAGTTGCCTTTGTATGAATTCAACCAGTATAATCAACTATTCGAAGTGCTATGTATCATGCTCTTAATGTAGCATGCGGCCTTAAGCATAGCCAAGCTTAGCGCTTAAGTCAGCCTAAAATCTGAAACACTATTTTGAGAGTTAAGCACATGCCAGAGAAAGAGAAGAAGAGAGAGAGAATGTTAAGGCTTGAATAGACTATACTAGTTGAGAAATACAACTTCTACAAGTAATAGGAAAACTTCTCTAAGAAGGAATCCCTATGGAATAAGGAGTATCCTTGTGTAAACGGGAATAAAAATTTGTGCATGTTCCTTTTAGGAAACTCTGATCCTAATGCAACTAGGAAACTGACTACCACTCTATTTACATACAAAACTGGCCTAAGCAAGGTAGGTCACAAGAAGTCACCTAATGATGGGCATGCAGGGCTGTGCGCACTCCCTAAAGCCCACAACAGTGGGTATGTGACACTCACCCCACTAAATTCACACAAGGCCCTCGTCGCGCTATTGTTGGAATTCCCAAATCTTGTCTTCACAATGCCACAATGTCTTCTCAGTTTCTCAGCTACCTTCTCGCATCAAATTCTCTCATATTTTGGTGATAAAAATCTCTTCCCTACGTCTTACTTATTTCGACTTGCATAGTGAAAAGTAGACTATGATTGGGAGTCCGTTTTGCTACCGTTGGTACCGTATGCGCTACCCTCCAGTAGGGATGGCAAAATCCGGATCCGGATCCGCACACTCTTCAGACGGCCCAGGTCCGGATGTGGACCCGGAAAAATGCATCCGGGTCCGGACCCGGGTATACCCGGGATCCGCAAACAACATTTTCCTCCACTGTTTATTTTTTTTTTTTTTTCCTTTTTCTTTTTTAAGCTCCACTATTCAATATTATGTATTAACAATATCACAACAAGTTTGAATACATATTAGAAATGTGATAAGTTTGAATTAGAAATTACAAAACACATAAAAATATTTAATTTGATTTTTTTTTTTTATTTAACCGGGTCCCGGGTACCCGGGTCCGGAACCACCCGGACCTGGTTAAATGCGGGTCTTAATATTAAAGACCTGGATCCGCAATTTTTTTTTGCGGATCCGGGTCTAACCGGACCCGGGTCGTTCGGATCCGGATCTTTTTGACATCCCTACCCTCCAGGATGTATATCGCATTGGTTTTGCACTTGCATTCACCATCTTGTGGAATCCTCCTCCTTTCTCCACTTTTAGACTCAAACGCCTCGCAGTTGCACTATTAACTAGGGGCGGCAAAAACTAAACGAATCGAATCAAAATGTGATAAATTCGTATTCGATTTGTTTATTAAACGAATCATAATATTAGGATTCGTTTATTAAATAAATCGAATACGAATATTCGTTTAGTCATGATATTATTCAATAACATAATTTACCATAATTAATTTACATTAATTTTCCGTAAATACATATGAAATATGTAATTAATATATTTACTAAAAATATCTCACAAAATATCGACAATATTATTTTTCTATGGTAATTAGCCATAATTTGTGGAATCCTAATTGAAAAATAACAATAACTAGTAAAAGAAAATAATAAAACGAATCCTAAATGAGTAAATGAATCAATGAGCTTAAATTTGTATTCGATTCGTTTAATAAACGAATCGAATTGACCCATTTATTAAACAAATCAATTTTTTCAAACCCGTATTCGCTTTAAAGTGAATCGAATGAATAAACGAATCGTAACCCAAATTGCCACCCCTACTATTAACAAAGTTGCGCGTAACTCCCTACCAACAAACACCACTGTCACCTTGTTGTTGATTAGAGGGTTTACATGCATAAGGGTCTTTCCTTAGGGAGCACTCGTTGGGGATCCTTCTTTAAGGCATTAAAGAGCCGAAGAGACCCATGGTCGCCACTTTGATGGCTATTCTTTCCCTCACTCTATCATGGTGTTGAACACATTTTCTTTGGATAATATTTGAGTAATGATCAGTAGCACAATAAACAACCGCATTAAAGATTGTGGAAGTTTTTCTTGCCATCCCATTTCTTTCTTTTGTCTTACGATCGCTTTATCATCTTTATGTTGTGGGGGTGGGGTGGGGTTGGGGGTGAGAACTTTTTGCCGTTTCTCCTTTCACTTGAGGCCGCTTGTCACTCTTGAACTTCGATCGATCTCTCGAGCCTCAGCGAAAAGCAACAAGTGTCTCTGCCACGATAAGGGTTGTTCGGATATCTTTGACTCCTCGACTTTGCAATTCTATTGTTGTCCAAGGTTGTAACCCTTCAGTAAAGTCTTACAACATATCATCATTGCTCATATTTGTCACAAATGTTCTAAAAAACGTTAGGTGGTAGGCGTACGTTGGGGAGCACCTAGTGCCTAGGCCTTTTAGGGGGGCGGCTAGGTAGTGTAAGGCGGTTATTCAAAAAATTAGAAAAAAAAATTGGGGAAAAAACGTACAGACCCGCCTAGAACCGTATAGGTGGCTGCCTATAACCGCCTAGGTGGTCGCCTAGAGCCGACTAGACTCGCCTAGCAACCTTTTTTATGCATAATTGGAACTGCCAGACACCGGCTAGCGCCTAGGGGCTGCCTAGGCCTTTTTTAAAACAATGTTTGTCAAATGCAACATTAAGACGAAGAAATCCTATGCTACGCCTATTGCGACACATTCTTTGGAAGGAATTGCATTTTGTTTTTAGCTCGTCTCACTAACTAATGATGCACTTGCCCTTTTGGATCTCTGCATATTTCCTATACCACCAAGAAATGGCATGATCAAAAATATTATATTGTTGCCGTATTTTACCTTGTCTTGTTCATTTTGTCAAAAATAATTATCCAACTGTTTATCGCTATACTCTTTCAGCTTTGGAGCATCCTCCTTTGGCTAAGCGCTGCCACGGTGCCACCACAGGCGCCTAGTGCATGCGCTACCCTGCCGCTTTGCACACAGATATATCCTCCCTCGCACTTTCAAATAGTGCACACAACCCACTCTCATCAGTGCGCATGTCTTTTATTTTCCTATTAACCTCTGCTTACAAGTTGCGAAAAGTTCCAAGCACGTTACTTTTGAGAGCATCGTACTCCATTAGCTATTTTTCTTCGAATGCTTGAATAGAAGGGAGAGTGAACATTTGGTATTCTTCCTTGAGACTACCCAACCTGCTCTCAATTCTCTCTCGCCCATGATCAAGTTGATCCCTAGCATCCACCAAGCTATTCTATTCGCCACTCTGCCAACAGTGGTTCTAAACTCCTTAACCGGATCACGAGACATCTAATGTTTCACTGTCATTTCTTTCTCACATTGGGATTTTTCCGCGACCCCTATTCTCTTCTTTAGTAACCTCCGACATGAGTTCTCTTAACAAAAATTCAGAACAGCCACAACACTTCCCAAAACAGCATCAGAGCTTTGAAAAACACCACCAAGAAATTCAAAATAGTCACTGAAACTTACCCGAACTCGTGCACTAGTTTGGAACAGCCATAGAGATCTGTTGAACCTTTGAAAGCAGCAACCAAAGTTTAACAACCCTTCAATGTTCTGAAATTCGAAACCTGTACTTGGAACGCTCTTAATACAGCGTGCGTCCTTATGCACAACGCCTAACCAAGCTTAGACCCCAAGTCAGCCTAAAAACCGAAACCCTATCTTGAGAGTGAAGCACACGCTGAAGAAAAATAAGAAGAGAGAATATTAAGGATTGAATAATCTTGCCTTCAATGAGGCTTTATATTTATATTGGCTGAGAAGTAGGAAAGTGTTAGGACCCTTGGGTAAAATAGGAAACAACAAAGGGTAAATGGGTCATTTTAGTTATTTAGGATTTGAATATAAATTAGGGTGTTTTGTTTCAATTAAGGGGATGCTATCATTGTTGTTGAAATTGGAAATGGGGACGGGAATTGGATGGGAAACCCTAGGAGGCTGCCAACACCTTAATGTTGAGCAAGGGCTGGTGGATTAATCTCCACCTTCAATTATCTTGTATTTCAATTTCGTTTTATGAATTATATTACATTCTAGTTTCTGTTTTGGGTGTTTTTGCCGTGAGATTGTTGAAGGATTTTGTGGGTTCCATCAATTGGTATCAGAGCAGTAGTTCCTTGGATCTGTGTGATGATTATCGTTTGTTGAAGGAAGAAGAAGGAATTAAAATCAAAGCAAAAATCAGAAAAAATAAAAAAAATAAAAAAAATCAGAAAACCCTAACCCTAACTGCCGCCACCCCCACCACCACCTCCACAGCCACTGTCCTCCGTCGACCAAGCACACCAAAACACCCCATCACGCCGGCGACCAAAACCCCTCCACTCCCGTCACCAAAAGCCGCCGCAAGCAGCTGCGATAAGCAGCGTTTTTCGCGACGCCGTCGCCTCTCAGCCACCGTACGCCGCCGACCAAGTACACCAAAACAATCCCCTCACTCCGGCGACCAGAACCAGACCACATTCGAAGCCAAAAGTCGCCGGAAACACCATGAACTGCCGCGGCTTCTTCGCGTCGATCCGCCGCCTACGGCGAGCTTCTGACGTCGCCGCCAACACCAACGCACTCAGCACGTTCTAATCTTTCAGATCCGACCACCCCTTTGCATTTCCGGCCACCGGCAAGTTATTTACATTTTCACCCCTGATACTGTTGTCTGCTTCATTTCAACTTTCGGCCTACTGTTTGTTGAAAAAAAAATGAGGAATGTTGGAGTTCGTACGAATTGAATAACATACAGCAAGATGGTTCTATCTGTGACTATATTGACAGGTTCGATTGTGTGGTGGGATCAATGTCTTACATATCCGAGTACCATTTACCGGGCATTTTCATTAATGGATTGCGGTATGAGTTGCAATCTGAGGTTCGAGATGGTTTACAGTACTTGAGGGTGATTGATCTGAAATGGGTCAAAAAAATAGCCCTAAAGGCGGAAGAGAAACTAGCGGAATTGGACAGATTGGCGGAATTCAGAAAACAGAGAAGGATCAATTCACGCAAGCCTGAAAGATCTCGAGCCGTTAAGGGATTCGTGTACCAGTCAGATGTGAGAAGATTGAATAGCGTCGAGGAAAATCCTTGGAAAAAAATTGATTCAATGTGGGAGAAGTTGCAGGAGCAGATAAAAGAATCGAAGACTAACTCGAGTACTCACACTGATGTCGTTCCGTCACTTCAAGAGGCATGTACTGGTCCGGCGACACCCCTGGTGGAGAGCAATGAGAAAAAATCTGAGAACCTTCCAAACGGCCGATCGGGAAAATTCAGACAACTTTCTACAGTTGATTTTCAGTTTCGGCGCGACAAAGGCCTATGTTTCAGATGTGAGGAGAGATTCCACCCAAATCATGTGTGTTCCAGTGAGAAAGTTGAACATATTGGTGACATACGGTCGATCCCAGAGGGAGAAAGCATTGGGAAGAATGGAACAGTGATTGATGGGAAGCGGAGTGAAGAAGTTGAAGCCATAGAGCCAGTGTTCGCGAATGAGGATGATCCTACTCTCGATGTGATTGCACATTCGGACCCACAACAGCAAGATGAGATTGAAGAAGTGGGCATCACAGTAGAGTGTAATGAGACGAAGAATACAGAGGTTGATATAGTGGACTATGTAGTCATTGAGGACGATGATCATGCTTCTCAAGCGAAGCAATTGGAGGTGCTAGTTGAGCATTTGTTAGGTTTTGTTGATGGATCTATTGTCTTCGGATCAGTTTGGCAAGGGATTATTCTGGACTCTTATCAATCTGCTGAATCTGTTGGCTATCTGGAGGAAGCTTGGGACTTCATCAGAACAATGCCGTTCAAGCCTGGGATATTCTTTGAGGCGATTATCAGATCCGCACTCCCACGTTGAGGACAACGTGTTTTCAAAAGGGGGGAGTAATGTTAGGACCCTTGGGTAAAATAGGAAACAACAAAGGGTAAATGGGTCATTTTAGTTATTTAGGATTTGAATAAAAATTAGGGTGTTTTGTTTCAATTAAGGGGATGCTATCATTGTTGTTGAAATTGGAAATGGGGACGGGAATTGGAGGGGAAACCCTAGGAGGCTGCCAACACCTTAATGTTGAGTAAGGGCTGGTGGATTAATCTCCACCTTCAATTATCTTGTATTTCAATTTCGTTTTATGAATTATATTACATTCTAGTTTCTGTTTTGGGTGTTTTTGTCGTGAGATTGTTGAAGGATTTTGTGGGTTCCATCAGAAAGCTGCTCTAAGAAGGAATCCTTGTGGAATAAGGAGTATCCTTTAAAAGAAAGATAAAAATCTGTGCATGTTCCTTCTCGGAAACTCCAACCCTAATGCAACTAGGAAATTGAGTACCACTCTCTTAATGTACCAAACTGACTTCCGTAAGGTAGGTCACAAAACAGCCGCAACAAGTCATTTAATGAGTGGCATGCACACCATGTTTAGAGGGCTGTGCGTGCTCCCTAAAGCCCACAACAGTGGGGGCGTGACACATGGCCATCGGGTTTAATACATTTTTTTTAGGAAATGGTGAATCTATAGCCAGTTATTGCATTGCTCTTAAAGAAATCTCTTACAGCATCGTATTGATTCTAATAATTTTTGACATACAGACAGAAATAAACTACCTTGGGCAGTTGCATCATCCTAATCTTGTGAAGCTGGTTGGTTACTGTTTAGAGGATGATCATCGGCTTCTAGTTTATGAGTGCATGCCTCGAGGCAGCATGGAAAATCATCTATTTAGGAGTAAGTTTCTTACATTCTATAGACATAGTACTGCCTCTAATATATTTCGTAAATTGTAATTGTAGCATTGTATTGATATTAAAACAGGGGGGTCATACGTCCAGCCTCTTTCTTGGAGCCTCCGGATGAAAATTGCCCTTGGTGCCGCAAAGGGTCTTGCCTTCCTTCACAGTGCTGAACCAAAAGTTATATATCGCGACTTCAAGGCTTCTAATATCCTGCTTGATTCGGTATGTAACTGAGCCTGCACCTTTGAATGACATTTTTAAACTGGTTGAATTCCTTCAGATTTATGGTTCAGTTGGGCTTGTTTTCTCTGCTGCTGACTTGCTTGTATATGTTTCCCAGAACTACAATGCAAAACTTTCTGATTTTGGATTGGCCAGGGATGGACCAACTGGTGATATGAGCCATGTCTCCACTAGGGTCATGGGTACCTACGGATATGCTGCTCCTGAGTATGTAGCAACAGGTACTACGTTATGTACCAAACTGCATTTAGCCGTCTGTTATTGTTGTTCGAATATACTGAACAGAAGTGTATTTATGTCCGGATCACTAATTTCATTTTCTTATTTGGAAGGGCACCTGAGTACCAAGAGCGACATATACAGTTTTGGAGTGGTTCTTCTAGAAATGTTATCTGGCCGACGAGCTATAGACAAAAATCGGCCAACTGGAGAACACAATCTTGTGGAGTGGGCAAAACCGTACCTGACCAACAAACGCAGAATATTTCGTGTTCTAGATCCCCGTCTAGAAGGCCAGTATTCACTGCAGCAGGCACAAAAGGCAGCCACCCTTGCACTTCAATGTCTATCTGTAGAATCCAAGCTCAGGCCAGATATGGATGAGGTGGTAAAAGAATTAGAACAGCTTCAGGAGTTGAGAAAGATACCTAAAAGTGCCCAGAAAGAACACCACAGCAAAGGTCATGTTCGTTCCAAGGCTCGAGCAACTGCTTATCCAAGGCCTTCTGCTTCCCCACTTCGAGTTTAGATGAAGTATTTTTCTTTTTTGCAGGATTGGAAAAAAATGTGTGATGTCTGAAGTGAAGAGTTCAAAAGTTTACTCATTGTACTAAAACCATGATTGAGAAATGTACAGTTCTTGGTTAGTCCTATCTATAAATGCTTTGCATGTTTTCTGGTAAAATTCAGATTGTAAGCAGTTTAAAGTACCTGTACTACAAAACCAAACACCAGATTTCGGCGAATATTAGTCACAATTTGGTAATGCAAATCAAGATGCGAATCAAGATAGCATAAAAAAACAATTCGGCAAGTTCATCGTGCCAACAACGCAACGCAACGCGATCCTTCTGTACTGCGAGTGATAGGTTGACGTCGAAGAGTTCGCATCGAATAGGCATCTCCATCTCATAAAAAGGATTCTTCAATACATAATCCGTGTATAATTCATAGATAGCTTTCAACAGAGATTCCATGAACCGAGTCCCAGGTTCAGACACCACAAAGAACTTTGTTCCTGTATAATCGAAATAAAGAACAGTTATTTTTCTAAATTTATCATTTTTCCAGAGAAGAATGCCAACAATACTTCATACTAGAAACAGGCATGTTAGAAAAGCTTTCTCAAGGAATAATCAAATGTTTTTAAGACCCTAGCAACCAATACACCTTCACCATTTGATCAGGTCAAGTCTCTTGTATTGCATAGGTGTCATTGACACCAAAACAAAGGCCATAAAGAGTCATTTGAGGTGTAAAGATGAGAGTGCTTCGAAATTAAAAAGCACATATCAAGAACTTCTCCAGAAAGAATTCCAATAAGTTCTATAATTCAACAAGCACTTTTTTGAAAAGCAAACCATCAAGTGCTTCAACAAAAATCACTTAGAAAAGCTTTTTAATCTGAAAACATCTTTCTCTATTTCATCCAAATACTAATCGGCTAAAATAAAGCATTGTTCTCTCTAACAACTCTACAGATAACAATGCCGGCGATTTCCTTGGAGCCATGCCTATGGTGTAAAAAGCCAGCGACTTAACATAATATGTGCTGGGAAATTTCTGAGGCCACGGAGCACAAGTCCTAGGAATTAGTCGAGGTGTGCTTAAGCTGGCCTGGTAAGGGTGTCAATGGGTTGGGCCGGGCTTTGATAAGCCCGGCCCGAGCACGACAAGGAAAATAAAAGCCCGGGCTCGAGACAAGCTCGGCCCAAGCGTCTGCCAGGCCGAGCCCGGGCTTTATCCGATCCTTTTTTAAAAAAAAAATTACAAAAATTTAAAACATACTAATATAAAATACATTCAAACTATATGTAAAGACAATTCACAAATACATCAAAAGTTTCATCGATAAATTAACAATCTAAATACTACAAACAAATGCAAATGTTACAAACATATTAAAGTGTGTGTATATATATATATATATATTTTAAGCTCGGGCCGGACCCGAGTTAGGCCCGGACTTTTCTGCCATCTCTATGGCCTGGACACCCCGATTACCAAAAAAAAAAAAAAACTCATACATATAACCATGGGGATAATATATGAATTTCGAAAGGTCTTAGCTTACAAATCACAATTTTTACTTGCAACAAATGCAGTAGGTTATTGACATGTGACAACTACCTTTCCCTTCTTTTTTCCTTTGCACAAGTTTTGAAGTTCTCTATAGATTACAAGCTAACCAACACTCGGTTTGGATTGAGGGAAACAGCGGAAATTTTGATTCATCTCTCCAGGGGAAGATCCAAATGGGGGCATGTGTATGCATTTGTCCCCAACGAAGTTTTAGTTACTTCTAAATTCATTTGGATTTCCTCCCAATTTTATTCATAAAATTCCACTAAAAAAAACTATTTCCCCCAATATTTTTCCCTATTTTCAAAAAGTCACAAACAAAAAGAAACTCTTCTATTAGTTTACATAATTAAAAAAGTTGCTTTCACTAGGTTTGCTTCGGTTTTAGAATTGAATCGAATCGTCCGATTTTATGATTCCAGCTTTTTGGAATTGTATAATCGGACCGAACCGAATCGGAAAAATCGATTCGATTCCTTATTTTTTATGGGGAAAATAAAAAAAGTTGTTTGGTTCCGGTTCCGAACCGAACCTTAAGATTACAGTTCCAATAACCGAACCGAAATGGGTTTCGGTTTGATTCCGATTTTGGAACCGGAACCCGATGGCATCCGGTTTGGTTTCAATTCCGAACCATAACCATGGCCAAGCATGATCTCTTGCCCTTATTTTTTCATAGAGGTTTGGGTTCGAATCCGTGACATATGAGTTCATATAATTACTCCCCTAACATTCTTATTTTTCACATGTACACATTTACAGATACAAATTGCATAATTTCTATCCAAATTCTCTCCTTTTTAGAATTAACTTTAAAATAAAACATAGGCCATATATTCAAAACTAACCAAATATATATATACCAGTGAGAGGTTGGTAATGAGTATGATTTGATAACTTAGATAGACGATTTCAAACTATATATTTTTTTTAGTGTAGATTAGAGAACTCGAAATTTATCCCAAATAATAATTTAGGACGAAAATGACATGAAATTAAAATCCAAAAATCTTGATTGAGATCTGAAAGCGTAAAAAATTTGAGACTTATTATCTTCAAGAATATTGGGTTTTTCTGCTTTTTGATTTTGTCTTCAACTGGGATCAATATATTGTGAATGTTGATATTGTATTGAAATAGCCTCATCATTTTTTATTTATTTTTATTTTTTTGGAAACGATGGAAACCCCGCCACCAAACCACCCATTCTGGGCCGCGGCGCAGGTAAAACCACCGGCTGTCCCATGCTCTTACAAGAAGTGCACCCCCTGAATTCGAACCCACAACCTCAAGGTGAGATCATGGACCCTACACCATCAAGCCACACCTCTTGGGACTAGCCTCATCATATTAACACTCCAACACTCAAAAGTGTATATTAATTTTTTTTTTTTTATGAAACTTTGTGGATACATATCTACTTTATCCTATAAAATTTTATTAAAATAAGAGCAATTTAAGTAACTTTTAGTGTTTAAATAGCCTCATCATATAGTATATCCTTACTTTTTACATAACTAGCATAGGGCCCGCACTTCGTGCGAGTTGAACATATTTTTAAGTATTAATCTTGTAAATATTTCGGATCTTGTCGGTTTTATAGTTTAAATGAGACAATTGATTTACTTACACTTAATGTTTATGTCTCATTCATTTATCTCTCAGTTCTCAAATAATATTTATAATTTATTGTGAAATAGTTAATAGTTAGAGTTCACATCCTTAAGCACAGTAAATAATAAAAAATCATGAAATAAAAAACTTATATAAATAATTTTAAAAAATAGCAAATAATAATAGTCCTGAAATCCAAAAAATTGGTTAGGTTTTGTAGATATCGACTATTTATGTTTCTTATTTTAAAATGAGATAATATTAAATTATAAAATTTAATAATAATAAATTAATTTTATAATTTAATAATAATAAATTAAAATATTAATTAATTAATTAATTAAATAGGTTTCTTACTTTAATTAGATTATGTTATATACTATAATAGGTTTCTTATGTTAATAATTGATTATTTTAATTTTATAATTTACTAAATTAAAAAATAATTGTAGAGATATTTTAATTTTATAATTTAATAAAAAAAAATTAATTGCAGAGATTAGGTTAACGGTAGATAATTTAATAGCGTTTTTTTAATAGGATAGTATAATATGTTTTCTTATTATAATATAATTTTTATAAAACTATAATATGTATTTTATTTAATATATTTATTAATTTAATTTTATAATTTTAATATGAAGCTCACAGATTTATAAACGTTGTAGATTAGTTTTTTTAAAAAGTTGACATATACAAATATATATATATATATATATATATATTTGAATTAAATGCAAATCAGCCGTCTTAGCTCAGCTGGTAGAGCGCATGGCTTTTAACCATGTGGTCGTGGGTTCGATTCCCACAGACGGCGAAATTAATTTTTTTTGCATTCATCATGTTCGGCCCAAGCCTAATTGCTAGCCATTATTGGGCTTGGGCTTTAATCAAACAAAAAAAAAAAAAGGAAAATAGTTTTAATCTTACACCTCTAATTTTCTTGTACCATAAAAAAGATTAGTGGTATTATTAAACCTCAACCGAAGTTTTTTTTTTTTTTTTTGGATAACCGGGTGTCCGGGCCAGCTTACGCGCACCTCGACTAATCCCCGGGACCTGTGCCCTCAGAAGTTTCCCAACACAGATCAGGGTAAGTCGCTGGCTTTTCACACTAGGGGGTATGGCCCCAAGGAAATGCATCTAGTGAGATTCGAACCTTGAACCTGAGAGAGAGCAAACCACTCAAGCTCAAAACATTTACCATTGAGGCAATCCCTTGAGGTTACCTCAACCGAAGTTGGGAAAACCCAAATCTATATTTCTATATCTTAAACTTATATAATATAGTTTTTATAAAGCACAATAACATTAAACGATTCATATATAATTAGAATAGAACATGATAGCGTTAAAGGATCGATGTAACTAAGTTCGTTCAAAAAGCTTATGAAATCAAAACGTGAAGTGGGTCCAAACTACATATTTTATTTATTTTTTTCCACACCGAAAGTCCTTTATGATGACATATTTGATAAGGGTATCAAATAGTGACATTGATATTTATATACACTATTCTTTCTTTAACTGCAGAGATGGGTTTTGTTTTTGTGTTTCTGTTCTTTTCCTCGTTTGAAGCACTCACTTGCTTATCCTAACAGAACCTATCTATCACCACCGGCATTTTACTTGCCCAATTGTAACGAATTTGGATCGAGTATCGATAGATGTATTTCATAAATACATAATGAGTATATAATTATAATTTTAAATCAATCCGAAGAGGTTGTGTATAAAAAAAATATATTTAATTAAATTAAAATTTAATCAGTGTTGATTTTTTTTAAAAAAAAAACATTTCTATCACATATATGTATAGTAAGAAATAGTTAAGATTTAATTATTATTATTAAATTTTTTCTAACAATTATTATTAGTAATTTATATAAAATTTAGTACTAAATTCAGCTCAACACTAAATAGAAATTCAATTCAGTTTTTACCGTTTTGATCTTTGTTTTTTATATTTGATCGGACTGGACTCACGATTGATTCCCGATTCGACCGGTTGAACCATTTTCATAAATAAAATTGAAATTGTTGATTAAACTGCTACGTGAACAATATCGTCAATTAGATCATTATCCTCCTATTTACGTTTACCCTAAAACTGTGGAAACACTATTAACATTAATCTAAAATATACAAAGTGGGCACATTCACAAATTTATTATTTGTGCTTTCAAGATTTTCTCTGAATTCAACAGATCACTCACAAGTCACAACACATTTTTGAAGTGATGAAATATGATCCAAATGCATGGCATTTATGAATAGACAAATTTAAAGCTCAGAACAACCACATGCTGCTCTTTAAACATATCCACCGACAATTTGGTAGCTCTATTTGCATTTTTCCGTGGTCCGTCGTCAAATCATTTCTTTCGGGCTTAAACGGATTTTTATAAAAATAAAATAAAAACGCATTCTCTTAATTCGAAGAGTCAGTTAATATGCAAATAAATTCATTATATCAAAAGTAAAGCAACATTAACATTATTACTTAACACAATAATCAAATTGAAAAACATGAAGATTAATTATACCATATAGTAAATTATATTAAACTGGAGCTGCGGGCTACATGTTTTTGTTTGTTCATACAGCCGCTTCAGCATTCTACACTTTTACCATGAGACTGGATTTTACTATTACCACCAGCCCCAATTACAAACTCAACACAAATAAAAACAGTAAAAATAAAAAAGTTACCACCCATCAATTTGATTTTTGATTTTGACCCACTTTTAGTTTGAAATTCTAGAAAAACCCCAATTCCCCATTTCATTTCACCCATCACTTCAATTTTTTTTCCCGGGAAAAGGAGGAGAAAAAAAATTGATGGCGGGAAATACAGAAAATGTAAAAAACAAAAAACAAATTAAAATCACTAGACATGGAAATTCTTTCCCGAAAAGGTTTGACCGAACTGCCAATTAGCTGGTGCCACGTTATACGAAGTTGAGGATCTTCTATCACTGCCCGTGACTCTAAACGAAAGTGCCTGACCGGTAAGTACGGCATTGGATTGCCAGTTTTGCCCCCAGTTACGGCTCATGCTCAGCCATTGGGTATTGGTCCCTTTCACGCTCACGCGCACAATATCCCCTGCACCCGCGACGTTTGTGACCAAAACCAAGTTGAAGTAACGGAAACCGTTAATTGTGAATCTGATTCCTCCTTGCTTTCTGCACGGTACCCTGCAAAAAGTAAAAACAGATTACAATAAATAAAAAAAATCGTTAACGTCACTGTTAAGATTTACCCCAGTACCCTACAATTCAAGGGCATTTTTTGGGACAGTCGTAGAGTCATCGCTTGACTAGTAACTTTTAAAAAAAAAACAATAATAATTACTAATTAGGTACAGGGTCCGAAAAAAGTTGTGAACAAACACACGCTTGGGAGAACGTGAACTGTGACCCGGATTTTTTGACTTTAAGGCACTGCCCCACCCATCCTGATTTCCGGGTAAAATGGATGGAAATTAAAATCATTATTAAAAACCGGGACAGGCTCGACCGGTGATTGATCTGTGACTCCTCTTAAACCTGGCGTAAGACCCAACCGGTCCAACCGTTACATATAATTAATTTTGATTTTTTTATATTTTTATAAAATAAAATATAGTGATAGATCCTGGTTCAACCTCTATCGGACCTCTATTCTTTGATTTATTTTGTCAGATCGGATTGATCGACTGGTCTGGATTTTAAAACATGGATTAAAATTACGATAACGCTCTTATTGTAAGTGACGTGAATGTCCTTGTAAAATGTCAACAATTACCAAATTGTTAAGTTGAAATGTAAACAGATTTGTGAGAAAAGCGAGATATTTTAGTCATTGTCATACAACTAAAGCAAAGAAGGCGAAAGTTCGCCGTTGGCTATTTTTGAATAAACGACATAAACAGATAAACCCACACTGATCACTAAACTAAAGTGACTATTTTCAAGTCTGTTTGTTTCCCGAGAAAAGAAAAAGGAAGGTTACTTCGAAACAAAGAAACCAAATTTTTTAAAAGAAAAAAAAAAGTAAAATTGACAAGGGCATTTGAGTAAAAAAAAAACGAACTCACCTGCGAAAAGAAATGGGTACGATACCGGCGCGGTACTGAGCGAGCTTGAGGAACATGGGCATGGCGAGATCGAAATGAGGGCGAGGAGGGTTGCACCAGCCGCCATTATCAGATGGCTGAGCGAAGTTCGGCGGGCAGAAGTTAGTCGCCGTGATTAAAATGGACGGGTTACCCGGATGACACCATTGCGGATCGTTGTCGCACTTCAACTCAAAGCAAGCGCCGCAGCTTAAGCCGTTGTTGAACAGAGCCGTACTTAAAGCCGCCGTGTTCACGCCGTAACCTTGGCTGTACAAATTACCATACCCACAAGCACCACCTACACATACAACGTCATAAATCAGATTTCTAATTTTTTTTTTTTAAAAAAAAAAACACAAAATGGGAAAAAAATGTAGAAACCTAAATATGAACATACCCATGGTGCCGGAAGCGTCACTGCCGCCGTAGAAGGTGGCGTGAGCGGATTGCCAGAGGCCGCCGGAGTAGACACCGGGGATTTTGGCGTATGCCGTGGCGAATAAAGAGAGTGCCAGTGAGAAATAGCAGAGCATTTTGAGGAGAGCCATTGATGAAGAGAGAGAGAGTTGTGTTTCTGGTTGTTGTGATGGGGAGCCGAATGGAGAAAGCGGGAAGAAGGTGGTGGGGTATTTAAAGGGAGAAGGGGAAAGGGTTTTAGGTTAAAAGAGTAAAAAAGAAGAAGTTAGAGGTGTGAATCGACAGTTAAATGTAATTAATTGCCGTTTCTTTTACTGCTTTATCTTCTTCCTCTCTTCATATTCATATTTTTATTTTTTATTTTTTTTAAGTCCGGTAAATCTCACTGCAAAATAACTCATTTCGATTTTAAGTGGAGCAGATAAAATCTCGGATTGTCTCAAATCCTTACAAAAAACACTCTTTAAATTCGAACCTAATACCTCAAGGTGAGATCTTGAACCCTACACAAGTCATGTTTCTTAAGGAACATATTATTATTATTATTTTGTTAATATAATTTATTATTAGAAAGGGTCTCGGGGGAGAGATTCTTTGGTGCAACAGTGGTATGAGTGACGTGGTACCACAAGCGAATTAAAAAATGACATGTGGAGTTTCTTCACCTATTTTTTAGTTGTTTTTTAATTTTTAGCACGCGTGGCAGTGGATGATTGGCTTGTTGCATGGATGACGTGGTACCACTGTTGTATAGAAGATTTTCTCGTCTCGGGGACTCCGTTCTAATACGATTTCTCTCTCCATTTTTTTTTTTTTGAAAATTTATATAATTTGACATGAGATGACTCGGCCCTAATGACACTTAATTATCTTAAAATTTATCATAATGATATTTTAATTTTTGCGTCTTTTAAAAATACAAGTTTTAAAATATGGTTACGGTTTTAGAAATATATAAAAAAAAAAAAAAGCTTATATTTTCAAAACAACGATAACACTGAATCCAAATCGGTATATATAACCCATAAAAATGTACGATCACGAACCAGTTGATTGAATTGCGTGGATTTGGTTGCTTCATGTTCGAGTTTAAGCATCGTTAGATGATGATGCTTTTACTTCTCTTCTATCCGTTGCATATATTCTATGGATTTAGTTGAGTGAATATGTTCTGCTTTTTATCACTATTCTAGTAAAGATGGCAAGGTCAAGATTCGGATCAGTTTCTTTATTATTATTTTAAGAAAATAAATAAATTATTTTTTTTATTATCAAGAAATTATATAACAAGTAACTTCACTCAATACTCAGGAAATAATTAATCTAAAAGGGACTTAATATAAATAAATTTTAAAATTTTAAAAAACGACAAGCTGCGGCCAAAATCAAAGCATTTTTTGTTATAATTAACATTTATTTGTGAAATAAATATGACTCTACATCAAAACATAATAATAATAACAACAACAATCTCAACCTCATCCCCAATGGGCGTGACTTTGTGATATAGGGCTCAAAATCTCACTTAGTGATCCCGTGTTCGAATACAAGATTGCGTTTCTTGTAAGAGTTTGAGACAGTTAGAAATTTTACCTATTCCACTTCAACCCGGAAGAAGTAAATTGATGGTGGGATTTCTAACGATTCCACCTCTATCAATGAATAATAGTTTTATTTAATCAAAATAACAACTACAATCTCAACCGTGTCAACAAAAATAATAAGTTGCCCTCAAGAGGCTTGACCTTTGCCACTTAGATTCGAATTTTGGAGAATATAATGAAATAAAAAAAAATGAACTTTTTCTATCTCCTTATCTTTTAAAAAAACCAAAATAATAAATGTGTTGATGGTGTCTTTAAGCACTATGATATTTAAGCAGTACGGCAGGGGTAAAAGGGTAAATCCCTTCTTGGGCGAGATCGTTAAAACCGACCCGACCACAACATGTAGAGACCGACCACTTTGGTTCGGATGACCGAGCATTATCAGATCGACAACAACATTCTCAGTTCAAATGGCTATCATGACCGACCTCATGAACCGAGCACATGACGAGGCGTGCTCAGGAAGATAAAGCATCATATTCTTGCGGAAAAGGGATAAGTTGTCATACTTTAATGGGGTAAAGTAATAAGTTAATATCCTAATAGGATAAAGGAAGTAAATGTAGTTTTGATTAGGAATCCTTATGGGAAAAGGGAATAGTTTTGATTAGGAATCCTGATAGGAAAATGAGACCATCTCCAATTGGGAATTCTTATACAAATAGGAATCTGATTTCTTCACCATTATAAATAGGAGGGTAGAGTGAGTGTTGAAAGACAAGTTGAAATCATCAAAAAATCAGTGATCAGAATCATCAAGCTCTGATTTGTAAAAGCACAAAAAGATCCGAGAAGTGCATTTGAGTAATAAAAGTGTCATCCTGTTTGTGTCCGTGGACGTAGGTCGGATCCAAATCCACCGAACCACGTTAAATCTCCTTGTTGATTGGTGTGTTTATCTGTCTTTTGCTAAATTTACTTTTGGTCCCCCATAACCAAACAAATTCACTATTGAAGGAGGATTACCTCGGAAGTGATATTCCCATATTGCCCTGAGACCAAAATCAGCCGTCAACAGTTGGCGCCGTCTGTGGGGAACTCAACAAAAAGCAGCTCGCGTAGTAAGACGATGGCAGAAGATGGAAATCACCGGTCGTCAGGGATTTCACCAGATAGTTCGGGAAATCCATGATAAAGGTCAGTTGGCCGAGCCTAATTTGAGGAGGTTCCCGATTGAGGAGGGAAATAGTAGGGCTTACTGTATCTACTATAACGTAAGGGAACATGCCACGAATGAGTGCAGAGACCTGCGGGAGCAGGTGGAAGACTTGGTGAAAGAAGGCTATCTCAGTGTGTACATAGACCATTCGGTTTTTTAGGTCGACCAAAGTTGATAGCGGAAGTCATCTGGTCGGATGCGTGGAATGCTGAGATGCATAGATGACGTATTAAGAAGAGTCTTGCTTGTAGTGACCCTTGTAGAGTTGCAAGAAAGGAAACAGATCCCAAAAAGGTGAGTAAGACATCTTCTATCTTAGGTTGGCATTTGATTATGCTTGTTTGTTATACAATGGTTTTGATATTTGTTTTACGGCTCGGGTCTGCTCTTGTACCGCCGAGACCGATGTTTCTTTTCGACTCCGGTCTGCTCTTGTACCGCCGAGACCGATGTCTCTTTCCGGCTCGGGTCTGCTCTTGTACCGCCGAGACCGATGTTTTCTTCCGGCTCGGGTCTGCTCTTGTACCGCCGATACCGGTGTTTCTTTCCGGCTCGGGTCTGCTCTTGTACCGCCGAGACCGATGTTTCTTTCCGGCTCGGGTCTGCTCTTGTACCGCCGAAACCGATGTTTCTTTCCGACTCGGGTCTGCTCTTGTACCGCCGAGATCGATGTTTATTTCTGGCTCGGGTCTGCTCTTGTACCGCCGAGACCGATGTTTATTTTCGGCTCGGGGCTGGATTTCGTTCCGCCGAGGCCGCTTGGTTATTTGGCTCGGGGCTGGATTTCGTTCCGCCGAGGCCGCTTGTTTATTAGGCTCGGGGCTGGATTTCGTTCCGCCGAGGCCGCTGGTTATTCGGGTCGGGGCTAGATTTCATTCCGCCGAGGCCGCTTGTTTATTCAGCTCGGGGCTGGATTTCGTTCCGCCGAGGCTGCTTGGTTATTCGGCTCGGGGCTGGATTTCGTTCCGCCGAGGCCACTTGTTTATTCGGCTAGGGGTTGGATTTCGTTCCGCCGCCGAGGCCGCTTGGTTATTCGGCTCGAGGCTGGATTTTGTTCCATCGAGGCCTTATGGTTTATTCAGCTCGGGGTCGGGTTACGTCCCACCGAGTCGGCTTCTTTGGACTGGGGATGTAACATTCCCCCAGAGCCAAGTCTTTCTTTCAGCTCGGGGACGGATTACGTCCCACCGAGTCGGCTCTATTGGTCTGGGGATGTGACATTCCCCCACAGCCAAATGTTCTTTCAGCTTGGGGTCGGGTTACGTCCCACCGAGTCGGGTTCTTTGGACTGGGGATGTAACATTCCCCCAGAGCCAAGTCTTTCTTTCAGCTCGGGGTCGGGTTACGTCCCACCGAGTCGGCTTCTTTGGACTGGGGATGTAACATTCCCTCGAGCCAAGTCTTTCTTTTAGCTCAGGGTCGGTTACGTCCCACCGAGCCGTCCTCTATTAGTCTGGGGATGTGACATTCCCCCAGAACTAAATGTTCTTCTCAGCTCGGGGTCGGGTTACGTCCCACCGAGTCGATCGTCATCAGCATAAGGGCAAAGCATTTTCTCCACGGGTAGATATCGGGATCCTCGTTGACTGAGCACATAAAGGTGGCAGGAAAGACCAGATTTACAGCCAAGACATTTTTCTCTGCTGTTCCTGGAGTGACCACCAACGGATTCATCGGCACACCATCTTTTTTATAGTTCCCGGCATCAACTCGCAAACTCGTTGTTACCGAGAACTAGGGGATAGATGTTGATGGTGTTTTTAAGCACTATGATATTTAAGCAGTACGGCAGGGGTAAAAGGGTAAATCCCTTCTTGGGCGAGATCGTTAAAACCGACCCGACCACAACATGTAGAGACCGACCACTTTGGTTCGGATGACCGAGCATTATCAGATCGACAACAACATTCTCAGTTCAAATGGCTATCATGACCGACCTCATGAAGACCGAGCACATGACGAGGCGTGCTCAGGAAGATAAAGCATCATATCTTGCGGAAAAGGGATAAGTTGTCCTACTTTAATGGGGTAAAGTAATAAGTTAATATCCTAATAGGATAAAGGAAGTAAATGTAGTTTTGATTAGGAATCCTTATGGGAAAAGGAATAGTTTTGACTAGGAATCCTGATAGGAAAATGAGACCATCTCCAATTGGGAATTCTTGTACAAATAGGAATCTGATTTCTTCACCATTATAAATAAGAGGGTAGAGTGAGTGTAGAAAGATAAGTTGAAATCATCAAAAAATCAGTGATCAGAATCATCAAGCTCTGATTTGTAAAAGCACCAAAAAGATCCGAGAAGTGCATTTGAGTAATAAAGTGTCATCCTGTTTGTGTCCGTGGACGTAGGTCGGATCCAAATCCACCGAACCACGTTAAATCTCCTGTTGATTGGTGTGTTTATCTGTCTTTTGCTAAATTTACTTTTGGTCCCCCATAACCAAACAAATTCACTATTGAAGGAGGATTACCTCGGAAGTGATATTCCCATATTGCCCTGAGACCAAAATCAGTCGTCAACAAAATGTCAAATATTGAAATTCATTGAGAGAAACATTTTCAACATATCTATAGCGACAACAACAAATAAATTTCACAATTTATGGTGTTTTTATGTTTTTTGATTTGGAAATTTTTGTCTTTTTATATCTTATGTCTAAAACATTGAGTTTGATGTTGTAGAAATCCAAAACGGAACGGGTTTATACCAAATATTGAAGCATACAAGGGACTAAACTCATCCTAAGGGTTCGTTTGGTCTAATTTTTTATATATATATTTTTCAAATGAAGTTTTTATTAGTAGATCTTTTAATAATAGAGTTTTTGATATAAAAAAATAAATAAAAAAATAAAAAAAATAATAAAATTTAGGTGTTTGGTCGTGAGTGAAAGTTTTTATTAAAAATTATAAAATTACTTTATTAGATAAGTTTTTTAATGTTGTGTTATGAAAGAAATAAAATAATATTATTAAATTAAATAAGAGTATTATAGATAATTTTACTATTTAAAAAAAAAAAAAACTTTTAAGCTCAACTCTATGAAGTCTAAATTTGAGCTTTTACTAGTAAATGTAAAATAATTTTCTTTATCATCAAAAACTAAACTTAAAATATAACAAAACACCACAAAATTTTTTGAAGTGAGCTTTTGGAATTAAATATTTTATTTACCTCTATTAGAAGTCATATTAAACAAACATTAAATCTCACTTGTATCTGTCTCTGACTTCGCCTACTATACGGTGAACACTTGAACACATAGGATGTGATATAAATATGTGACTAACTCGTTTTTTTTTTTTTATTTGAAAATGAAAAAATAAATAAATTATAAAGAGTAAGCAAATACAAAGTAGTATATAGCACAAGTGTCATTATTATGTTGTTATTATCCCAATTAGCTAAATCAATTCTGTTTAGATAAAATTATCATTGAAACCAACACATAACAGCAAAGAACAATAATTGTGTGATGGGTGTGCGATGACATATAAAGCACATTAAAATGGCATGAAATGGGTTCTATTGCACACACATCATATCGTGCGATGAGTGTCGTCGCACACCTATCGCATCATACGATGGGTCGTCATACACCCGTCGCACTGTAGGTGTCTGATGACACCCATCACATACCATTTTGGTGTGCGACAGCATCACACAGTCATGGTGTACGCCCACATAAGATTGATATTTTATCAAACATCTTATGTACTCTATTATTATCTAAGATTTTTTAATAAAAATTTACATATTTAATCCTCATCATTTAACATATACATTTTTAGATTTCCATTTTATTTTTAATTACTTATGTTTTGTGACTTTGAGAGAGAATAATATGGAAGTAATAAGAAGAAAAATGAAGAAAACTATAGTGTTTACATAAAGAGAGTGAAAGATTAAGGTGTTCTTGTGTTATAATAGGGTATTTTGGTCTCTATAGAAACTGTATTTTTATGCATAGCCCGACAATGAGTCTCTTACAGAGACACCATCTGAAAATTGAGAAATTGTAAGGATGAATGTCATGGAGGAAATGAATGCCGGGGAATATAGCCTAAAAGCCAGCCGGACATCACCTATGTATGATTTACCTTCTCTCTAACCAGAACATCCGGTCGGACATGACTTGAAAACCCTACATCCAGCCGGACAAAACACAACTGTCATTGAATGAGTATATTGTCAATTACTGAAGTTAATGGATCTGATTATGTCTGGCCAGACATACAATTCAAATTTAATAGTTGGTCGGACATGTAGTGTGCTATCAGCACAAGTGCAAAATAGCTATAATCACGGACTTGATTACGTTCAGCTAGAGGTATGTCCCAAAATATAAGTTCGGTCGGACATCAGTCGAGTTGTGTCTGACGTATTGATTGGCAATCACTGAAGACAGAGAGTGAATTTTGTCTCTCATTCCCCTTTTGGACCTTGGCTTGTCACCCAAAAAAAAAAAAAAAAAATTCCTCCTCTTCACAAGAGGAGGCTAGTGAGAGAGACAGAGAGTAGATATGACAATTCTACCAGGATCTGGAAGTCCCGAAAGGAGCCGGGTCTGGAAAGACTCAGATCCACAATATATTTTTGCAGACCCGAGTCTTGATTTTAAAGACCCGTACGGATCTGGGTCCGAATTCGGGTTCAAATAATTATTTATGAAGTTAATTTATAATTTTTACATGGATCCGATTAATTTTAATTATATTTTAGTGAATTTCAATTTTTGTATATTTTAGTGAATTTCAATTTGTCATAATTTAGGATTTTTCATGATGTTTATTGATATTTTAGTGAATTTCAATTTGCGATAATTTAGTGAATCCGGGTATACCCAGGTCCAGATAATTTTTCTCTAGTCCGGACTCAGACTCAGGAAGTGAAAATAATTTCCAGACTCTAGGTCTGGACTTTGCCATCCCTACATGTGAGAAAAGCCAGTAAGATTTCCAAGGTTCCTTCCTTACAGCAAGCACAACCTGACGATTAGAGGCGTCTTCATAGCCAAATTACATAGAAAAATATACGACCCGATGACACCATTTATCATTTATAAGCATATTTGAGATTCTATTTTTGACATGGTATCTCCGACCGGACATGCACACACATCCGTCTGACTATACATATGGCAAGCCGTGTTTACTGCTTTCTGTAATAATCGATGTCGTGTATTCTATGCTTATTTATGTCATTCAATCTTATATAAGCATGTTATGCAGATCTAGATCATTTATCTCGTTAATATTAATATGCATGTTACTATATTCCATTATTTTTATCATTTTATGCATGATTTCGTATGCTTGTATGTTCTGATATGTAAGTCATATTCGGTCTGGCTTATTACAGGTTCAGAAATACATGATTTATATCTGTTCGTGTGATCCTGTGGTATATATGATGAAAATTCAGATGTAAGTTTCATAATTGATTCCCAATGGATGATAATATGATTCGCACTCGATATACAATTCCACGTACTACTGGGAGATAGCCATTTCATTATAAATATAACCAAAATAGATGTTTATTATATATGTATTTGCATATGAATGTTTCTGCATTTATGGACTACGCAATATGTATGGCCTGACTTTATTCAAGTCTGGACGGACGTGCACAACTATATCTAACTGACCTTGGGTCATTTCCAACCAGACCACTCTAAGGAAAAACTTATCTAATGCATGCTTCAGTTTGTTTAATTATTGTTGTAATAGTTTATTTATTGTATCTGGAATCATTATTATCTTATTGTTGGAATTACAGACACTTACTGCTTATTATGCTCTTTTATATTGCAATGTTATTTTTCATATTGTTATTGTGATTCTGCATTTCTGAGGTACGTTGTACATCCGACTAGACTCCTAGTAAGTTCAGCCATACATTGAGCATTATATCCTGCCAACTATAGCCATGTCTAGCCAGCCTCTCTAAGGCCAGATCCATGTGAGGTTTGCCCAAATTTATTTCATTACTATTTTTTATAAATGTTGTAATAATGAAGAGATATTTACATCAATCATTTAATGCTTTACCAATTGATATTTGCGTTATTGTGTGTTACATAAACTGCTTTGCATGCTCCTGCATTATAATACGTGAGGATACATCTTTTAAGCGTAAATATTATATTGGCATTAGTAATGGACTATTTCGAATCCAAACAGGTTTAAGTTCAGACCTTGTGATGAGTGTAATGCAGTCTTAAATCATTCTCGGTGTCTCATACCGGGTGGCGGCTTCATTATTCTCCTGTTAGTCCCTCCGTAGAGTTATCTGTATTCTCTACGGGCTGCGAGCGAAAAGAAAATATTATGATAAGAGAGTAATTGATTTGAATTATTTAAATGGTAATGTTAAACATATTAAAAAGCTTAGTGTAATTTAGGGTTATTTATCTTTTACTTTTAAACTTATAGTAAAATAATAATTTGATATTACGAATTTTGAAATATTATATTTTACTAATAAAATTATGGGAAAATAATATTTTACTGCTGAAGTTATACAAAATCTAATATTTTACCATTTTTTCGTTAGTTGACCATAGGGGTGGGTATTATCGGATTCGGATCGGATCAGACCGAATCCGATCTGATCCGATTAGTATTAGTTTGTTTGATCCGATAAGGTTTGATAGTCTTATCAAACTCGATCCGATCTGATTCGATAACTATCGAATCGGATCAGATTTGTTTGATCCGATTCGAATACTTAACGAATCGGATAAATCCGATTTGATAACGGATTCGAATCCGATAGAGAATCTGATTTGATAATGAATCCAATAGTGGATTCGATTTGATAACGGATCCGATTTGATAAAATCGATTTGAATTTTAAGTTATCCGATTCGATAAAATTGTTATGAATTTACAAATTTTCAAATAAATTTTTCGAATCGAATCTGTTATCAAATCGAATTTGTTATCAAATCGAATCTATTATCGGATTCTCTATCGGATTTCGAATCCGTTATCAAATCGGATAAAATTCGATTTGATCCGATAGTTACCAAATTTATCCGATCCGATCTGAAATTCGACAAATGAACCAAACATGATTCAATTGGGTTCGATAGCCAAATCCGATCCGATATTATCGGATCGGATCTGATCCGATCCGATCCGATGCCCACCCTTAGTTGACCATTAATTGACCGTCAATTAACTTAGTTGATTTTATTATTAAAACGTAGTTGTCAACTAACGGTCAAATAAAATTTTGACAAGAATGTAATAAAATAATATTTTATCATAATTTTAATAATAAAATATAATATCTCAAAATTCATAGTAATCAATTATTATTTTATTATAAGTTCAGTCCAAGTGGAACCCACTTTGCTTCATTTCCAAGCGGTGCCATTATCAACGGCTGTGATTTCATCACACTTTTGGCCTTGTTTCATCTTCCTCAATTTAATTTTCTATGTATATTTTATTTATTATTAAATAATGAGAAATTATCATTATCAAGGGGCCAAGAAAAAATTATTCCCCATAAATTAGATGAAAATTAAAGGATGAAAAAATAAAAAATAAAAAATAAAAATAGTAAAATAAGCACAAACAGAGAAACCCGCGTGAATTGTGGGGACCATTTTGTCCTTTCCTTATCCTAAGCCGACCGAGCCATGTACGTACTTGGGGTATTTTGGTAACTGCACAGATCCAACAGGGGACCGCCTATAATTCACCGAATCGGGGGCTACAGCTCCCGTTCGAAGACGTGGAATTCAAACAAAAAAATGATTATTTTTTTTTGTTTAAATCTGGACGGTTGGATCGCGATCGAACGATCGCGATTGTGGCACGTGATAAATAACAGGGTTTTTGAAAGTAAAATTTCTAAAAAAAAAATGTTTGGTTGTTGAGTTTTTATTAAAATGATAAAATTATTTTAATGGACAAATTTTTTAAAATTATATTATGAAAAGAATGGAATAATATTTTGAAATAAAATAAAGATATTCTAGATAATTTATCTCTTTAAAAAATTTATTTTATCTAACTATAAACCATGTCGAACGGATATTTAATCTTATACGATTCAGGCTTTTATGAATGAATAATATTTTTTAAAAAAACAAATTTTTTATTTATTTAACTGCATTTAAATATTAATTAACATCTCTATTGAAGTAAAGGATGTGGGCGAGCCACGTTGCATAATTATATTTTTTGAGTGAGATTTTGGTTATTAAAGCTTTCATTTTACAAATTTAAGTTAATGTTCATAATTTTTTTATTTTTTATTTTTTTGTGGAAAATGGCATTAAAGGGGAATAAATTTTGATGGGTGCAAATGATTATTAGTGAGAGAACAATTGGGATGGTACTTTAAATTCAATAAGAACCACTAATGTCCAACTTAATTTGGTTGTTTAATTTTATTATTATTATTATTATCATTTCAATATTTAAGACCACTTTGAATGGTCACTTTGATAGGTCGTAGCATTAACACCCATTCAATATATTCCTCTCTATTTGTTACCAAACATATGAGGAATAATGTGAATTAAAATGCATATTATTTCATAAAATAAATAAACATAAAATGTGCCTCTTAGGTCGGCAAAAATAATCTCAAGGGACATGGCTTGATGGTGTAGGATTCAGGATCTCATCTTAAAGTCATGAGTTCAATTACAGAAAATGTGTTTATTGTAAGAACCTGAGACAGTATGAGATTTTACCTGCTCCGCTTAAGCTCGGTAGAGGTGGTTTGGCGATGGAGTTTCCAACGATTTCAAAAAAAAAAGTTGGCAAAAATAAACGCTTTCAAAATATAACGAGGTAAGAAATTAAAAATATATTTAGACTTTTCAATCCCTTATCTTTTAAAGAAAAAAAAAGTATAAAAAGAATAATATATAAATTAATTCATTGTTGAGAATAATAAACTATTTCTTTAATTTTAATAAAACGGGATGGAAAATTTTTTCAAACCCTAATATGTACTTGAAGGGTTGTGTCAAAGACAAAAAGGCCATGTGACCTCTGCCTCATCCCTTACCGGTGAGTCAAATGCCAAAGGACAGACTTGTAATATTATTAAAAATAACAAATAATAATAATAATAATAATAATAATAATAATATTAAAAAGTCCATTATTTCAAATGCATGTGAATCGAATTATTATTGTTTTGGTTTCTTCTTTCTTCCTACAAACTCCATCCCAATTTACATAACCCACCACCATGTGCCCTCACTAATTGCTTTCTATTTTAAATTTTATTTCATCCTTTTATTTATTTATTATTTTTTAGAAATATATACTCACTCTTAAAATAAGATATCTTGGACTTGTCTCATGATATTTTTAGAAAAACAAAAGAAAATATTGTTCATTAATTAAAGTTTATTTATGAATAAAACCCTCAAAAATATATTATTTTTTCTTTTATTTTTGAGCTACTATTATTGGGTTTCTTATCCATCTTTTTCTTTGTTATTTAATGGAATGAATTGTTAGACTCCATTGATTTTAAAAGAGCTTTGATCGTTCCTTTTTTTTTTTTTTTTTTTTTTTGAAAACAATTTCGGAGAAACATTACTCATTGATAAAGAATCAATGTGGAAAGCAGTTTCAAATTTTTATAATTTTCACCAATTTTTCAAAAATATGGTTGAAATATGTTATTAGAGAAAATAATGCTTCAAATTTAAGATTACTTTGTAATAGGATGATAAAAATCCCGAATTCCGATTGTACCGTTCGATATAAGATTAATGATGATTTTTTATCCATAATCTTGATTAATTTATTATGAATCATGATCGAAAGATGATTTATTGATCTCACATAAAAATCTGAATTCTATTTGAGATTTAGGATCACAAACTGTTTCGTCCAAAATTCAAGATGATTATTTTTTTATCTTAATTCAAAAATATATATGAGATTCATGATTAATTTATTTCCAAATCTATAATCAGGATGATATAAGAATTGATAAATCCCGACATAGTCCATCTCTACTTTGTAACCAATATATGTTATACGAATTCTCTAAAATTTTGGTAACACTTTTTGATGTGATCCTAGCTGCACCTGGTTCGGTTCAGACCATAATCGATCCAATCCATGTACCAGTTGGACCAATTACAAGACAAAGGGCTCGGAAGATCAAGGATGCTATGACAGGCCTTGCCCAACATCATGTAGCTGAATTGAACAGGCACGTTCGAGACCTATTGGACTTCAAGGAAGAGGGTTCAAGAGTTATACACTTGACTCAAGTAATCGAGGAGCAACATGGATCGTTTTAAGTTATTTAGGCTTATTTATTATTTATTTGCATGTATGGAACCAACGTGGATGACCGTTTTTATTTATTATTTGGGTTAATTTATTTTATTTATTTATGGGTTCAAAATGGGCTAGAAATTAGGAATTATGGGCTTTTAGTTGGTAATGAGTAGTTTAGGGCTATTTTAGACTTTTTGGCTCTCTTAGGGTTTGCGTATGTCATATTTAAACTAAAAAACAACTCTTAATGAAGGACCATAATTTTTGTGCGTGAATAATACTTTCCTATTGAGATTGAGAAATTTTTATCAAAGTTCAGTGATTGAACAAAGACTTATCAAAGGGTTGGCATCCTTTGTGGCGTCCAATTTGCTGGCAAAATTCATCTGAGGCTATCTACAAGGGTTTCCATGGACAAGTTCTTTGGGGGTCTACGAGATCTTGGATCGGATTTCATCTTTTTCGTATCTGGTTTCGTATCAATTGGTATCAGAGCCAGATTTCAGGTCTGACTTTTATCTTTAATTTTTTTCCGTTTCTTCTTTTGTTTCTCTCAGTCTCGCCAATCTTGTTTTTGTTACTGTGTGTCGTTTGCCTGCAAAATTACATGCTGTAAGTTTGCCTTGAATTGCGTATCAGTAAGCCAAAACAAAAAAAAACAAAAAGAAAAGTTCACGTCTGAAAAACAAAAAAAGGGAAAAGGTTCACGCCAGTGAACCACCCAAAAAAACAAAAAAACAAACAAACAAAGTTCACTCTTGTGGAAAAAAAATTGATCTTGTTTATTTTATTATTTCCTTTTGCACTATAGTTTTAGGTTTATTGATCGAGTATCGTTGTTGCTTGTCGAGTCATGTCTTATATTACTTGATACCTTTATTCCTTTGATTCCTTGTGGATTTTGCTGACTTTTGGACTACACACAGATTGTGCAATCCATTGGTGGTTAGCGTTCGATATTGAACGAAGGTAATCAGTCGAGGGGAGTGTTTGAGAGAGAGTGAAACACGAGAGCTTGTGAGATTTTATGAGGTTTACTTTATTTAATTAATTTATTTTTTTCTTGTTATTACTAATCTATTTGTAAAGTAAGATGACAGAGAAAGATATGAACGTGGATGAGAGGTTTAATACCATGGAGAAGAGTATGGTTGAGTTCCGGGAGATGTTTGGAACTATGAATGTGGAAATAAAGAGGTTGTCGAGTGAGGTTACTAGTTTCCAATTCTCTAGTGTTCAGAAGGAGGTTGAGGGGCCACAACAATCTAGGCAGGAACAAGCAGAGCAACAACCACATATGGTACCTATACATGAGGTTGAGGCAGAGAATAATCTGGATGATATAGAGGATAGGATAGACCACATGATAGACAGTATGAGAGGAGATATGACCGGAGGGATAAGAGGTTTGATGAACGAAGAAGTTTTCAGATAGGAGATAAAAGGGCCTATGAGGGAGAAAACAGGCGATTTGGAGGTTGATTTGGTGACAGATTTGGAGATGGATATGGGAGAGATGCATATGATGAACATAATTTTGACTACTGAAGGGAGCCTGACATGAAAGATCATGGTAGGAGAGACGATATTGATGGTGACCTAGGCAGTATCAAGATGAAAATTCCATATTTCCACGACATAAATGATCCAGAGGCGTACTTGGACTGGGAGAGAAAAATTGAGTTGATCTTTAATTGTCATAGGTATTCTGATGAGAAGAAGGTGAAGTTGGCTGCAATTGAGTTTACAGACTATGCGGTGATTTGGTGGGATCAGTTGGTAACTAATAGAGGGAGAAACCGCGAGAGGCCAGTTGAGACTTGAGAGGAGTTAAAGGCTCTCATGCGTAAGAGGTTCATTCCAAACCACTATTATAGAGAGTTATATCAGAAGCTACAACATTTGTATCAAGGGTCGAAGAGTGTTGAGGACTATCATACAGGGATGGAGGTAGCAATAATTGTGGCGAATGTCGTGGAGGATAGAGAAGCCACAATGGCTCGGTTTTTAGGAGGGTAAAATAAGGAGATTGCGAGTGTAGTTGAGTTGCATCATTATGTGGAGTTTGAGGATATGCTATATATCGCGATCAAGGTAGAGAGACAGTTGAGGAAGAAATCCGCATCTAGATACACTGCACATAGAACTTCTACTTGGAATGGGAAGTGGCCTAGTAATGAGCGGAGAGATGAGGGTTTCAATAAGCCCAAAGCTGGTAGTGGTAAGGGAAAAGAAGTGGAGGCATGTAGGTTTAAGGTTAAGTCTGAAGTGGTAATTCCAAAATCCAAGGAGGTAAAATGTTTTAAGTGCTTAGGTATGAGACATTATGCATCACAGTGCCCCAACAAACGAACACTAATAATGAAGGATGATGGTAATATCGATTACACAAATGAGGAGGTGGAAGATGAGGTGCATACGTTAGAGGATGCTAATGATGATGAGGGAGCAGCATACCCACTAGATAACTTATCGCTTATATTTAAGAGAGCATTGACAGCGCAGATAGTCGAGGAGGAAACCGAGCAGCAGAGAGAGAATATTTTTCATACTAGTTGTAATGTGAATGAGAAGTCATGTAGTATGATCATGGATGGGGGTAGTTGCTCCAACGTGGCTAGCACATTATTGATGGTAAGATTGGGATCGTCATGTTTAGCACAACCTAAGCCATATAGGCTACAGTGGCTTAATGAGTGTGGTGAGGTCAGGGTGACCAAGCATGTATTATTGACTTTTACTATTGGACCTTACACGGATGAGGTGTTGTGTAATAGATAGTTTAGGGCTATTTTAGACTTTTTGGCTCTCATATGGTTTGAATATGTTATTATTTAAACTAAAAAACAACTCTTAATGAAGGACCCTAATTTTTGTGCGTGAATAGTACTTTCCTCTTGAGATTGAGAAATTTTTATCAAAGTTCAGTGATTGAACAAAGACTTATCAAATGGTTGACATCATTTGTGGCGTCCAATTTGCTGGCAAAATTCTTCTGAGGCTATCTCCAAGGGTTTTCAAGGACAAGTTCTTTGGGGTCTACGGGATCTTGGATCGAGTTTCATCTTTTTCGTATCCGATTTCGTATCACTTTTATATTTTCTACGTGATGAATAATTTCGGATGCTTGACATAAAATTTAGGATACGAAACAAAACACTTTAAAATGTAGGATTATTTACAGTTTACTACATAATTTATTGAAAAAAACAACAATTAAGTATTACGACTTTTATAATATTATATTTTACTATTAATTTATAATAAATAATATTTCACTATTTTTTTCATTAAAATCTCAGCTGGTAATTTTATTTTAACATTCAAAAATTAAAAATCAACTAGCATAAAAGTAATAAAATATTAAATTTTATATAATTTTAACAATAAATATAATATTTCAAAAATTATAATAGACATTTGTTATTTTATCATAAATTTAATAATAAAATATTTCAATCGTTTTAATTGTTTTTTTCCTTATAAGATTTGGATGAATACAAGAAACCTCACTCTCAAGTCTCAATTATGTGACTCGAGCATGAAAGCGCTCACAGTCAATGAGAAGCAAAGTACGTTGTTTTCATGTGCTTTATAACATTCTCAATTTGTTGTTGAATTTTTATTTTTTTTTTTATAAATTTTTGGAATCATTGGAAATTCCGCCGTCAAATCACTATTTTCGAATTGAAACGGAGCAGGTAAAATCTCGACTGTCTCAGACTCTTACAATAAACATACTATCTGGATTCGAACCAAAAACTTCAATATAAATTCCTGAACCATATACCACAAAGTAACGCCCCATTGCGGACTTGTTGAATTATTATTATTAATATAAAAAATAACATTTCACTATTTTTTTCCATTAGAAATTTGGTTGAAAATTTCATTTTAACGTTAAGATCAACTAATAAAAATAACAAAATATTAAATTTTGTATGAGTTTAATAATAAATATAATATTTCAAAATTTATAACAGACAAATGTTATTTTATCATAAATTAAATAATAAAATATTTCAATCGTTTTAAGTGTTTATTTTTTATTTTTTAAGATTTGGATGAAAACGAGAAACCTCACCCTCAATTATGTGACTCGATCTCGAAAGCCCTCACATAGAGCTAATTTCTTACACATAGGACGTGTCAAAGAGAAGCAGAGTATGTTGTTTTCATGTGCTGTATAACATTCTCAATTTCTTGTTTTTTTTTGTAATCGGGATGTACGTGTCAGCTTATACGTACATCGACTAATTTTTAGAATGTATTTTTATATTATGAGGTATAATTTCAAAAAAATACATTTATGATCCAAAAAAAATATATTTAATAAGATTCGAATTTTGAATATGGGAAATTAAACCGGCCTTTACCATTGAGCCATAATTCTTGAGGTTACATTCTCAATTTCTTGTTGAACTATTATTAGGGTCATGCTAACGAGTATCATAAGGGCACTTATTAAGAATCTATTTTTAGAAAATTTTCACATCATTTTTATGAGAAATATAAAAAATTATCAAAACATTAATTATTTTTTCATTTTTCCCATAAAAATGTGCATAAAATGAATTTTTAAGAAGTGCCATTAGGGCAAGCATTTCCATTATGTCTCACCAACAGTCCCTTGTGTGTTCATTTATTGAAATCAAAGGTGCAGATTGCACGCAAGTAGGCTGTAGAAAATCTAAAAGGGTTAATGACATTTGGATCTCTAAAAGTTCATGTTTTCAAAAATGAAGACACTTCATCTATTTATATCAAATATGTCCCCTACGCCTAATTGAATGTTGAGCATTAGAGAGTGAAGGTAGCTTTTATTTATTTTATTTTTTATTTTTAAAAAACAAATCTAAAATACGAAGTTACATTGAGGGGTATTTTTTTATCATTTCATCACATAATTTAAAAGATATAATGATACATTTTAATGATCAAAGCAGTCAACATTTAAACTTATTAGAAATTCTAGCAGGTGTTGGTTGATGACTTTTCAAATTTACGGGAATAATGCGATAAATATCAATATAATTGGACCCACAATAAAAATAACTTGTTATGATAAAATTGCTATATCAAATAATAATCAATATCATGAAATTATAAAATCATGGTATACCTTTATAACATGCAGCTGAACATGAAACTTAATTTTATGACGTAAAAAATGTAATTGTCATAAAAATAATATTAAGTTGTAAAACAAATAAATTTAAAATGAGTGACTGAAATTGGATCATAAAAATAGACCCATCAAGATAATATACAACTAAATACTAATGGGTATTTTGCTTATTTCATCCTGAGTCAAAAGACCCATTTGATATAAATGGATGAACTATACTCCTATTCGAAAAAAATTCATAATAAAGGGACCATAATGTTATTATCCCTAATCTAAAACAAAGTGACTATAGTCTCTCTCACCGACGACCAACCAGATCTAGCAAATCGGCCACGTCATGGGGAGGTGGTAATTGAAGTGAACTTCACCAACACAACACCAACCCCATGAACCCACGTGTATTGTTGAGACATGCATGTGAACTTGGCAAAGTGCTTTCAATATTCAAAGATTTGCTCAAAATCCGGTTCTCTATTATTATTATTATTATTATTTGAGTACCGATAAAGAAACAGAGAGGTAATCTCAAAACGACGTCATTTTGATATTGTTTTTTTTTTTTTTGAAATAACATTAAAATAATATCGCTTTGATATGATTTTTAATATCATTATGTCATCCTTATGTTTCTTAATCATTTTCCTTATTATTTAGCTACTCCCCCCAATATTCACGTTGAATTGCTTAATTGTAATTAATTATTCATTATTATTACTACTACTTCTTAATTGTATTAATGAGCGTGATTTAGTAGTGTAGGGTTTAGAATCTCACATTAAGATTATGTGTTTGAATTCAGTGAATGCGTTTTTTTGTAAGAGCCTAAGACAGTCGGAGATTTTACATGCTGCGCTTAAGTTCGGAAGGAGTGATTTAACGACGAAATTTCTAAAAAAAAAAAAAAGAGCGACTTCTTAAATACTAGTTCTAAATGTAGTTTTTGCATGTAAAATGTTTTGTAGAAGTTGATTTTGACTATAAGAAAGTGAAATTTCAAAGAAAACGATAGAGGTCCGAATGGACCAAATTGTGTGTTATGTGTTGAAAAATTTGGGTGAAAACGGCAAATAACAAATAGAAATGCAAAAGAAGCAACGGGCAGCAAAAATAATAACTTACAACGTTTAAAAATAAATAAATAAATAAATAAAAGATGAAGAATAATTGACTGAAGGAGAGAGAGAGCATTGTATATCAAGAGAATAGTGGGTCTCATTTATGTAGATTAGGGATGATAGAAAATTACGAATCTCAATAGATTTGTATCGTTTAGTATGAAATTTGAGATTCTGAAGAGGAATTCGAGAAATCATTGGGGTTAGTTCTATGAACGTCAATTTTTATCGTATTTATAACAAGTTCAATTTTTATCGTATTTTAGGACAATTACATAGATTATAATGAGGCTAAAATGGGGATATATATACACAATAGATATTGTCCGTGCATACGACATAATATTAAAAAATTTGTCGCATGATTTACCATTATCATTTTCAGAGAGATTTTAGAATTCTGTCATTTAATTCATTTGGTAATCTACAAATGATATTTTCAAATAGATTTTATAATGAAAAGAATTATGTTATTTGATTTGTTTGGTAAACTATAATTACCAATTTTATAGAGATTATATAGTAAAAAGATTATTTATCAGCCATTAGATTATAATGGAATGATCTGAACCGTCAATTAGGCCACATAAAAATAATTTTTGGATACATTATCTCTCTTAATCCTAACCATTGATTGTCTTCCATTTCACCAAAATCATTGTTCTTTATAATATACATATTGAAGTGTTTTAAATAGATTTTTCAGTTGAGTTAAACAATCTTCTTTCTGCTGAGTTGAGTAATCAAATTACGAGTCCTCTTTCTCTTTGATAGTCCCGAAATGGGAAAAGATATAAGTATATGCTTGTTGAATATATAAAATTTTAATGCAAACTTTAAAATCTAGGATTTGGTATATTAATGTATACCAAAGATATAAGTCTCGCATGATAATATAGGGTGTTGACGGCTGATTTTGGTCTCAGGGTAATATTGGAATATCACTCCCGAGGAAATCCTCCTCCAACTGTGAATTTGTTTGGTTATGGGGGACCAAAGGCAAATTTAGCGGAAAACAAGAAAATACGCCAATCAGACAAGGTGTTTTAACGTGGTTCGGTGGATTTTGGGATCCGACCTACGTCCACGGGCAAGAATAGGATGGTGCTTTTTATTACTCAAATACACTCCTCGGGTCTCTTCTTTGCTTTTTACAAATTAGAGCTCTATGATTCTAATCTCTCACTCTTGTGATGATTTTTTTGATTTTTTTTACACATGCTCTACCCTTCTATTTATAATAATACAGAAATCAGATTCCTATTTGTATAAGAAATCCTATTGGACTCAATCTTCTCTTCTTGTAGGGTTTCCTGATCCGGTGCTGCCTTCTCCTTCCGTATTCCCTTTTGGATTCTGACTCATTTTCCTTGCGAGAGTAGGATATCTCTCTTATCTTATCCATAAGAATGGGGTGCTGTTGTCTTGAACACGTCCCGTTGTCTGGTCGGTCTTAATGAGGTCGGCCATGACAATCTTTTGTGCTGAGAGCGTTCCTGCCGACATCTATAGTGCTCGGTCATATGAACCAAAGTGGTCGGTCTTCACATTAACTGGTCGGGTCGGCCTCATGATCTCAACCAGATAGCGAATTTACCCTTTTGTCCTTGTCGTGCTGTCTTAAATGCTGTAGCGCCTGAAAACACCATCAACATCTGTCCCATAGTTCTCGGTTCCAACGAGTATGTGAGTTGGTGCCGGGAACTATATGAAGAGGGTGTGCCGGTTGTCTTCACTGGTAGTCGTCCCAGGATGCAAAAAAGGAATTTTCTTGCCGTTCCAATCATCTTTCCTTGAGACGCACAACCGTCGTGTCTTCTTAAATGCCTGTCAAATCAACTTTAGGGTTCTTCTAATGTTCGACACTTGTCAAACATCTGCCGGGTTCCCGCCAAAAGAGGGGACGAATCGACCGCTCAGAGGCGTTTTCACAGTGGGCTGATCTCAGCCGTCTGTTTGAACTTGGAGGCCCCTTGTGTAGCCGACACTTGGCGCTCATCCGGGCTCTTTCTTAGATCTAATGGTCACGAGTGCCTTTGTCATGACTATAAGAGGACGAGGCCTTACTGTTCATTCTTTTCTGCAATTTCTTCTTCTCTTCTGGAAACATTCCTGTTGACTCGCTTCTCTTTAGTGTCCTCGGATCTCAACTGTGGTTCTTTTCTACTTCTGTGTTGCGAACATAAGGAACAGGCATCACCGCGCCGCATAACCTCCTGCTTTTGAGAAGAACAAGTAAGTCTTCTGAGCGACCTCTCCTCCTTTTCTTTATGCAGTGTTTCTGTTTGTTTATTTTGCTTAGGGAGAGACTTGTGGTTTTGCTGGGTCTTGCTTTAGGGCATCTTTTAGAGACTCCCTATCTAGTTTAGTACGGACACCTTGGGTAGCTCCTCATAGACTGATTCTCCTCCCTTCTCTGTTTTTCTGGGTGTCAGGGATGTCTGACAATAGTTCTCCCTCCGAAAGGCCTGCCAAGACTTCAACTCCCCCTGCTGAAGAGCTCTCCTCGGGCTCAGGGGCACCTAGTGTAGAAGACCTTGACACTACCCCTACTGCTTCCGAGATTGAAAATGACTCCTACCATCAAGGGTTCCTCGGAAGGACCCAGAGCCTGGGAACTTGGGTCGTCGGCTCTGGATATGAACCGTCCCTCCAAGATAACCGATGAAGATCTTGCCCTTCTCCGTCAGCGGTATAACATTCCGATAGACATCGCCCTTGAAGTTCCAGGCCCAATGGATCGTGCCAGTCAGCCTGACGAAGGCTCGGTAGCACTCCTTCCTATCTTTTTGAGTGCGGGCTGCGGCTGCCGATTCAACCTTACTTCGCTTGGATGTTGGCCGAGATGGAGATCGCTCCCTGTCAGCTGAGTTTAAACAGTTGGAGAATTCTGGCCGGGTTGTATGTGGCTTGGCATCGAGCAGGGCTCGGCGAGCCTTCTCTCGAAGAGATGAAGAGGTTATACGGTTGAAAGCCAATCCTAGGTCGTACCACGGATGGTATTACCTTTCAGCTTATGACAGCTCGTCAAATGTTGTTAAGAAACTCCCTGATTCAAATAAGAACTTCAAAGATCTCTGGTTCTGGGCCACTGGAGATTGGGGACGGACCCTGAGGTCGGATGAAGGGGAGACTTTGGTACCGGATGTCTTCAGGGCGGGAGGTTAGGAGATTGACCTTTTATTTTTCCTTAGTTTCTCTCTTTTCTCCTTTTTTTTTTATATGTGGGTTCTTACCCCTCTCCCTCTATTCCTCTGTAGCCTGTTGGAGGGATGCTCCAAAGGTTTCCCATCGGGTGCGGGTCCGGGTAGGCTGGGCTCGTCGGTATGCTGCCCTCTGGAGGGAATTGGTTAATGATGCGGCCTTTGTTGAATCAGGCCTTACTCGGACCGTTCCTTCAGAAGTCTCAGGTCGGATAGGTAGGTGTCTGATGGCTGTTTTGATGATCTTCCCTGTTTGTTTCGTCATGTTTGATATCTTTGTTGTATGCTCGGTCCCTGATTTCCTTCCTTTTTGTAGGCATGTCGAAGAGGCCTAAGTTTCTTGAGAAGTTGGCGGTACCATGAAGAAAGCCGGCCGTGCTGACGTTGGGACTTCCCGGGCACAGCCTGACACCGCTGGGGCCGAGCGGGCGTCTCAAGGAGATGTCCAGCCTGCTGCTAGGAGTCCTATTTCTCCTGGTGCACAATTATCGGGCCCCGCTCGTCTTACCAGTCCGCCAAAGCCTCTTAGGAAGAGGAGGCGTCAATTTGGGGCCGAGGAGACCGAGCTGGTCCAAGAGGAGGAGGAAGAAGCTGCTCCGGTTAAGAGGAAAGATGTCCGTAGGGGGAGGAAGTCCCTGAAGGCTCCTCCAAAAAACGGAAGGGCCCTGTGGTCCTCGGGGTGGATGACTTGGGAGAAAGCATCCGGGAGCTACCTCACACTTGTGCCGGCTTTTAATGAATTGGCCGAGGTGATTCCCCCGGAGGAGGTTTCGAGGTATGAGGATGTATCTCCTGAAGGTGTTGTGGCTGAGATGAGTTCTCAGATGGCGAAGGTATTTTCATTTCCCTTCTCGGTTTTTGGGTCTTGGTCTTTTTTTTTTTTTATGTATTGACTCCTTTCTCCTTTTGTGTGCAGGCCAATTATCTCATGGCCAAGAATAATGGTCTTCTTTTGACTTTGCTGTCCGGGGGCGGTCAGGCCCAGAGGCTTCAAAATCGTCTCTCCGAAGTGGAGGCAAAGCTGGCCGACCGGGAGGGGACGATAGAGAACCTTCAGGTGGCTTCCGTTGAGAACTTCAAAACGAATAAGGCTCTTAAGGCTGCTGCCTCATTGGAGCGAAAGCTTGCTGATATTGCCCGGGAGGATTTGAAGGCCGCCCAATCTGAGATTGGCGTTTTGAAGCTAAGGTGGCAAGCGCTGATACCAAATTGAAGGCCAGTGAAGAGCAAATGGCGAGGGCTCGGGATGATCTTGGGAAGAAAAAGACTGAGCTTGAGGAGAGGAGATCGACCTCGAGGAGAGAGAGATCGAGCTTGAGAAGAGGAGAGTGAGCTTGAGGCCGAGAAGGAGGCTATCCGCCTTGAGGGAGTTGGTGATTGTGCTGATTTGATACCGATGGTGTTGCCAGATTTGAATATGGACCCCATCCGTGCGGCCATCAGTTATTGTAAGGGGGATATATCCGAGGAGGAATTTCGGAAATGGCTCCCTCCACCTGCCGAGGAGGTTATGAATCCTGATCCAATTTCGGTCGTCCTGGCTTCTGGAGTTTCTATTGAAGGACGATCTGATCTTCCATCTTCCGGCGAGGACTGCCTTGAGATCACTCCTCTCGTCCCTGAAGTGGAGGTCTATCCTGCTGTCGAGGTTGAAGCCATAGTCCCTCCTCCCGATACCGAGCCGCTTTCTCCCCGCCACCTGATCCTTCTGAGGAAGAAATTCCCCCCTGCGCGGGCTGAGAAAAGGGTAACCCTACCGGGGCCCTATGTACACTTTAATTTTTTGTAATAACATTATAATTTTTATATACACATGTTTATTTATGTCTATTTATTTCTTCCATTTTCTTTCCCTCTTTTTTTTGTAATATGAGACCCTTCAGAGGTCATCATGAAAAGGGGGGGTATAATGACCCCGAGCTGGGTAACGGTCTTCGATTCTGGGGGAATGTCTCCTCCCCAAATTGAAGGAGTTTGACTCGGTGGGACGTAACCCGTCCCCGAGCTGAGTGAAAGGCTTGGGTTCTGGGGGAATGTTACCTCCCTAAACCAAAGGAGCTGACTCGGTGGGACGTAACTCGACCCCGAGCTGTATGAATCATTTGGCCTTGGGGGAATGTTACGTCCCCAGTCCAAAGGGCAGACTCGGTGGGACATCGCCCGACCCCGAGCTGTAAGAATTAGTTGGTCCTGGGGGAATGTTACGTCCCCAGTCCAAAGGGCAGACTCGGTGGGACATCGCCCGACTTCGAGCTGTAAGAATTAGTTGGCCCTGGGGGAATGTTACGTCCCCAGTCCAAAGGGCAGACTCGGTGGGACATCGCCCGACCCCGAGCTGTAAGAATTAGTTGGTCCTGGGGGAATGTTACGTCCCCAGTCCAAGGGCAGACTCGGTGGGACATCGCCCGACCCCGAGCTGTAAGAATAGTTGCCCTGGGGGAATGTTACGTCCCCAGTCCAAAGGGCAGACTCGGTGGGACATCGCCCGACCCCGAGCTGTAAGAATTAGTTGGGCCTGGGGAATGTTACGTCCCCAGTCCAAGGGCAGACTCGGTGGGACATCGCCCCCGACCCCGAGCTGTAAGAATTAGTTGGCCCTGGGGGAATGTTACGTCCCCAGTCCAAAGGCAGACTCGGTGGGACATCGCCCGACCCCGAGCTGTAAGAATTAGTTGGGCCTGGGGAATGTTACGTCCCCAGTCCAAAGGGCAGACTCGGTGGGACATCGCCCGACCCCGAGCTGTAAGAATTAGTTGGCCCTGGGGGAATGTTACGTCCCCAGTCCAAAGGCAGACTCGGTGGGACATCGCCCGACCCCGAGCTGTAAGAATAGTTGGTCCTGGGGGAATGTTACGTCCCCAGCCAAAGGGCAGACTCCGTGGGACATTGCCCGACCCCGAGCTGTAAGAATTAGTTGGCCCTGGGGGAATGTTACGTCCCCAGTCCAAAGGGCAGACTCGGTGGGACAATCGCCCGACCCCGAGCTGTAAGAATTAGTTGGTCCTGGGGGAATGTTACGTCCCCAGTCCAAATGGCAGACTCGGTGGGACATCGCCCGACCCCGAGCTGTAAGAATTAGTTGGTCCTGGGGGAATGTTACGTCCCCAGTCCAAAGACAGATTCGGTGGGACATCGCCCGACCCCGATCTGTAAGAATCACTTAGTCCTGGGGGAATGTTACGTCCCCAGTCCAAAGACAGATTCGGTGGTGGTTGTTCTCGCTATTTTCAAGGGGTTTTTCCAGAAAATGAATTTTTATTCATGCTTGGGGGCGTGCTGCCCTCTTTACAACAGTTGTTCCGGTTCGTTGTTTTGCCCAGTTTCTGCAAAAAAAAAAGAAAATAGAAGAAAGGAAGGTTGATTTTTACGGGAAGTATTTTCTTAACATTTCGGCGTTCCATGGTTTCTTCAACCTTGTGCCGTCCATATGTTCTAGGATGTAGGCCCCTAGTCTTACTGTCTTGGTGATTTTGTAGGGTCCTTCCCACTTGGCACCTAACGCCCTTCTTCTGGTCGTCGGGTGTTCAGAGTCACTTTTCCTTAGCACTAGATCGCCTGTTAGAAAGGAGCGGGTCCGGACTCTCCTATTGTAGAAGGGGCCATTCTCCTTTGGTAGATTGCTGCTCTTAATGCTGACTGTTCTCTTCTTTCTTCGATCAGGTCGAGGTGGTTTTTGATAAGTTCTTCGTTCCTCTCGTTCTCGAAGTGGCGGACCCTGTGGGTTGATATTCCGATCTCTGCTGGGATGACGGCCTCGCATCCATATGATAGGGAGAAGGGTGTCTCTCCGGTTGAATCTTTGAAGGTCGTCCGGTGTGCCCAAAGTACTTCTGGTAGCTCCTCGACCCACAGGCTTTTGCTTGATCCGAGTCGAGCTTTCAGGTTTGACTTGATGGTTTTATTGGTGGCTTCAACCTGCCCGTTGGACTTGGGATGGGCTGCCGAGGCGAATTTCAAAGTTATCTGGAGGTCTCACAAAGTTTCTGAATCCCCTGCTGTCGAATTGCTTTCCGTTATCGGTGATGATTGCTTGGGGGATTCCGAACCGACAGATTATATTTCTTTTCAGGAAATCTGTGGCCTTCTTTTCTGAGATGGTGGACAAGGGCTCTGCCTCAACCCATTTGGTAAAGTAGTCTATGGCTACGATTGCATATTTTGCCTGACCTCGTCCTTTCGGCATCGGCCCTATGATGTCTAGCCCCCCCCACTGTACGAACGGCCAGAGGCTGGATATGGTGGTCAATTGCTCTGCCTGCCTGCTGATGGTAGAGGTTGGCATTCTTCTGGCAACCTTCGCATTTCCGTGCTATCCTCACGCCATCCTGGTGCATGGTTGGCCAGTAAAACCCTTGCCTCAAGGCTTTGAAGGCGATTGATCTTCCCCCGGCGTGGCTTCCGCAGATGCCTGCGTGAATCTCCCTGAGCACGTAGTCTGCTTCTTCTGGTGTTAAGCATCTTAGAGGGGTACGGTGTATCCTCTCCGGTAGAGTACTCCTCAATCAGGGAAAACTTGGTACTCTTGAACTTCAGCTTCCTGGCCTCCTTTTTATCTTTAGGGGTTTTCTCCCGTTTCCAGATATCTCCTGATCGGCTGCATCCATGAATCTTTGCCTTCTTCTTCTAGTACATCCACCTCTGCCTATCCTATGCTTCTTTCTCGGAGGTATATGAGAGGGATTACTCTGGGGTTTTCTGTCCTCATTGAAGAGGCGAGTCGGGCTAGGGAATCTGCCTCGCAGTTGTCTTCTCGTCCGACCTGTTCGAAGAGTACGTTTCCTACTTTGTCCACCATTTCTTCACTTCGGCTAGGTAAGCTACCATGGCCGGTTCCCTGGCTTGAAAGTCTCCTTTCAGCTGTGTACTGCTAGCTGAGAACGCTCCTGATCACTACGTGTGGACCCCTACTACCGTACATAGCCTTAGTCCGGCCAGTATTGCCTCGTACTCTGGCTTCATTGTTTGTAGTTTTGAAGGCGAACTTGAGGGCGAGTAATATCTCTTCTCCTTTTTACTTTTTAGTGCTACCCCCGCTCCGTAGCCCGGGTGAACTTGCGGATCCGTCCACAGACATTTCCCACCTGTCTTCTTCACACGGCCAGGACCTGTGGTTCCGTGAGCTCTGCTATGAAGTCTGCTAAGGCCTGTCCTTTTATTTTGCTGTTCTCGGGAGGTAGGAGATGTCATGCTCGCTTATTTCTACCGACCACTTCATTAGTCTCCCTGAGGCCTCTGGTTTTTGCAAGATTTGTCTCAGGGGATAATCCGTGTATACCTTGATAGGATGGGCCTGAAAGTAGGGTCGTAACTTCCGTGCCGCCCGTATACCAGGGATAGGGCAATGAGTTTCGTCGTGGGGTATCGAGTTTCTGCGTCCAGTAGGGCTTTACTGACATAGTAAACTGGTTTCTCTGGACCTGGTCGGTCTCTTGTACCAGTGCCGACGACTTACTGCGTGCTTTGAGACGGCCAGGTATAGATACAGTGTCTCCCCTGGGAGGGGTTTGGCTAAGAGAGGGGGTTGTGCCATGTATTGTTTCAGGTGCTGGAAGGCCTCTTCACACTCAGGTGTCCAGTCGACCCCTTTTTTTGAGCTTTTTTGATGACTTTGAAGAAAGGATGGCACTTGTCGGTTGCTCGTGAGATGAATCGGTTGAGTGCGGCGATTCTTCCTGTGAGGCTCTGTACTTCCTTAACTGTCCGGGGTGATTCAGGTCTAGCACGGCTTGTATCTTTTGCGGGTTTGCTTCAATACCCCGTGAACTCACCATGTAGCCCAGAAATTTTCCTGAGGCTACCCCAAATGCACACTTCTCTGGATTGAGTTTTAAACTGTGTTTCCTCAAGAGTTCGAAAGTTTTCTTCAGGTCGGCCACATGGTCTCTTGGTTCTCCGGACATTGTTATCATGTCGTCGACATATACCAGCATGGTTGTGCCGATAGCGGTTTGAAGATTTTGTTCACCAGTCTCTGGAAAGTCGCCCCTGCATTCTTTAATCCGAAAGGCATCACTTTATAACAGTACAGCCATTGGTCAGTGATAAAGGTGGTCTTCTCCTCGTCCGCAGGGTGCATCTTAACTTGATTGTATCCCGAGAAAGCGTCTATGAAGCTTAGCAGCCCTTGGCAGGCCGTTGTGTCTACCAGTTGGTCTATATTTGGGAGGGGAAAGCTGTCTTTTGGACATGCTTGTTGAGGTCGGTGAAATCTACGCACATTCTCCACTTTCCGTTGGATTTTTTCACCAATACTACGTTGGACACCCATTCTGGGTATTTTACTTCCCGGATGAAACCGGCCTTCATCAGCAATTTTTCCACCTCGGTTGCTACTGCTCCGCACCACTCCTGGTTGAATATTCTCATTTCTGCTTTACTGGTTTGTGTAACGGTTCACGGCTAAGCGATGGCTTATGAATTTTGGGTCGATTCCGGGCATGTCATCGTGTTCCCATGCAAAAACGTCGGGGTACCCTGCAGACATTCCAACAAGTCTTTTCTTAGGCCTCATTTAGACTCCCCCCTATTTTTATGCTTTTCTTTGGCCGAATAGCTTTATTTCTTCTAATTCTTCTGCTGTTCCGAGCCGTGCAGCTTTATCGGGTCGAGGAGCAGGGTCTTTCCTTGTGTTCTCGTCGTCCTCGTCTCTCTGTCTCTTCTTGGTGCCTCTTTCCACGCAAAGGGTCTCTCGCGAGTAAGTGGCAAAACAGCTGCGGGCTATCTTCTGGCTTCCTCCGCATATGATCCCGATCCCTTCCGTCGTGGGGAACTTCAATTTCAAGTAATAACAGGACATTGCGGCCTTGGTTCTCATCATGAAGGGGCGGCCGACAATGACTTGATAATGTTCATGCAGTCTACTACAGTGAAGTTTATCATGATGGTTCGGGTTTTGGGGCGTTCCGATAGTCACTGCTAGTTGAATCCTTCCCAGCGGGACGACCGTTGATCCCCCGAAACCGTAACAGGGGGGTGATGTCTTTGGTTAGAGCTGTGCATTCTACCCCCAGGCTCTCCAAAGTTTTCTTTGGAAATTATGTCTCTACTGCGCTCCCGGGGTCCACCAAGATTCTGTCCACTTCTGTGCCGCCGATTGTTGCTTTGATTATTAGTGCGTCGTCATGGGGGAAACTTACCCCCTGAGCGTCTTCATTGGTGAACATAATGGGTGTCGACCGACTTCCTCGTGGGTTTGGGATTTTTTCTGTTTTCAGCACCTCTGTCCCCCGTGCCCGCTGTAATTCTTTCTTCCTCGACCGGTTAGAGTCCCCGGCAGCGTTGCCCCTCCTGCGATGACGTTCACCTCTCGATTCCTTGCCCTTTGTCTGGCGGCCATGATTTTGTGGTCGATGTAATTGTTCAGGTACCCGTTCCGGGCCAGGTCCTCCATTTGTTCCCGCAGGTCCTTGCATTCATCGGTTGTGTGCCCTTTTAGGTTGTGGTGCAGGCAGTAGGATCTTTTGTTCTTTCTGTCTGGGGGAAACCTTCTGAGGTCGGGTTCTATTAAGAGGCCTTTCTCCCGTATCTCCATGATGATTTCTCCTGGCGGCTTGCTTAGGGGAATATACGCTTCCTCTCGGACCACGTGGTTTACTTGAGTTGTGGGCCCCTTTCTTTGATCCTTTTGGGTCATCGGCTTGAACTCTTTGGGTCTTGGAGTGAACTTCCGGAATTCTCTTCCGGTCGCCGGTGGTCTTCCCTCCTAGTCACCCTTTCTCTGGCGGTTGTCCCCCTCCGGGATACTTTTTTCTCGCTCTCTAGTAGGACGTACTTCCTGGCTATCTCCAGTGCGGTAGCGTAGTCTGGTGTCTCATGGATCCTCAGGTGGGTCCATAGTTTCCCGACTCTTAGGGCCCCTTTCAGACTTTCCAGGGCTTCTTGGATTCGTACCCTCCGACCTCGAGTACAGTGTTGTGATACCTTTCAATGAAGCTCTTCAGTGTTTCGTCGTCTCCTTTTTCATGAGCCTTAGTTCTCCTATTGTTTTTTTTAGGGGTGCAGGCTCCCCTTTGAAATGCCGGATAAACGACTTCTTAAGTTGGGAGAAGCTCTGAATGCTCCTCGGGGCCAGACTTCTATACCACAGGATGGCGGGCCCTCCTAAAGTTAAGGGAAATACTTTGCATATGGCGTCGCCCGTTACTCCCTGTACCTCCATCAGGAGGACAAAGTTTTCGATGTGGGATTTCGGGTCGGAGTGGCCTTTGTATGGTGCCATGGTCGGCATGTTAATCGCTTCGGGAACTGTGCTGCCTTTATTTCTTCCGTAAGGGGAGTCCCTTCTTCCTCGCCTCGGGTGTCTCCCGTGCCGATCTTGAGGCCTTCTTCCCATCTGGTCATCTCCTTTCTTAGCCAAGACTTTATTTCACGAGTTGTGCCCCTGTGTTGCCTTCTGTGTCCTTCTGCTCGCCTGTTGTTCCGGGCGTGGTGTTCTTTAAGCCCGGGGGTCTCCTGTACGTCTTCGTTGTACTTTCTATTTTCTCTCTCGGAGCTGTAAAGTCTGTCGGAGGAGGAGTCGGGTGATTGTTCCTCCTCTTCTTCTCCCCATGGGTCTTCTGATCGTGGCTCTTTCCTACCACTTTAGATCTTATCCCATAGGGTCCTCTCTTTCTGGGTCCTCCGTTTTCGCTCATATCTCCTACTCTTTTCCCTCTCTCTCTCTTTCCTCTTCTGTCCGGTCTCGGTTTCAGTTTCCTCGTTGTTTGCTCCTTCCATTCTTTCCAGTCGATCCATCATAGACCTCATGCCGTCTTCCATTCTTTTCATCCAGTCTATTGCCGGACCTCCTGGTTGGTGATTTCCGTCCTCCGCCATTTGTCTTATCACGTGAACTGCTTTTTGTGAAGTTCCCCACAGACGGCGCCAACTGTTGACGGCTGATTTTGGTCTCAGGGTAATATTGGAATATCACTCCCGAGGAAATCCTCCTCCAACTGTGAATTTGTTTGGTTATGGGGGACCAAAGGCAAATTTAGCGGAAAACAAGAAATACGCCAATCAGACAAGGTGTTTTAACGTGGTTCGGTGGATTTTGGGATCCGACCTACGTCCACGGGCAAGAATAGGATGGTGTTTTTTTTTATTACTCAAATACACTCCTCGGGTCTCTTCTTTGCTTTTTACAAATTAGAGCTCTATGATTCTAATCTCTCACTCTTGTGATGATTTTTTGATTTTTTTTTACACATGCTCTACCCTTCTATTTATAATAATACAGAAATCAGATTCCTATTTGTATAAGAAATCCTATTGGACTCAATCTTCTCTTCTTGTAGGGTTTCCTGATCCGGTGCTGCCTTCTCCTTCCGTATTCCCTTTTGGATTCTGACTCCTTTTCCTTGCGAGAGTAGGATATCTCTCTTATCTTATCCATAAGAATGGGGTGTGTTGTCTTGAACACGTCCCGTTGTCTGGTCGGTCTTAATGAGGTCGGCCATGACAATCTTTTGTGCTGAGAGCGTTCCTGCCGACATCTATAGTGCTCGGTCATATGAACCAAAGTGGTCGGTCTTCACATTAACTGGTCGGGTCGGCCTCATGATCTCAACCAGACAGCGAATTTACCCTTTTGTCCTTGTCGTGCTGTCTTAAATGCTGTAGCGCCTGAAAACACCATCAACATAGGGTTTCCCATACTATTGAAATTCATGGGTCTAACTCAATCCAAAAGCGAGCTTGAGAGTTGAAGATTGCCCAATGTTTATATTTTGAGTTTAATTGTTTATCTCAGCCGATGTGGGATATTTTCCTCAACACTCCCCCTCACGTGCAAACCGGTCTTTTACCTGGTTCATGTCACGTGGACAGGTAGTGTGGGCCCACCCGTGCATGAGTGTGGCTCTGATACCATGTTGAAATTCATGGGTCTAACTCAACCCAAAAGCCAGCTTGAGAGTTGATGATTGCCCAATGTTTATATTTTGAGTTTAATTGTTTATCTCAGCCGATGTGAGATATTTTCCTCAACACTCCCCCTCACGTGCAAACCGGTCTTTTACCTGGTTCATGTCACGTGGACAGGTAGTGTGGGCCCACCCGTGCATGAGTGTGGCTCTGATACCATGTTGAAATTCATGGGCCTAACTCAACCTAAAAGCCAGCTTGAGAGTTGATGATTGCCCAATGTTTATATTTTGACTTTAATTGTTTATCTCAGCCGATGTGAGATATTTTCCTCAACACATACATACATGGCAGTGAGTGAATCAACAAGCAAATCTAGGATTTCAATTTCACCACGTTTCAAATTCAATTCAACGAATCGACATGTAATTCATACGAGTCTCCCAAGACTCATGGTTCATTGAGATAAATTCAAAATTTTGGGCTTATCGATCAATACTGAGTGTGTCAGCGTGATTCGTGTCTTCGTGAGAGTCTGAGAGAATGAGAGAGCGAGTGGAGCGAGAGTGCATGTATTGAGATTGAGAGTTTGAGAGAGAGAGACAAAGTTAATTTGAGAAGGAAGCTGTTGAATTAATTTTGTTGTGGAGGGAAGGAGAAATGGATTTAGGGTTAGGAAATTTGAGTTTTTGGTAATTTTAATATAAAGGAAATGTTGCATTCGTAATTACAAAATAAATTTTTGTTCAATGGTTGTTTTTTCCAACTTAAACGCTTGGGCAAATTAGGTCTTCGGTTCCAATCCACTCGGAGCAAGTTTAGAAAATAGAAATATAAAATTTATGACAATTATCTGTCATGGATTAATGATTGAGAATTTCATGACATACATATAAAAATATCATTAAAATATGACACATTTTATGACATAATTTTTCTGTCATAAAAAAATATTATTATTTCCATTTTTTCTAGTAATGAATTTTCAATTAAAAAATATTATTTTTTATGTCAGTCGGTTCTGTTGATTTTTCCGAAACGGTTCAACCGGTGGAACCTGTGATCTATTGAACCTTTTCGATCATCAATCCGATTTTACAAAATCTTAGCACGATTGAACTAACACATAACTATATTCTTTATGGATCTTTAAAAAAAAACACTCTATTTTAGATTGATAAAAAAACTCTTATTACCAATCAAATTGATGTTTTAGCCCATACTTCTCTTTGAACTTAGTCAAGCCTATAAAATTTAGTATATTTAATTATTAATTAACTAAATATATATTGATAAAGTTATTTATTATATGAATTCCAAGTTAAATCTCAATTATTTATTTGTTGTTTCGAGTGCAACACATCAATGAAGACAAATAAGAAAAAAAAAATAGATCAAAAATGGGATTTCCCTCCTAATTAAAAATTAAAATGTATGTATCATTATATTTTCTTATAAATTAAACAAGCAAATAGATTTTAAGCTTCAAAACCAATAATACATGCACATGCAACGTTCCCTTTTTATTCTCATGTGAGCCATATGCATATGAATGTTGTAATCTTTTCTTTATTTTCTTTTTTGGAATAGTTGGAATCGCCAAATCATTCCTTACGGGTTTAAGCGGGGCAGGTAAAATCTCCGGTTGTCCCAGATTTTTACAAGAAATGTACTCTCTGAATTCGAACATATGACCTCAATGAGAGATTATTTGGTGCAACAGTGGTATGAGTGACGTGATACCACAAGCGGATTTAAAAATGACATGTAGAGTTTTTTCACATATTTGTTAGTTGTTTTTCAATTTTTAGCACACGTGGCAGTGAATGATTGGCTTGTTGCATGGATGACGTGGTACCACTGTCAGTGGCGGAGCCACAGTAGGCCCAGTGGGGGCAGTTGCCCCCACTGGACCCACCTTTTTTTTTTTTTTTTTTATAAATTTTATATATATATATATATATATAAATACATTATTTATTAATTTTTTGAATTATATTTTTTAATATAATATGCAGGCAAAAATCCAAATTAGTTAACAAAAATTCCAATACACTTTTTGCATCAATCTTATTTCTTAAAAATATCTAAAATAATTTATATTTAATTTGTATGTGTATAGATAATTGACTATTTTTCATTTTAAATCAACTCATTTATGTGTTTTTCCATTTACCAAAGAATAGAGATTCCATTACATTTAAATAAAAATAAAAATATCTATGTTTATACTTAGGTTTGGGTTTAATATATAATATACTACATAAACTTAAAATATATAATTTTAAAAATAAATTTTTACTTAAATTTTTAGGGTAAATTGGTATTTTTAGAAATTATGAATAAAAATATAATTCTGAAAATTTTGAGTTAATTTATAAGTTTAGAAATTAGAGGCTATTTCATAATTTTCAAAAGTATATGGATCATCTTGTAATTTCAAAAAATATGTATGAATTCATTATATATTATTTTGAAGAAAAAAATTTAGCCCCCGCTTACTGAAATTTCTGGATACGCCACTGACCACTGTTGCATAGAAGATTTTCTCGACCTCGAGGTGAGAACTTAAACCATACACCACAAAATCACGTTCACTGAGGACAATCTTTTCTTTGTCGCTACAAATAAAAGTAACAAAGTACATGTATGAGTTGATAATGTTACTCCATAGATGGTTTTGAAAACAGTCTACACAGACGACTGATTAAGGTTATAAAATTTGACTTATTATGATCTACATTAAAAAATAGATTTTTAAATATATAATATAATTTATATATTTTTTTAATTTTTTATCTATAAAAATCCCAGTTTAAGAACTCACATGTGTCTTGTGAAAATTCAGAACAAGTTAGGGTCAATGTGCTTCTCAAACAATTTAAGCTTATTGTATAAGTGCTTTTATTCTATATGTTTAAGTATAATAAATTATTGAAGAAGTCAACCTAATATCAGAATAATAAACTGCAAAAGTACTAAAGTACTTGTAGCCAATGAAAATGTCACCTCGGCTACGGTTCTGATTCGGAATCGAAATTGAATTGAAATCGAATCGGATAGAAATATAAGATTATGATTTCATCCGGTTTCAGATTCAGAATCGAAACCGAACCGAAATCCATTTCGGTTCGGTTATGATTCCACATAATTTTGAACCATAACCTTAAAGTTCGGTTCTGTTCCTATCCGATTCGGTTCGGAATTGGAACCAAACCAACTTTTTTTATTTTTTCTCCTAAAAAATAAGGAATCAAATCAATTTTTTCATTTCGGTTCCGGTTCGATTCTGGAACCGAACCGAACCGAACCGTGGTCACGTCTATGCATGATTATATATAATTTGTTGATGTAATGTAACAGGGAACCCATGTTATTAGTCCAATCATTTATTTTTTTTCCGCGTAAACATTGGATTAGGGTTATTAATTAATTAATTCAATTGCATATCCCAATTTGCTCAAGACAAATTCAACATATTTTAATGGGTTTTGTGTATTCATTGAGATAACCAATGAACTTGGATTGTTTCAATTTGGTACTTCATTTTTTTTTATTGGTTTAGGGTTCAAATAGAATGTTACAGATCCGTACCACTTGATACTTGTAAGATTTAATTATTAATTTAGCATAAAAAATGTATTAAATTTTATATGTTTTAGATTATAAAAACACAATTAAAAATGACATTAATTTATAAAATTCATGGAATAGTTTAACGTGCATTTGTTCTTCCCATATTGACTTTTAAGTTTCTAGATTTTTGATTAAGCAATGTTTGCAAGATCCAATTGATTTACAAAACGATATTTAATTATTCATTCAGCAACTAAGCACTTGTTGTTTCAAAAAACGTGGTTTGGTAGTGTAGGGTTCAGGATCTCATCGTGAAGTTTTGGGTTCGAATTCAGAGAGTGTTTCTTATAAAAGCCTGAGACATCTGGAGATTTTACCTGCTCTGTTTAAGTTCGAAATATATAATTTAGTGATGAGATTTTCAACGATTTAAAAAAAAAAAATTAAGGACTTGCAATTTTGTTCCAATTGATCTCCACTTGCACTTTTAGAAGATTTGAAACTTACTGTTGAAAAAGTAATTACTTTCTTCTATGAATTGACTTTTTAAATTGTTTTATCTTCTTGTCCCGATCACTTCATTTTATATTTATATGAATCGATATTATTATTATTATATTATTATTATTATTATTATTATTATTATTATTGTTGTTGTTGTTGTTGTTGTTGTTGTTGACGGATGATTTTCATCCTAGGGGTAGTTTCGAGATAACTCACCCGAGACAATCTTCCCACAGCCTTGAATTTGTTTGGTTATGCGGAGACCCAAGATAAATTTGGCGAAAAACAAGAAACAGACAAGAAATCGAAAAGAGAAGGTTTAACGTGGTTCAGTGGAGCTTGTCCAGCCTACATCCACGGTCACAAAGCAGGGTAGGGGGTATTTTTATTACTAGACCGAGCTCGACCGACCTGTTTTAGTGAAGGCCTAATGAAACCGAGCATGTTGTGCTATTTCTTACAAGTAGTTCTCAAATGGAAAATTTCGCAACCCTTACAAAAGTGATCAACATTCTCTTATATACTACTCAATATACGGCACTGTTCCTATATCTTTGTGACGCCACCCCTGCAGGTCTGCGGATTTTCGGCGATTTGACAAGTTCCCTTCCCCAAACTGCCATCGTCGAAAGTAAGACATACCCTCTGAATTTCTGTCACATCACACAGTAAAAGTGCATTGTCAGACCTTTTCATTAATGATGATAGCCTGTTGAATTTCGAATGTGAGAATTTTGGAGGGAAAATCTAGTTGTTCCAATCCCACGTCGGTCCTCAAGAGGTCGGTCAGACAACGAACTGATATTCCCTCGCCACTTCCGACCTGATCCACAATATTCGAGCTATCGATCCTGGGAGTGAGTAGAAATGAACCGAGCTACCAGACTATTGTGGTCAGTCTCGGCTCATTTGTAGCCTGTCTTGAAGAACTGAATCATGCTATGTCCTCTGGATGAGTGGAACTTATCTCTTTACTCTTACCGAACTGTTCAGAAACCTTAGCCGCATAAATCTTCATCAACAATTATTATTATTATTATTATTATTATTATTTCTTAAAGAATATTTTGATTTTATATTAAAAATAAACAGATTAACGATAGAGCAGATAGAATTTTTCGAATTTCGATTATTATTTCGGATATTATACCGTTTGATATGAGATATGAGATAATTATTCGTCATCTTGAATACTAATTTTTTTACCTAAAAATTTTGAATTTTGAATGAGATTCGAAAATACGAACCATTCAATATGAGATTTATTATGATTTTTTTGACCCCAAATCAATAATCAAAATGGAAGCGAGATACTAGTAAAAACAAAACCCATTCAAATTAAAGGTCAATCTATATTACTAAAATTGTAATATTATTTCTTTAATCCATTTCTTATATCTATATGAATAGATATTAAAAGGCAACTCTACAATACTAATTTTAGTAATTTAAGGCATTTGCACATCACATGGTGAGAAAGTTATAGAAAACATAAGCACATGAGACATGAGATTTTTTTTTTTTTTAATTGAAATCGTTGGAAATCTCACTGTCAAATCATCTATTTCGGGCTTAAGCAGAGCATGTAAAATCTCCGGCTGTTCCAGACTTTTATAAAAACGCACTCCCTAGATTCGAACCAATACATTACCAAATCACGTCCCTTGGAGACACATAAGACTTTGAAACTTCATAGCCTTAATTCAAGCATGGACACAAAAAAAAGAAAAAAAAAAAACAAACAAACAATTTAAAGGCTAAAAATATGTAAGAAAAAAATATTCACATGAAAGAGACCGAGGAAGAAATGTCAAGAGAAATAGAAGCAAGAGAGTATGGGGGGTAACACAAATTATCAAAACAAGCATGTGGGTTTCAAAGCTTTTTAAAGGGAAACAAGACAAATAAATTAATTTGGACTTTTATTTATTTTATTTGCTTGAGTCATCAATCAATCAAAATTATTGATAATTTTGAACACATTTATACAATTAAAATAATATTTATTTGATTCATAAGGATCAAATTACATCAAATTCAAATGGGGAATTTGTGGTGTGAAGCATTTTCACTTGTTTAATTATGAAAGATTCTTAGTGAAAATAGTTGATTTTATGTTATTAGGCCTTTTTCCGAATTGAGATTTGGATCTTAAGTTTTCACAGAAATCTCAAGTGTTGTATTTGAATGTATCATTAGATAATTTGATCATTTTCATACAATTTATAAATCTTGAAAGAAAATCATATTATTTGATTCATAAGGATGAAACGACATCAAATTCAAATGAATTTAATTTCACCATTTAATTTTAGGGAACATAATTAATGTGAGTAGATTTGAACCAAAAAAAAAAAAAGGTCCACACAAGATCTAGATCTTTCAATAGTTTTTTTTTTTTTCAATTTAACTACATTTCATTGCTTTTGGCCTTCGATGCTATTTTTTTAAAGTAATTTTTAACTATAAATAAATAAATACATATATATATATATAAAATGAAGTTTCAATAAGAATGTCTTCATTTTAATAAGTTGCGGACGTATAAGATAATATATATATTATATCAGGTCAGGCTAAAAAACGAGATAATACATATACTGTCCGCAACTTATTAAATATGGAGGTATAATTATCAAAAATTCATTTGAAAGCATTTTTATATGTTCTATGACTGGATACCTTCCCAACAATCGTGAAGATCTTTTTCTTGTTGAAGTTTTCCAAAGCTATATGGTGAATTTGAAAAGAATCTCTAACGCTCAAGTTGGGATTTTCGTAATAAAGAAAAAGAATGATTGATTTTACAGAAAATTTCAAGTATTAAAATCTAAATTCTTTTTATTCAAAGTTCTCAGTATTTAATGAAATTATGTTTTAGTATATGGTCGTGTCTCTATATATGTATCCCGAGAAATGACCATTATTTATAGCCATGTGGTGCCCTCAAATTGAGGAGAAAATCTATAATACAATGAATGTATCACGTCATCTGTGCAACAATCCAATAATCCATTGCCACGCGTGCTAAAATATTAAAAAATAACTAAAAAGATGTATATTAAATCATATATGTCATTTATTAATTTGTTGGTGATACCACGTTACTCATGCCTCCGTTGTACCAAAAAATTACTCCAATTTGAGGTGGATTCTAGACCTTTTATTTCTGCTCACTTGCACTTCATGTGACACGTGCCATATATATTAATACATGTCACACACAATTAGTTTTATTGCTATATATTTCAGGGTATTGAGGTCGGTACAAACAATATGTATGAAACAAAGCGAGACCAGAAAGGGTACCCTAACATTTTGTTCGATGTACTTATAGAATATTGAAACAACCTTTAATCGTCAGACTATAAACTACGACGGGGCGAATATAAATCACATGATGTCTATGTTTTCAGCAAAACTACAGACCCCTCAGGAAGATGACTGTTAAAATACTTAAAATCGAGGAACAACAACATGCTCATTGATTTGTTCTGAATAACTACGATGAGGTTCAGTCGTATATATAATACGTGTCTAAACTAAATTAAATAATTTGCGATGAATTTTGAATGATTTTATCATTTTTAATGTAGACATCATGATACTCTTTCTCACAGCATCAACAACAACCAAAATATTAGTGAGAGGCAACGAAGGACATTCCCTAAGTGGTTCGAGGCAACTATGAATTTTTTTTTCCATAACCAAACTTTTTCAGTGAATAATGTATCTTATTTTCTTTATTCAATGATTTCATATGCATTAATTTCAGATAAACAATCAGATTGAAAATGGCGATGTTGACCCCTCCAATGCTATAACGTCACTAGTTAATGGTCATGCAAGATAAGCATATTCTGGTTGTATCATTAATGGTTGTATTATAATAAGAATATATATTATAATCTTCTATTAAAATAAAAAATATGTGACACATAATCTTTAATGTTTTTATTATTAAGTTATAAAATGAAAATATTAAATTATTAAAATAAAATACATATTATAATATTAAAAATATAATATCTTATTAAAATAAGAAACCTAAATAGTAAACTCCCACAATACCTAGCCAATTTTTTAAATTTCGGGTCTATTATTATTTGTTATTTTATTTTGAATTATTTCTATAAGTTTTTTTTTATTTCATGAATTTTTTTATTATTTATTGTGTTTCCGGATGCAGATTCTAACGGCTAGCTATTGCATAGTAAATTAAAAATATTATTTGAGAATTGAGAGACAAACGAATGAGACATAAATATTAGTGTAAGTAAATCAATTGTCTCATTTAGAATATAAAACTGACAAGATCCGAATCATTTATATGATCAATACTTAAGATAAATGTTCAACCCGCATAAAATACGAGCTATGTACTTATATATAAAATATCATAAGTTTCTTTAAAATAAAAAATAACTTTAAATATATAAAATTTAATTTCCAAAACGACCAAATTTGGCCCCAAAAAACTGAGCTAAACAACTTTACCAAATAGGCTTTGGATTTGATTCCTCTTTATCAAAAATTTTAAAGCTATTATTTACCCAATTGTGAATCTGATGCGGAAAGTGCAAAGTCAATAAAGTCAAATGTCCTACAGCAATAAGTTTGCCCCATGTTACCTCGATAGTAAAATTTCAAAAAAAAATATTGATAAATCAGATTTTTCATTAATTTATAAAATATTTTAATAAATTTTCAAAATAAACATGATTATTATCCGCTCACCTCTATATGAATCCGTCGCAGAATGTAACAGCAGGATCAACACTCAAAAGAAAGACAGAGCTTTCTTAATGCAATGTCAATTCAAGATTTTATATAAGGCAGGCTTCATGGTCGTTTTCTGATGTTCAGCCACTACTACAATATTGAATTTCAGTTTTAGACCCTACGAAAATCCTAGAGTCGTTCTGTCGGTTCCCTTCTACTCTGGTAAACTACATGTCGGTTAAATGTCCACTCCAACAATAAAATCTGTTTTTAGCAGGCAAACTTGCAAATTGCAATCACAATAATGTTGCCTAAGCAGCTAACGCACCGCCTACTATATATAGCCTTTTTATATATTTGTATTCTTTTTTTTTGAAAAAGTTAAAAATTCGTCAAACCACCCGATCCGGATTTAATCAGAAATGATAATACCTTCGATTGTTCTAGGCTGCACTCGAACTCAGGATCTGATAATCAAATCTTAATCTATTTACCACCAAACCACGGCTCTTGGCACTATATATTTGTATTCAACTTGCTAAAAATAGCCAATCTACTTCAAAGCTACTTAATATAATATTTGCTTCCATCAACGCCCAAAAAGGGGCCCAAAAATCAAAAGGACAAGGCTAGCCTTCAAAATGGGTGACAAAGTACTGAAGTAAGGGGTCAGTAGGAGTCATGTTTTTAGTATGCTTACTATAATTGCAATCACACACACCCACATGCACAAATCTTGATCACAGAAACCCTAAATCGCAGTCAGTCCCCACCATTTGATTTGATGCAATTTCCCTATACAGGTTACAATTCATGTGAAACCCTAGGGAATTATTTACTGATGCATGTTTTTTAGGTAAAGATCTCGTGAAACAAATCTTGCGAAAACTGGAGAAACATTCATTGCTGTTTCCCAGTTTCCCGATTTTCCCAGATATCAGAATACACGCACTGTGCGCAACATAAAGAATTCAAACTTCTAACACCTACCATCTTACCGGATTCGTCCTTAAAAATAAACACACAGCAAGAATCGAACGAGAAGAGGCGTAAACATCAGGACAGACAGGTAGTCGATCCTCCATCAACGCCTTGCGAAAACAGACAACATTACAGTGGTAGGTTTCTGTAATCCACCTGAGGCTTTCATATATCATCACATCTGCTCAACTATCGAACCCTACAAGAAAAATCAAATTACTCGTAGAAATACAGATTTAACTGGGTTTTGCTAAATCAACCAATAGTAATTCCTATATTACATACAATTTAACTTTGCACTCTATGATCAAGGTAGAAGGCTGACCATATGATGTGTGATCTATATAAGTCAGCCATTTATTAAACAATATATAATTATCACCGGAATACAAGTGTCGGAATTTAGGTTTCCATAACATGGTTGAAGCTAAGAGCATTCTCAAAGAATGTGTGCTTGCGAAAAAAATACAGCTTCTGCTGTAACACACATGGAAAATGATGATGGTTACAAAGATGTGTATCTTGCATGCAATGCTAGTTGACTTGTTTAATCGTCCGAGATTCTGAAAGACTTCAAAGGATAAGCTGCAAATAACAGAAAACCTAGTCATTCTATGAAGATCACTGAGAGACTATTTTTGAAGTTAGCATGGGCAATATAATGCTGCTTACCCATTTTAAATCACAACAGCGTCTTCGAATGTCTCCTTGATAACAAATTTCAGAAGAATAACTTTTTACTACCTAATAACTTCCTTCAGAGAGATAACATCATCACGCGGATGAGCTTCTTCCACCTGAACTTCTACTTCATCTCCGATTTGTGTTCCCACAGACACCCATGCAGTGGCCTGAAGTCCCACCTGCACCGTTAAATGGTCATCTGTTCAGTGTAAGATGCTCACAAGCATTTTAACAGTTACAAAAAACAAACACAAAAAGTTATAAACGGCCCAACATTGTCAAATCAGTCCTTTCTATAAGAGTGTATTAAAGGAGTCTAAGCCACCCTTAGGGGAATATTTTAGTTCCAAAAGAGGTTTAAATTCTACAGTCCAATTCGAAAAGTATTACTGGAAATGAAGGGATCTATTTAATATTTGAAAACAATTTACGGACAAAACTAGTAATTTTTTTGAGAAATTCCTAAAGCCTATCCTATCCTAAATTCACATGATGGTGTAGGACAAAAAATTGGTGGCCCACCCTTCAAATTTGAGAATAAATGCCTACTTTATGGAATCATTTAGTTTGGAGGTTGGTGGCCAAACAATATAAAAAGTTTCAGGTTCCAAGCATGATTAACTGGTCTGGACTAATTAACAGGAGAAGCGCCCTTCAATGGTTTGAGAAATATGATAAACAGAAATGGCATAACAACTAGATGAACCAGAAAGGAACAGGTCCAATCGAGTCTGAATAAGTTAATTCAAATATTAATGATTAAGTTAACTCTAGTAGATACTATCTTACATCATTAAAGATCTCTCATTTATAATTATAGCCGGTTGCCTTGAGATCAGGATTTAATTTACTGTATTAGAACAAAGCAAGTATATCGACTTAAAAGTTCTTTTCCTCTCATCACAAGTAACCAATATCTAGGCCAGATAACAATCAGATGCTTACCTCAACCAATAATATGGCTGAATAACAATCAAATGCTTACCTCAACCAATAATAAGGCTGCAGTACGGTCTTTGATAAATCTCAGGATCAATGCACGATATCGTTTCTCTTTCGGTTGCCTTCTCATGAATTCTATAATCCAATACTGAAGACTAGTGCTGCTGAGCCTCCTCGCAACTCTAGTCTGCATGTTCACAATAGATGCTATCCCTTCAAGCTGGCCGGAAGAAAAAGGAGGAGATTCATCTCTAAGAAATGCTTTCACCTACACGCATTAACACATTTATAAGTTCCATGGAGAGAACTTGGTTTATTTCTCCCCTCCCATTAATTTGTTACCAATTTGCTTAAGCGGGACAGAATTCGGTGGATGCAGTTTTATGATGATAAATCAGCGGTTGCATAATTAATATACCACAAAATCCATCTTCCTTTTCTTGATTCCTCTAAATTATTTGCTTTAGAAAAAGAAAAAAAATATAAAGAATCAGAGACCAAGATGGATGACAAGCCTACATTTACTATATACAGTCCAGGTCTGCTAGATGACGACAGAAATGCCAAGCACATTCAATGGCACTTTATGCTTGGTCGTAATGCAGGAAACAAGCTGACTGAATAAACAGATTACATAAAACAGTGGAATTTCAGGTAGAACACCCAACACTCTTATAGGTGAGGAAGAAACTAACCTGATAATGAGCAAGAAGATCCATATATCTGCGAATAGGAGAAGTGAATTGGACATAACCAGGAAGCCCTAGAACTCCATGGCGTACAGGCTTCCTAAAATCAATTTCAGCAGCACGCATTATTTTTACAATGGCGGAGCTCCTAACAGGTCCTTCTGGAAGATGTGAAAATGCGGATTCATCAATATTCGATTGAGGCTGTCCTCTGTAGGGTAAAGGAAGGTTGTTGAACGACCCATAAGTTGCTACAGCTTCCCCACAGAGTATCATCATCTCAGAAACAAGTCGCATTGCAGGGTCAGCCTGGTTTTCTACATATAGATTGATTAACGGTTCTGGATCTTCTGGATTAACTACCTTGATGCGTGTGTCTAATGTTGTTGTGTCAATTGCACCCTGCAAAACCCACAAATAGTTGATCGTATGCAAGTCGTAAGAGCCTATTATGAAGTTTTACCAAGCAAACTTGGTATAAAAGAAATCAAAAAAACTAGTCCTACATTTATGAGTTCTTTAGTAACCATAAGATAGAAATTCAAAGTAAAATATGTGATAGCCCTGGAAGAAAAAGGGCATTTGGGAGGGTTGGGTTTATAAATGCAAATTTAGCCTAGAGGAAACATAAGAAAAATATGATCATCACTAAACAGCTATCTGAAATGCATCACAAATTATAATGATTAAGATGATTCAACTCCCACAATATTGAGCTTTCAGGAATGTTTGGGACCATCACCGAATACGTGGCAGACATTCTAACAACATAGGGGGAATTTTCTGGGGGAAATTAATAGATATATGTTTATTATTGTCAACTAAAAATATGCAAATAGTATTCTACTCAAAAGTGGATATCAACCAAACAACCAGTCATAGCCAATACAACCTGTTGGCGCCGCCATTGTAACCTCAGAGCAGCTGCCTCAGATAGAATCTTTAATTCAGCCTCCTCTTCTAGGTTTAGATGAAGCAGTTCCGTTGCACTCTCATATGTCAGCATGTAGGTTGGTTTGATGATTGAGTTATCCACCGAGTATTCTGCAATGCTAAAGTATAGAGGGTGCAAAATTGTCTTCAATAATGAAATTTTCATTTTTAGACTTGAAGATATGAATATAGAATGGTCTAATCAAAGAGGACTATCCATGATAATAATGCTAACTAAATGCAATCAAGACTTGAGATAATATTCTCCAACAAAGTTCAAAATATTTGATTACCATGAATTTTTTACACACCATTCTTATCAATTATATTTATCCAACAATTCAAATACACACACACACACATCCTATGAAACCATACCCGTCTCTGGAGTTCTAATTATAAACAACAATCAGTTTAAGGGTTCAAAATGTCATTTTATAGACATAACCACAATATTAAGATGAACATTGCAATGAGATTATCAGTTAAATACCTAAAAGGCTCTCATTTTAATGATTGCTCAAGTTATAATGCAGAATCATTTAAGGAATATCAAAAGCATATCCGGTAGCTTCAAAGCTCAGAAATATTGAAATATAGAAAACTGATAAAACTTCGGAACTTCCTTAAAACTCTACAACCCATAATACTCATCACAGTTTAATACCTAGGATGCAAAAGGTGCTCTATCGATCCTCATATGCAAATGGCAAATGTGCATCTCAAAATTCAAATATTTCACATATAGCATTGCAAATACAAACTTAAATGAGAGCATTGACTTGAAACTAAAATTTACCTGCCATCAGAATGCAAAACAACAGACACTGTAACAGCATTGCAAACTTCTCCTTGTTTCAAACTCATTCCCTCCATGGCAAGTTTCTCTGGAAACATGGGATAAGTAGCGGTGGGCAAGAAAACAGAGGTTCCTCTTCTCATTGCATTCCTACAATCATAAAATGTATCAACCAATCAAGATATTTATTTATCCATTATTATTATTATTCGAATGCAAATTCTGCAATATGGACTCCCAAAGATACTTGTCCAACAAACTCCCAGGTTCAATAAATCTAGTTGCATCAGCAACATGTATGTAAACTTTGATCCGGCCATCTTGCAACCTAATGGCACTCAAGGCATCATCGAGCTGCATAAAAATGCACCAAAATCAATTCAAGATCACAAATACTCTGTCACCAAAGAATTGAAGCACCGAACTCAGACAAATTGAATAACAATTACCTCATCAGCCTCATCAACATCAATAGCGTAAACTTTCAAATCAGTAAGATCTTTTCTGTTAATCTGAACACAAAGAACACCAAAAAAGCATATGACAAACAATTAAGCATATAAAACAAGATTTTCCAAAGATATAATAGAAAAGAACCATGCAGTAATAAACCTAATGTCATATTTTGCTTGCAGTATTGATGGCTGATTTAGTAATCCAAGATATCCCATTTATATGATATCATATCAAAAACCATGTTAATCACATCTCTCCATAGTAGTCCCAAACAAAATATGTAAATATGGGATAATTCACAATGACGCCTATTCAATTATCCCCTCTTTTCTTTTTGGAGATGATTTCCTACCAATGTAAGAATTTAAAGACCAATTATGCTTCTGCTTCCTCTTTCTTGAGGGAGGAAAGGTCAAAATTCAGGGAAACTATGCACATTGAACCCCACAACATCTTTAATAGATTAACACAAAATAATTATTATAAGAGATATATATAATACTATCTGGTCAGATATCCACATAAGTTTTTCAAAACTGTATGCAGAGGAAGAAAGCTCACCTCATCTGGGTCAGACGAATCTGCCAGAACTCTTTCAGCAGCTGATGTGATCTCTTCAGAATGATCAGTGCGAATGTTGAGCTTTAAAACATCCAGGTTAACATGTACAGGAAAATACCCAATATCTATGAGGAGGTTTAATGATGAAGATGCTGTTTTTGCCAATCCCATTTCTTTTAGGATCTGACAAGAACGAAAAAAGAAATATTAATCAGAGTCCAGAAATAAGGAATACAATTGATATGCATGGATTACATGAATAAGCAGTAAGTTCAGCATTGTCATTATAAAATTAAGGATAGTTATTCCTACAACAAATAAAAACAAATCCAGTCAAGTCAGACAAGTTACCATCCCTGCAGTTTTCCTTTGATCATCATCTTTATATGCATCAATGGCATATGCTTCGAGAGACTCAATTTTGTGTCGGACTTTCTCTTCATCCATCCATGAAGATTTGAGAGGTTTAGCATGTGAAGGCATTGCCTTAGCAGACTTTAGCAATTGCACAAACTCCTGAAGTTCTTTCTCTGCAGCCTCCTTGGCAAGCTTCCTACGTAAAAGTTCTTCTACCTAGTTTTTTAGACAAATGAAATAGTATGTGATAATTGAATACATAGAGTTAATCAAACGTTAATCTACTATGCACTGATCTGCTAAGTAATCGAATTCCTATAAAGTTATGGCTCCATCAGACACATCATCATCTTCATAATTTATTGAAAATATGCCAGAAAATGACAGTAACTTCGAGGTAAATCTAGTTTCTATGCACTGCAACTAGCTAATAAACAATGAAGCAGAAATTGACAGACATCACTCACAAAGAGATATAACGTCAAGAAAATAACTTAACACGGGAAGATCATTAACTCAATTTGCCAAGCTAACCAATCTAGACTGAGATGATCAAGCTCAGCAAGATGTTCCTCGGTGTACTTTCCTACCGGGTACACTGAACTCAGAACTTATCCAGCACTAAAAGTTTGTTCTTCTAGCTGGTTATGATATTAAATATATTTTGTATGAAATTACATGGATTAGATCCCAAGAGTCTGAAAGTATGTAATAGGAAGTATAAAAAATAACCCAGCTCAATCTCCAATGATTGTCAGTTCTAGTAATGGACCCCAATCACTCTACTAAAGTTATTGACCATTCCTCAAAATAAATAATCTGTATGGAACAACTTGCCGATGTCAGCAAAGCGGATATTTACTGAAGCAGGAAGTTTACTTTCAATGGATGTGGAGAAACAAATCTAATTCTAGAAGTGCTTCAAGTTTGAGACTCGAATTTCCAGATAAGCCCAAGAGGACTTAAGTGATAGTGAAATCTAACAAACCATTCTCTAGTGAACAAAACATTATTAAAATTTTAAAAATATTAAAATGCTACCTGCACAGTAGGTCGAGGTGCATAGATAGATCGAGGACCTTTGGTCGCCTGCACGCTGAAATAGATTTCATCTTTAGATAGCATAAGATGGGCACAATAGCTTTCCAGAGGCTCCGCACTACCAAAAATCATCTGCAGAGTAAGCTATGATCACCAAAAGGATCAACAGAAGAGATCTCTGTTAACTGAAAAAAAGAGTACCTCTGCTAAATCTTCAGGAGTAACTGATTTATTCTTTTCAAGAAGCTCAACCCAAGCGAACTCAAGCAGTGCTGGGTCCTGCACCAAAAAATTAAAAAACCACTCCATCAACCAGATTGGAAAACCATGAAACAGTTACTATCTTCATCGGGCAAGAAAAACCAACCAGATTATCCTGGGCTTTCTGGAGAAAGTTTGAAATATCTGTGTGGTCAAACTTCTCAACACCTGGAACAATGAATGTAATTTGTTGTGGTTTAATGGAGCATGAGACACCATTCTGCACAACAAGACCCAATAAAAAGATTCATTAGCTGCAAATCCCAGAATTGTTCAGATTAAGGAAATAAAAAGTTAGTTCCAACACCTAGCAACCTAGTCAAAATGCCGCATTAGCTGTTTCTACTAGAACCTGATCATACACCATCCAGTTCTTCTTGCCATCAGGCCGCTGTGCAACAGCCAGCAATACCCTATCAGAGTCTTTCTTGAACTCCAGCAGCAACCCTTTCTGCAGTACTTTGTTATCAAGCTTATCTTCGAGAAGCTCCCCACCTGATACCTTCACCCTGCAAAGCCAATTAACAGTCATGTCAAATGTATCAACCAAATTTTATTTGTAAGAAAGAAAAAATATGCATCGATTGTGCCTTCGCAGTTCTTCTTCCCTCAAGCCATTTGGGACACATGTGTCAGCCTCTTCTCAAGAGCAGAAAGCAGAAATATTAATTATCTTAAATGAGCGGCAGGAAAGACATTGCTTTTGAGACCAAGATGAGCAAGATATTTCTCTTTATCAAAACATTTGATAAGCAGCGTCGTTAAATGCGCAAGGCGCAAAGGATCCTAGGACCTAGGCACGTGCTTGATTAAGGTGAGGCGCAAATTGAAAAAAATATATAAGTATCCAGTCAATTAAAATAAAGAGAAATCATTGAAAATATATCAAACACAATCAAAATTTAAAGCCCACCCCAAAATTTGTCTTAACTTATTAAAGAAATGTATACAACTTGAATTTGAATTGGGTGGGTCAATTCGGGTAGGGGTTTTCTCACACATCTCAAAGGCGCATGCCTTTGACAACTATGTGGATACGTTCGTTTTTCCATTTGCGATGCAGCCAAAAATTCTGACTTCAGGACTGTGCAGTTTAATCGAAAATTGGCAGCAAATCGCCGCTTAAACCGCTTAGCTTCATGCTCACTGATGCGGCATGCAAAAGAAGCAACAGTTTCTTCCAACAATCTACCCAGAAGCCATTTTCTCCATTTTAAATAAAAATGAAGCTAAAAGATATACTCAGTTCAGTTGAACTTCTTTACATCATGTTTGTAAGATTTTTCCCATTCTTTGAACCATCAGCAATTCCAATTTCAAAGCCCCAACTCCAGACTCGAGCAGAATCCTAAAGCCATGATTATATTGATTCATAACTCCGTTTTTCTTTTTCTTTATTTTTTCCTTCCAAAAATACAATTTAATACCTACCCACCAAACAGTGCATCATTAAAATTCCTCTACATTCATAATTAAACAACTTGTTTTACACGAACAAAGCATAATAACAAGTTATATTATTTTAATATTTCAATTAAACATAAAACATACTTGGCCAAAACTCTAACACGTTTACGCATGGCTCCGAGCTCTTCCATGACCCTATCAACAAGACTGTGAACCGAATAGCTCTGAGAACTGGTAAGGTTCAAAAGCTGTTGCTCGGACGGATATGTCGGACACCGAAACCCTAACTTGGACTTTCGGCGATATTGCAGAGTCCGGAATTGGTAAAAACGGCATTGAATTTGGAACGAAAGGATAGGAGGACACGTAGCGGAGCGAAAAATGGAGCAAGAGTTAACGGCTTTAACGGCCATCATCGTCAGGTCAGTTAAATGAAATTGCAGTTCATGAATCGAGTGAAACGGAAACAGGGGAAATCAAATTGCGAGTTTCCTTTGGAGGAGATGAGAAGATAGATATAGCTAGATGAGAATAATTTTGTTTTTTTTAATATTGTGTGTTCAAGGGAGTCTTAGGGCCTTGGATCTGCTAATTTTGGGCCTTTTGGGCCTTTTTATGATTAGGGATAGTCAGACTATTTTCTCCAACAACTGAGTACACCCCAAATTTAATATTTTCTAGATGTTGATATACCCGTTTGATATAGCTTTTCAAATAGAGCTTATTTAAGTTGAGTTTTTAGAAGTATAACTTTTGATCATGAAAATTTAGGTGTTTGGTTGTGAGTGTGAGTTTTTATTAAATATTATAAAATTACTTTATTGGACAATTTTTTTAAGTTGTGTTATGAAATAAATGAATTAGTGTTGTTAAATTAAATAAATGTATTATAGACAATTTAAATTTTTTTAAAAAAATTCCAAGCTCTACTCACAAAAGCTCAAATTTTGAGTTTTTGCTAGTATAGACAATATATCTTTTTTAATCCTCAAAAGCTCTACTTAAAATGTAACCAAACGTCATCAAAAAATTTGAAAATAGCTTTTAGGATTAAAAAAGTTCTTTTACTTTACTAAAAGTCATACCAAACAGGTACTATGTTGTTTTTATCAACAAGCTCAATTAATTATTTTATGGCATTTTGAGAAATATGGTATGTTCATTGTAAAATCGACTCTCTACTTAAAATGTAACCAAATGTTATAAAAAATTTGAAAATAGTTTTTAGGATTAAAAAAAGGAAAAACCCACTTTAAGGCCCCTGTACTCTCAATGTTTTTTACATTGCACCCCTGTACTAAATTTTCTACATATTGCACCCCTGTACTCTCAATATTTTTATATTGCACCCCTGTACTAAATTTTCTACACATTGCACCCCTGCACTCTAAAAAAATTGACATTCCACCCTTATTTTAACGGCAAGTTAACAGAGTTGAGAAATATTCTGACATCACCCACCCTTATTTGTGTCATATCTGTCTGGTTTAGTAAGAAACACATATGCTAAAAAGAGAAGAGCTAAAAAAATGGGTGTTTGCTATAAATGTGCATGCATGACATGCAATACTAGTTGTCGTTCTTTAGGAATGATGTCTGATAACCGTGAAGCATCTTTGTTTGTTTTTTGTTGTTCATTAATAACACTCCAAGATCGTAGTTTTGATCTAATTTTTGCAATAAATTAGTTGGATTTTTGAATGTATCAGAAGGAGGCAATATATTTATGCGCCCTAACATATAGTTATGCGCCCTAGCATACTTCAAAGTAAAAAAATTTGCTCGGTCAATCCGAAATAAGGGTGGGTGATGTCAGAATATTTTCAACTCTGTTAACTTGCCGTTAAAATAAGGGTGAAATGTCAATTTTTTTAGAGTGCAGGGGTGCATTTGCAATGTGAGAAATTAGTACAGGGGTGCAATGTAAAAAAAATTGAGAGTACAGGGGGGGTTGTAATGTGTATAAAATTTAGTACAGGGGTGTAATGTAAAAAACATTGAAAGTACAGGGGCCTTAAGGTGGGGTTTTCCTTAAAAAAATTCTTTTATTCTTACTAGAAATCATACCAAACAAGTACTAAGTTGTTTTTATCAACAAGCTCAATTAATTGTTTTGTGGCATTTTGAGAAATATGATATGTTCATTGTAAAATCGACTTATAAAATGGCAATGCAATTGAAGGCTTCTATGAGAGTAAGCACTTCAATTGGTGATAGTAGTGGATGGAAGACAATTTGGCAGATGGGGTTCCTTCAAAATAATTTTTTTTTTTTTTATGTAGAGAGTTTTGTCAAATATCTTACTAACTATGACTAATTTGATGCATAAAAAAGGTAGTGAATTCATGTAGATGCTTGCTTTATGGATAATAAGGTGAGAGTATTATTCATTCTCTTATTTTGGGTCCAAATGTTAAAAATGTGTGGTTTTTGATTTCATTTTATGATCTTTTGATACATGATCATGTGTTTGACTTTTGGGATTTGTTTGTTTCTATTCAAGGTGTTCTTAAAGATTAAGAATTAATCTAATTGTGATGATATGGTGGGGGATTTGGGGGCTCATAATAAAAAGTTGTATGAGGGTATTAAAATTGTGCCACAATATGTGTTGGTAAGGGTAGATGGATTATTTATGGCTTATTCCATAATGGGATAGGCTGGTCGGCAAACTAATATGGAGAATAATGTTAATACATATTTGTTGGGAAGCCCCTCAATTTGGTTGGTTTAAGTTTAGTGTAGAAACCGCAATGGATGTGTATGTGGGAAATGTGAGGATGAGATATGGTGTTATTGTGCATAATCATGAAGGTCAAGTAATGGTTGTGGGTGTTGATACTATAATACCTCATATTGGGTATAGTAATTATTATGTAAGTGTGCTTATAAACAATTTCAATTGGTATAAGAATTTGGACTTCTCGCAAAGTATTTGACTATCCGAAAAGAAATAATATGGCAACTACAAGCAATACGTCAATGAACATTTGTTGAGGGATTTTCGACAAGTAGACCTCTGTTATACATCGGAACTGACTACAATTATTGGAATATGAGGATGTTGAACTACCTTATTGTCGTTTATGTGTAATCATTCAAAGTGATCGCTAGAGATTCTAAAATTCCAATGAAAAAATATAGCAACATTGTGGATTTTCCAAAACCGCAATCCTAATGGATCGATAAGGATTACATGGAAGCCTCCAAAAAAATGCAAAGACTCTCAATCATTTACTTTGCTTAACTGATCAGAGTCGATTCAACAAACTTCTGGAATTGAGAAATGCGTATGAATTATGAAGTCTTTGGAGATTGTCAATTATGGCACTGGTCAAGTTAAAGAGTTAAAGATCAACTGGTTCATGTGCGAGTTGGATAGCTTCAAGATGTAAATCAGTGAAAATATTGAGGGGATGATTTCAAGGTTCACCGTGATTATAAATCAACTAAGTATTTTAGGATAAAACATTATTACAAGTTGTTGATGGTGTTTTCAGGACCTATGTTATTTAAGGAGTACGACAGGAGTAAAAAGGGTGACCGACCACTTAAGATCGGATGACCGGGCATTATCAGATCGACAACAGCATTCTCAGTTCAAAGGACTATCATGACCGACCTCATGAAGACCGACCAGATAGCGAGATATGCTCCAGAAGATGACACTCTATTCTTGCGGATAAGATGACAAGTTATCATATTTTCATGGGAAAACTGGTGAGTCAGAGTCCTAGTAGGATAAAGAAAGTAAATGTAGTTTTGATTAGGAATCCTTATGGGAAAATGAAATAGTTTTGACTAGGAATTCTTATGGGAAAAGGAAATTGGTTCAACTGGAAATTCTTGTAGGAGAAGGAATCTGATTTCTACACTATTATAAATAGAAGGGTAGAGTATGCGTAAGGGAAGAGAATCAATATCAAAATCATTGCGATCAGACTTGTAAACAAAAGAGAGACCAAAAAAGCATATCTCAGTAATAAAAAGTATTATTCGGTTTGTGTCTGTAGACGTAGGTTAGATCTAGCCAACCGAACCACATTAAATCTCTTTGTCGATTGGCGTATTTATCTGTCTTTTGCTAAGTTTGCTTTTGGTTCCCCCATAACCAAATAAATTCACTATTGAGGGAGGATTGGCCTGGGGTAATATTCCCATATTGCCCTGAGACCAAAATCAGCCGCCAACAGTTGGCGCCGTCTGTGGGGAATTTCGACAAAAGCAGTTCACGTAGTAAGACGATGGCAGAAGGCAGAAATCACCGGTCGACAGGGAGTTCAACAGCAGAATGGATGGAGAAAATAGAGGAAAATATGAGGAAAAATAGGGAGGAAAATCAAGCCCTGTTAAAATCCATGATGGATACATTAGAGAGGTAATAGAAGATGGCAGAGAGAAATCGCATTCCTCGAGAAGTTTACAATGACCGACATGGGTTTCCCCCTGAAAGACCTTTCGTTCGCGGTCCTCTTATGCCACGACCACCTCCCCACCCTGCTTTATTGGAGGAAGAACCTGAAATTCAGTATGCTGAAATTCAGAGACTTTTGGGTGATAATCGTAGGCTGGTTGATTATCGAATGGCCATGCAGCGAGAGCTTGCTGTTGCTAAGGAGGAGCTTCATCGAATGAATCTTGTCATTGCTAAAATTCGCGCAGAACAAGATGTGCATGTGAGGGAGCTAGTTGAGAAAGGGTTGAAGCTTGAGGCAGATCTTTATGTGACTGAGCCTTTGAAAAAAGAGGTTGTACAACTTCATGCTGAAGTTCAGAATCTGAATAACCTTAGGAAAGAACTCAATGGACAAGTTCAGACCCTTCAGAAAGACATTGCAAATTTGCAAACTGATAATCAACAGATTCCTCTATTAAGGGCAGAGATCGACGGGCTGCATCAAGAGCTTATGAATGCTAGAGCTACTGTTGATTTTGAAAAGAAAGCAAACATTGAACTCATAGAGCAGAGACAGGCAATGGAGAAAAATTTGGTTTCCACGGCTCGTGAAGTTGAAAAGCTACAGAACTTACTAATTTCAATGGTAGTCCATGGGGAGCTGGTGGACCATATCAGGTGAATTTCAGCAGTGCAGAGGGAAGTTTTCCTGAACTTTATGGAGATATGTATGGGGTTCATAGGGGTCTTGCAGACAAGGGTCCTATGTATGGCCCATGGCCTGGTTCATGGGAGAAGTCTGGTATGACCCGTCACTGAGACCTGGATGTTTGTTGCTGGAATTGAAAGAAGGAAAAGTTTTGTACCTTTTGGCTGCCCTACCATGAAGTTCGACGTATAAACCAGAAAGCAGCTGCTTTAGCCGTTAAAGTTGCCATCTTTTTCGCAGTCTCAGAGTCTATTATAGTAATGGCGAGCTTGTTTACCAGTCGGCATGTTTTTGGGTTATGTTTTTAGCAACACAAAAGAAGTTGTGGACCGCGTCACAACCATGGCTCCTCTGGTATGCTTATCAGTTATACTGGACAGTTTGAAAACTGTACTCTCTGGTGTTGCTAGGGGGTGTGGATGACAAGACTTAGGGTGCTTGAGGATACAAGAAACAGTACCCTTCATGGGATTTTGCGTGTTCAAAGCTGCTTCAGAGGACACCAAGCTCGCCTTTACTTCAAGGAGTTTAGAAGAGGAATTGTCACTCTTCAGTCATTTGTTCGGGGAGAGAAAATCAGAAAGGAATATATATTCATGCTGCAAAGACATAGAGCTGCTGTTGTTATACAAAGACAAATGAAAAACAAGGTTGCTAGGAAAAAGTTCAAAGAATATCAAGGATTCATCAATTATGATACAATCAGTTATTCGTGGTTGGTTGGTTAGAAGATGCTCAGAAGATATATGCTTATTGAAGTCTATTGGAGCCAAGGGTAATGAGTCAGGCGAGGTGCTTGTGAAGGCATCATTTCTTGCTGATTTACAACGCCGAGTTCTTAAAGCTGAGGCTGCTCCCAGAGAGAAAGAGGAGGAAACTGACATCCTCCACCAAAGACTCCAGCAATATGAGAGCCGTTGGTCTGAATATGAGCAGAAAATGAAGTCCATGGAAGAACTGTGGCAAAAACAAATGAGATCCCTGCAATCGAGTCTCTCCATTGCAAAGAAAAGCCTAGCTATAAGTGATTCAAAGAGAAACTCCAATGCATCAATCAATGCAAGTGAAGAAGTGGATTACATCTGGGATACATGAAGTAATTACAAAAACCAAGAGAGCAACGGGTTGAGACCAATGAGTGCAGGTTTGAGTGTCATTAGCCGGTTGGCTGAAGAATTTGAGCAAAGAAGTCAAGTATTTGGTGACGATGCCAAGTTCTTGGTATAAGTGAAGTCGGGTCAAGTTGAAGCAAGTTTAAATCCAGACAAGGAGCTTAGAGGGTTGAAGCAAATGTTCGAAGCCTGGAAGAAGGATTATGGAGCACGACTACGGGAAACAAAGGTGATTCTGAATAAACTTGAGATTGAGAAAGGCACCAAACCCATGGCATGCCAATCACAGGTACTATCATCAAAATCCCGGGCAGAAGTGTTCTGACCTGACTCATTCCATTTGTGAAGACCAGGACCGCGTCAAAGGATGAAATGCATGAAGAATCACGTGAACCCTTTATGGTAGTGTCAGACTCCTATATCCGGAGCGTAAACTACCCTATGGCTTGCATCTACGAGGGATGTCTCGGGTTTGAAATTGCGGGGAGGGAATGCCCCCGTAAGGTGGCTGGCCTGGCCGATCCGGGAATTGCGACTACGGAGATTGTATTCCCGCCTATTTCTCTGACTAATGGATCCGTGAGAAGCATAGCACGAGGAGGGATTATGCCCTCGTAGCGTTTGCTTACTCCAGTGTTACCGAACATAAGAAGGAATATGCCCTTAATGTTTCGGACACTATTTGATCCCTATTTCTTTGATCATTCAGATTCGTGAGAAGTATATCACAGGGATGGATTGTGCCCTCGTAGCGTATGCTTACTCCAGCGTTGTAAGGATGAGCCCTCAAACAATACACAGGCTCCATGGTGACCTGAAGTATAGAGGATGTGCCATTACCATTCTAAACACTCTTTGATCCAAATCCTGGTTCGCCGGGACTCTGAATTGAAAGGTTCAGAATTGTGTTTTGGAGGCCTCGGACATGACGTTGTTTTGAGGTATTGATGAGCGGAAAATATATCAATATTTACCGCCCCTTTAACTTAATATTTTATTTAGTTTCTCGGGTTTAATGAACTTTTTGATGTGTTTTAGTTTATTTTGCAGATAAAATAATATCGGGTCTCAATGAAATCATTTAGGATGAAATATGGGTCAAATAATGGCAATTATTGGACTTGATATTTTAATTTTGGAGATTGGAAACTTGAAAGGGCGTTTTGACGAAGTGCAGTTTTGGAAATTCCAGTTTTGCGCATCTGTCGTATTTTGGGCATAACTTTTTACTCAGATATCGGATTGAGCTGATTCAAGTTCCAGATTAAAGAAGACTCAAAGATATACAACTTTTAAAGACAAAATAATTTCGAATTCTAAATATTTCATGCCCGATATTGATGAACCATCCAGAAGTGTGTAGTGTGTAATTATTAAAGTCACTTTCAATCATTTTCAAAGCAAAAAATAAATTAATAAATAAATAATAAAAATTATCAAATCATCACCAAACATGATAAGAGATTAGTGGAGCAATTAGTGGAGCAATTAATAATTGATTTGGTGGATGATTTTATGGAGGCAAAATTTTGCCTATAAATACCAAGCCATTTCATTTGTAAAATTCATACTTTCTTCTAAGGAATTCCTTAAGAATACTAAGAAGATTGTATCTTGTTTGTTTATTTATAGCTTTTAGTAATTAATTTTCGCTTTCGCATTTTCTTTTCTTTACTTTTCAGTTTTTACTTTCCGCAATTTACTTTACGCACAGTACTTTTCTTTCTTTAATTTTCAGTTTTTACTTTTCAGCAATTTACTTTTTAGCAATTTACTTTTCAGCATTTACTTTTCAGCATTTTATTTTAGTCCTAAAATTTTCAGTATTTTACTTTATGTCTTTTATTTTTTTTTACTACCCGTAAATATGTGTCATAACTAAGCCAGTTATCTGGGGTTGTGATGAAATCCAATATCATCGGTTTATAAGGGGTTAGATTATAGCTTGGGTAATATAAAGATTTATTTATTGAGTCTTAAACTTAATGCTTTTTCATTAACTGGCCATTAATAAAATTGATTTGGTGAATCTAAAATGAACTATACATAGGGATTTTAGGTTTCAGCCTTAGACTCAATAGCCCACGATCTTCCTTGAGGATAGATAACCCTTTAATAGATTTCCTTACAGGATAAGAATATACCTGTCGGGCGGGGGTAGCCATAATTGGAACTTAAACTTAATGAATCCAGATAATTTAGTTGACATAGACATATGGTTCAATTGGGTTAAACTGGGTATTTGTGTCTGACCATCGACAGAGGCTTACACATAATTTAGTGTTCCAGGTTAATAAATCAATATGTTACCCAACTATAAGATAACCACTTCATCTTTAAAATGATATTGGAAGAAATCACAACCCTAGATAGTTTTTAATATTGAATTTTCTTAAAACCTATTTTCGACAAATTTGTTTACTTGCTTTAAAATTTAGAATCGTCACCATTTCAAATCAATCAATCAACTTGTTAGATATTAGTAATCATTTGACCTCATAAAATTAATAGTTTTGATATTAAGTCCTCGTGGGATCGATATTTTTATACTACTTGAACAATACGTGCGCTTGCATTATACATGTGTGTTTACGCCGGTCAGGTATCCATGCTGTTGTTTTGGGATAAGTGTTAAGTCACCCCCATTTTTTGATTTTATTTTCCAAAGTTTTGTTTTTGTTTTCATTAGGTTTGGCAAGGGGACGCCCATGCAAAATCTAATAGGGCTTCAAAGGTTGATTCACTTCCATTCTAAATAAGTCCCAAAGATTAATCGGCTCGGGGCTGAATTTGTTCCGCCGAGGCCACTTGGTTAATCGGCTCGGGGATGAATTTGTTCCCTCCGAGGCCACTTGGTTAATCGGCTCGGGGCTGGATTCATTCCGTCGAGGCCACTTGGTTAATCGGCTGGGGCTGGATTCGTTCCGCCGAGGCCATCTGGTTATCGGCTCGGGGCTGCATTAGTTCCACCGAGACCGCTCTATTAATCAGCTCGGGGCTGGATTCGTTCCGCCGAGACCACTTGATTAATCGGCTCAGGTCTGCTGTTGTACTGCCGAGACCGATGTTTCTTTCCGGCTCGGGTCTGCTCTTGTACCGCCGAGGCCGATGTTTCTTTCCGGCTCGGTTATGCTCTTGTACCGCCGATGCCGATGTTTCTTTCCGGCTCGGGTCTGCTCTTGTACCGCCGAGACCGATGTTTCTTTCCGGCTCGGGTATGCTCTTGTACCGCCGATGCCGATGTTTCTTTCAGGCTCGGGTTTGCTCTTGTACCGCCGAGATCGATGTTTGTTTCAGCTCGGGGTCGGGTTACGTCCCACCGAGTCGGCTTCTTTGGACTGGGGAAGTGACATTCCCCCAGAGCCAAATGTTCTTCTCAGCTCGGGGTCGGGTTACGTCCCACCGAGTCGATCGTCATCAGCATAAGGGCAAAACATTTTTTCCACAGGTAGATATCGGGATCCTCATTGACTGAGCACATGAAGGTGGCATGAAGGACCAGATTTGCAGCCAAGACATTTTTCTCTGCGGTTCCTGGAGTGACCACCGACGGATTCATCGGCACACCATCTTTTTTTATAGTTCTCGGAATCAACTTGCAAACTCGTTGTTACCAAGAACTAGGGGACATATGTTGATGTTGTTTTCAGGACCTATGTTATTTAAGGAGTACGACAGGAGTAAAAAGGGTAACCGACCACTTAAGATCGGATGACCGGGCATTATCAGATCGACAACATCATTCTCAGTTCAAAGAACTATCATGACCGACCTCATGAAGACCGATCAGATAGCGAGATATGCTCCAGAAGATGACACCCTATTCTTGCGGATAAGATGACAAGTTATCCTATTTTCATTGGGAAAACTGGTGAGTCAGAGTCCTAGTAGGATAAAGAAAGTAAATGTAGTTTTGATTATGAATCCTTATGGGAAAATAGAATAGTTTTGACTAGGAATTCTTATGGGAAAATGAAATTGTTTCAACTAGGAAATTCTTGTAGGAGAAGAAATATGATTTCTACACTATTATAAATAGGAGGGTAGAGTATGCGTAAGGGAAGAGAATCAATATCAAGATCATTGCGATCAGACTTGTAAACAAAAGTGAGACCATAGAAGCATATCTCAGTAATAAAAAGTATTATTCGGTTTGTGTCCGTGGACGTAGGTTGGATTTAGCCAGCCGAACCACGTTAAATCTCTTTGTCGATTGGCGTATTTATCTGTCTTTTGCTAAGTTTGCTTTTGGTTCCCCCATAACCAAACAAATTCACTATTGAGGGAGGATTGACCTGAGGTAATTGTAGGCATTGCATTTTCGCATGTGAAACCCGATGATGAGTCTCAGTTGGAGGCACTACCTTTTTAGCTAAGGATATTGCGGGAAACGGAGGTCGGAAGGGGAAATTCAGAATAAGTACGTCATCAAGTTCATTTCACAAGTTCACTGTCTTCGTTAGTGCTACGTTCGTTACTTCGTTCGAACATCTGGCAGATTGCGGACGTTCGTGCCGCGTTCGAATGGCGTTCGAACGAACGGAGGTCGTATTTCTGGTTTTCTGCTAGCCTCCACCCCAGCCCAATAGCCCCCAAAGCCCATAAAACACATCCCAATTTAATTAAATTAAACATTAAATATTAAATAAAATATTTAAAAAACCATTTACCAATTAATAAGACATAAAATATAATCATACCTAATAAAGATAAATCAAATATATTAACTTCCTAACTAAACAAATCACATACTAAATTAAAAAGATGTCATGCCTAATTAAAATCAATCATAACAAATTAAAAATATTGACTTCCTAATCTAGCCAAGATTTGTCCCCCCTCAATCTTTGACTTTCCTTGCTCAACACCAAATCAAATCCTCTTTTTAATGCCCAAATCCATTCCATGTGAGACAGAGTGAAGCCCTAGCCCTTCTCTATATAAACAACCCCTCACCAAGACATGCACTCCTCTAGCTCATACACACAACTCACACGAAAATTACAGCAAGAAACACTAGACATCACACGCAAATCACATGAGAAATAACAAACAATTCTCTTCACCCCCACCCTCACATTACCAAAAGCAACAAGCCCTCAAACACCCTCATATTACCGAAAATACAACAGCTATTCACAACACCTATAACCATTAAAACATCAGCTACATACACCGAAAATTATCCCTAAAACAGTAACATAAAAACTGCACTTAAAACCCACAAAGAACACCCAAAACAGTCCATTGAAACATCAAAACAGTCCACTGAAACAGTAAGCGGAAAATACAGAGGAAACGGCAGCAAAACCACAAGGAAACAGCAGCAAAACGAAGTCGAAATAGTAGCTTGAGCGGCAAAACAGCGAAGGAAAAGGCAAACCAGTGAACCAGAAAAGTTACGGAGCTTTACCCCTTCCGATCTTCGTGAAACGCGAGTCCGAGAGACAGCTTAAAAGGTTAGACCTGAGGGTACTTTTCACACTCATCTTTATGTGATTTTTGTTACTTATTTTGATTGTATTTTACTTATTGTTGAATCTTGTTTGTGTATGATGTGTGTTGTGGGTATTGGATGAATAAAAGAGTGTCGTCTCTCGTGGTATATAGGATGGAAACCCAGACGTAAATTCCGTAGCCGAATCCGAATGGACGGTAGTGCGGTCTGTACTTGTGATACAACTCCACGTACCACTTGAGTAAACGGCACATTCTATTGTTTCATGTTGCTTTGATTTATTTATTTATTTTTCGTCACTCGAATTCTGCATGTTGCTTATGTATGCATGATTCATCGAGCGCTGGGCTTTGTAAGTGGAATGAAAGATCCCCTATGGGGAAGGGTTAAAGCCCTTTACCACGATGCTTCGCCACGCCGGTTGATGTGTGTTCGGTTGAATGCAAACACGTTCAATCGGGCATACTAGTTTAATATTATTGCTTTCAATTCTATGTATGAATGATTCAATCGAGCGCATGGGCTTAGTAAGTGGAATGAAAGATCCTCTACGGGGAGGGGTTAAAGCCCTTTACCACAATGCTTTGTCGCGCCGGTCGATGTGTGTCCGTTGAATGCAAGATACGTTCAATCGGGCATGCTAAGTTTGATATTATTGCTTTTAATTCTATGTATGCATGATTCAATCGAGCACATGGGCTTAGTAGTGGATGAAAGATCCCATATGGGGAAGGGTTAAAGCCCTTTACCATGATGCTTCGCCGCGCCGTTGATGTGTGTTGTCGGTTAATGCAAGACACGTTCAATCGGGCATAATAGTTTGATATTATTGCTTTCAATTCTATGTATGCATGATTCAATCGAGTGCATGGGCTTAGTAAGTGGAATGAAAGATCCCCTACGAGGAGGGGTTAAAGCCCTTTATCACAATGCTTTGCCGCACCGGTCGATGTGTGACCGTTTGAATGCAAGATACGTTCAATCAGGCATGCTAAGTTTGATATTATTGCTTTTAATTCTATGTATGCATGATTCAATCGAGCGCATGGGCTTAGTAAGTGGAATGAAAGATCCCCTACGGGGAGGGGTTAAAGCCCTCTACCACGATGCTTTGCCGCGCCGATTGATGTGTGTCGGTTGAATGCAAGATACGTTCAATCGGACATGCTGAGTTTGACATTGTTGTCTTTATTCTTGTGTTATATGCATCAGGTCTGGTTCCGTTCGAACGCGTTCTCGAACGCTACACGAACGCGAACCTTCTGTTTATCGTTCGAATGCGTTTTCAAACGCTACGCGAACACACACGCACTTCCTTAGTCTCATCATGCATCAGGTCTGGTTCCATTCGAACGCGTTCTCGAACGCTACACGAACGCGAACCTTCTGTTTACCATTCGAATGCGTTCTCGAACGCTACGTGAACGCACACGCACTTCCTTAGTCTCATCATGCATCAGGTCTGGTTCCATTCTAACGCGTTCTCGAACGCTACACGAATGTGAACCTTCTATTTACCGTTCGAACGCGTTCTCGAACGCTACGTGAACGCACACGCACTTTCTTAGTCTATCATACATCAGGTCTGGTTCCGTTCGAACGCGTTATCAAACGCCATACGAACGCGAACCTTCTGTTTACCGTTCGAACGCGTTTACCGAACGCTACACACGAACGCGAACACACTGAACTGAGACATATTCATCACATGCCATGTATAATTGTTTCTTAGGTGATTTTTTTTATGAAACCCCATATAGTCATCGTAATGAAAAGCATGTTTATTCCATTGGTTGCGTCATCTGCCTTAGTCTTGATTTAACGCATTACGATTCATATACCTATGTCATGATGACTTCGGAGTATTATTTCTTGTGGTATATCGGATGGAAACCCATACATAAATTCTGTAGCCGATTCCGAATGGACGGTAGTGCGGTCTGTACTTGGGATACAATTCCACGTATCACTTGGAAAAGTGCTCACATGTATGCTTGTATGGTTAGTTTGTATGCTCGTGTTTTCCGTGAACATGATATGCTAAATGAAGTTGTATGTTCGTTGTTACTTTGAGGTATTTTCAAGCATGCAATCTTAGATGTGAAATGTATGTGTAATTTCATTTTGTACATGTGAATTTAGAAGCATGATACTCTTGGAAATAAGTGCTACTTAAGCCTAATTAAATTATTACATAAATCATTTCATCACAAGTGGCATGAGTAAGGGACCATTCCGAACCCAACGGTTTGAGGTCTTCCCTTGCGAGGGGTGAGTGCGGCCTTAAATCTCATTTTCTCGGTTCACACCGGGTGGCGACTCCATTATTCTCCGGATATAGTGGATAAAGTGAGTTTAATCAAAGGTATTTTGAGGATAGGTAATGGTTGGTGTCTTCTTCATTCACTACCTTTCTAGAAGGAAAAGCTGTGAAGGCACCTAGATAGCATCTACTCGTAGCCTTTTTTGGATGGACTAATTTGGAGGACTCGTTGTTTATTCCTGACACCAAGCGATGAGAGCCTAAGAGGCTTGGGTATTTAAGTGAGCCTCGCTCCACCTTCCCTCTGGGGAATCTACAACGGGAAATCCATTTGACAGTCCGTCACACACATAGCTCATTGGAACGTACCTTAGTGTATAAAAAAGGACGCCGCTCACTTGGTCGCTCGAACCCTTGAGTGGGGAGACCTAGTTGTGGCCATCCTTCGCCGGTGAGAGCCTTTGTCTATACTCTTGCTAACCCACCCCATAGACCGGGTTGGCTAAAGTAACAATTATTTCCTTGATTATGTGCTTGTGGACCGTCCTCATTTGGATGCAGTTGGACTATTGTCAAAATGCGGACTTGCTGGGCCATTTAAACTGGGGCGAGTTCGTACCTTATGACTATTAGGCCCAAAGCTTCTGAAATGTTGATGGGCCATTATGTAGAAATTATTACGCTATGTTTGCATTATCTTTCTTCTATGCTTGTGTTTGGAACATCGTCGTTTGGATCCATTTGGACCATTTGTCATGGGATATGAGCTTGTTGGGCCATTTAAATTGGGATAAGAACATATTTCATGACGATTGGGCCAAAGGCTTCTAAGTGTTGATGGGCCACTTTGTGCTTGTGTTCGAAACATTATCATTTGGATTTAGTTGGGCTCCTTGTCATAAGATGTGAACTCGTTGGGCCATTTAAACTGGAATGAGTTCACTCTTATGACAATTAGCCCGAAAGATTCTAAAATGATAACGAGCCGATTTGTTTGAAAATTTTAAATTGATTTAATATGTTATATATGTTACATGCATCTCATGCACCTCATGCATACATATATCATGTTAACACCGTCTATGTCTCAAAAAGACAACATAGATACTGTTTGGGTTAGAGAATGGACAATACTCACTAAAAGAACAAGTATGAGTGAATCCGATAATGAGGTGTCCCGTATGGATCAGTTAGAGAACGGTCTCGCCAAGATCACTGAACAGTTGCAAGCTTTGACTACTGCTATGGCTGGTATAGCTGGGTCTCGTGTCGGGGTTAATTCTGGGGGTTGAGGCAAGAGGAATCTCCGAACAGATTGGGGGATGATACCCCCGCTTTTGATATGATATGGCAGATTATGCAGCAGGCAGAGTCTCTGGGTCTCATGCAGAGTTACAGAAACTTCGGGATCAGGTTGAGTCGGGGTTACCCGCAAGATGAGGGGTAAGAATGAGGATTTGCTGGATTATGACACAACGACTTTCGAGGAACAGTTGCCGGCACAGTTCAAGATGCCTGATATGGCTAAGTTTAATGGGAATGGGGATCGAGGGTGCATCTCCGACAGTTGTATCAGTCATGAGTTCAGTTGGCTTATCTCAGCGCCAAGTGCATAAAATGTTTGGAATGTCGCTTGAAGGAGCTCTCGTGGTATGGTACCACAGTTTGGAGAAGAAAGTGAAGGAAGATTGGAGGGAGTTGGCCGATGCTTTTCCTGAAGCAGTATGTCACTGACTTAGAGATCGATCTGGTCACTCCGTGATCTGGAGATGTTAAGCAGAAAGCGGAGGAGAGTTTTTTAAGGAGTATGTGGACCGGTGGAGGGGTCATTATTGAAGATGCAGACTAGGCCCTCAGAGAAGGATCAGATTAAGATGATTATCAAGGGCACCAAGCCCTCCATTTACAGCAAGTTGAGGAGGATGACCTCCATGATTGCAGACTTTCGGCAGTTGAGGGAAATTGTCATGGATATTGAGAAGAAGAGGTCGAGAATAGAAAATTCTATGTCTGAACAGGAGGCCCATTGGGGGAACAGCGGGAACAAAGCATGTTTCTGCTGGATTGCCGCTATCCGGAACAGGCAGTTTTCAACTTGGGAAGGCCCCCCTGTCTAAGGTGCTAGAGAAAAAACTGACGAGGCAAGGGCTCTTAAACCCTTGGAAGCCAATAATTATCCAATCCCCTACCATCACATTATAACCTAAGCCTTTTACTGTCACTTTCACCAACAAAAAGGCCATGACACCGACAATTGCGCCCGACTCCGCACACGAATCTAAGACCTGATAGACTCCAAGAATATACATGACCCAGAAACAGAACAACCTGACACACACAGAAACCCCCTTACCCAATTATCGTGCCGTACCACCAACCAGCCTATATGATCAACTCTGGCCTCTCAGAAAACCTGGTCCTAAAATCCTTCACCCTCAAGCCTTTTGCTGGGAATCTGGGATAGTGCTAGTGAAGATGAGACTGAGCAGGAGAAAACCTTTGGATTGATTTCTATAGCAGTGACGAGGAAGAAGTAAGGGAATGACAGCAGTAGTCGTTTTTAAAATGATGTGGCGGAGAGGGTAAGGAAGTTTGACAGATGGTAGAGAAGTGGTTGAGAATGTAGAAAACACTGAGGGGGATATAGTGCTGAGGTAATTGAGGAAGACTAGAGCAAAGTGAGTATCTGGGAACTGTTATATGCATCTCGGGAGCATAGGCAGGCTATGGTTGAGGCCTTGAGCAAGATTGTGGTATCAGAAGACGCTAACCTGCAAGTTGTTGGGGCAGTTCAGAAAGAAGCTTTGCAGAATCTTTTTTGAGGATTGAAACTCCCGGCGGAAGGAAGAAAGAAATCATAATAGGCCTCTATTTATCAGAGCGAGGTGAGGGCAGAGAACTTTTGTGTAATGGTGGATGACGTTCGTCCATCATGTGTGCCCGTTTGAAAATTCTGGCAAGATTGGGTATGAAAGCAACAGACTTGGACCCCTCAGCATGACTATCAGGCTTATGATGACAGTAAAATGGGGGTTGAGGGTACTTTTGTGGCTATGGTCAAGGTAGCCAATGAAGATGAGTTGAGACAGTGCTGAACATCCCAGCCAGTTGCTTATTGTTGAGGCCTTGGTTAAAAAAGTGTGTCCACTTTGCACAGATGATAGTTCCCGTTAATTTCTCTGAGGTAGTATGTTCATTGGGAAAAGCAATCTGTAGGTAGAATTGGTATTTTATGCAATACGTGTGTAGGGTGGTGATAAAATTTTGTAATAATGGGTGATCCAGTTGATGTCAGAAAAAGTATGAGTTAGTTTGGATTGGGTAGGGGAGAAATGAGAATAATGTATTAATTATCAGGGATGGATTTGTAGATGTAGGAGATACTTTTCTTAATATGTGGTAGAAAAAGCCTTAAGGTGTTCACAAATTTGAGCTAAGGTGGGTAGGGCTCTTGCTAATTAGCAGTAGGTATCAAATATCATGGGAGAGTTGACTTAAGTGAATAGTAGAATAAATATCAATAAAATAGGAAAAAATAATCTTAATTAAAATATTATATATACTGACACCAAATAGGTATTTAGTAGTATAGACTAAGTAGAATCTAATGTCGTGGCTGCATTGGAGATAAACATTAACAAGGTTTCAGGGTGTCAGCTACTTTTGAGATGGGTGGACCTAGGGGCTAGGATCATGAAAAATGAAGTTATTTGACAGGGTGAAGTTCAAAGTTGGCCCAGATTTCAGAGGACAGACCACTCGGAAAGGTTGGGTATAGATCTGATGAAGAAAAAAAACGAAAGGTCAAGAAAAAAGGCCTGAAACTAGACCGGCCGGCGGTTCGGTTCCGGTTCGGAACCGAACCGAACCGGCCGGTTACCGGTTCCACAAGTGTGGAACCGGAACCGAACCGGTTAAATCCGGTTCGGTTCCGGTTCCACACTTAAGTGGAACCGGAACCGAAAACCGAACCGGAACCGAACCTTTCGGTTCCGGTTCGGTTCGGTTAAATATTTTTTTTTTTTGATTAATTTAAATAAAAAAAATGAGATTAAATTTAAAAAAAAAAATTTTATTACATTGAAGAGCTTGAGCTTAAATTTTTAAATATTTAAGTTGCCTACGTATCCTCCAAGGGTGAGAGGAATCAAAGCTCACGTAGTTCCATTACAAGTTTTAGTCTTTTAGACATATCCCCTTTTGTAAATTATAATTTTACAATTATCAATCATCATTATCGGTTGATCCTTCGGCTCCGGTTCCGCTTGCACTTGTGCAGAAGCATTATCGAACAAATCTTCACAATCATCGGGGGCATCTTCTTGTTGTCTCAGATCAGCTCGAGTCCAATCATCCACACAAGCTGTTGCTTCTAGAGTGCTTGGATGTAATGAAGATCGCCTAGCTTCCAATATATTACCTCCCAAGCTGAAGGCTTGCTCAACCGCAACGGTGGAAATAGGTGCTGCCAAGATCTCTTTAGCAATAATAGATAAAACAGGATATATATTTTGATGCCGGTTCCACCATTCAAGGATTTTAAAATTTTTACTGCATAAACTTTCATTAGAAAACTCAAAATTTGTAGATAAATAATTATCTAATTCAGGGTTATTAGTTGTCGTATCCCTAGCTTTTTTATTTCGTTGCAATAACCAACGATCCCCTGCGCTAAGTCTTGTTTGAATTACCGGTTCGCTACTACTAGATTGACCTAATGTTCCTAAGTTATATCTTACAATATAATCATTAAATAACTCAATTAAATCATTTCTTAATTTCGTCATTAATCTAGTAATGTCAATTTCATCTAATATTCCTAAATAACCATAATAAGCTTGTAAAGCACCACTCAAACCTTCTAATTTAAATCTAGGATCAAAAACAGCAGCAATAAGATAAAGTAAAGGAATTTCTCTAAAATAGTTTAACCATTTTACCTTCATAACAGTAATGGCTTCTAACAAAACAATATCATTAGGATCGCTACTGTCAACATGCTCATCGAGAGTGCCAACAATATTTAAACTCTCAAGAAGAAATAAATGTGCTGTAGGATAATAAACGCCGCTAAAAACTAAAGTAGCATCATTAAAAACTTTTAAAATATCTAAAATTTTTCACAAATATCCCATTGACTAGGATAAAGTGTGATATTTTGAACATGTTGAGAAAAAAAACTACATAATGCATCTTTGTATTGAAATGCTTGACATAAAAGAAAATAAGTAGAATTCCAACGTGTTGGAACATCTCTTGAAAATTTAATCGGTTTAATACCATTTATTTTACAAAACTTGGTCCATTCTCTCCTAATTTGAGAATATGACCAAATACAGTTAAGTGCCGTTTTAATTGGATCAAGGAAAGGTGATAATAATTTTAGACCGTCTTGCACACATAAGTTGAGGACATGACATGTACAACGAATATGAAAAAACCGACCCCCTAAATTTGGTTGACATATTTCTTTTAAATCATTGATGGATGCAGTATTTGCAGATGCATTATCAAATCCAATTGTTAAAATTTTTTCTCCTAAACCATATTCATCAAAAATTACCTTCATCATTCTATAAATATTATGTGCAGTATGTTGGTCATCAAAAACTCTAAATGCAATTAGTCGTTTTGCATGGTAAATGATGCATCAATCCAATGACAAGTCACACCCATGTATGAATGTGTTTGCCAATGATCACTCCAAATATCAGAACATACAGAAATACGACCTTTCATCTCTTTAAATATTTCATTTAAAATAATTTTACCATCTTTGTATAATTTAAAAATATGACGTTTTGTTGTGTTTCGAGTCATTCTACATGCAGAAGGGTTTAAAGCATTATGCACGTAATTAGTAAAATGAAGTTTTTCACCAAAGCTTAAAGAAAGATGTGCCATACAAGTTAATTTCGCAAATTCCTCTCTATTTTTTGCATCAGAATATTTAAATAAATCTAAAGCACTCGTACCTCTACTTGATGATGCGTACCTGGCCATTTGAGTTTGCGTCGTATCAATGCCAAATTCAACCGGATGATGTTTTTCCATGTGCTTGATCATATTGCCATATCCACCTGAAAATTTGTAGATAACCCCACAATAGTTGCAAACTGCTCGTTGTGAATCATCTTCTAGGCGTTCCAAATTAAAATGAATTTGAAAATATCCGAGGACCGAGCCTTAACTTCTCTTCTCCGTGATTGTGCACTGACACTAGGGCCGCTCTCTTGGGTTGGCATATTTGACATTATGTTCTCGGATGAGCTTGCCATTGAATAATTGCGATGCGAATGCCGAATGTGATAACAAATTAATTAACAACTAAATAAGAGAATTGTATTGAAGTAAGATTGAGAATAAGAGATTATAGAAAATGAGAGAGTTGAGAATTGGTGTTGGTGTGATGAAATTATGAAAAATGAATCCTATTTATAGAATTTTAGAATTTTTTTGATACCAAAAATGCCCCTAAATATAACCGTTTTATTACCGTTATTAGGGGTACATTAGTAATTTTTATTTTATATAATAAAAAAAAATTTATAATTTTATTTATTTTTATTTTTTTGGCAGGGAGCCGTTTGGCAGGGAGCCAAACGGCTCCCTGCATCCCCAACGGCAGTAGCCGTTGGGGGAATAACTAATAGGCCCCCAACGGCTACTAGCCGTGGGGGCCTTAGGGTTCCTGTTGGAACCCTACGGTTCCAACAGGAACCCGACGGTTCCAACCGGAACCGAACGGTTCCGGTTGGAACCGTCCGAACGGTGGAACCGTACGGTTCCACCGGTTCGGACCGGTTCGAGTTGGGGTGGAACCCCAACCGAACCGGTCTTTCCTTCCGGTCGGTTCCGGAACGGAACGGAACCGGTTGGAACCGGAACCTTCCGGTTCCAAACGGTTCGGTTCCGGTTCGGTTCCGGTTCCGAACCGGAACCGTGGCCGGGTCTACATGAACTGATGGAAAATTTTGTGAAAGCTTCAGGATATCAAGAGGGCCGAACCTGTGGAAGTTATGGAATTGTGGTTTGGTACCTGATTTGAGATTTCCGGGAATTTGTGGGTGAGAACCGCTGATTAAAAGAAGTGTGGAAGCAGAGAATTGGGAAGAGAATGAAAGTTGGAGAGCCTGACTCTGGGAGAGGATGAAAAGCCTGAGGAAGACCTGATTGCAGAGGAAGAAGTGTCTATAGATGATGAAGACATTTACCTTCCTGATTTGTTTGAATGTACTTCCTCATTATCCAATAATAAAGACATTTCTTTTGCTTACTTGCCTGAGTCATTTCCATTTACTCTGCACGAATCAAGCATATTTGATATCGGTTCGGCCAGAACTACTGCATTTAACTTGGGTACGCTTGAGAACCCCAGGGAAATTCTGATTGCAAGTGAAGTTACCTCTGAAGAGAGGACAAAACTAGAAGCAGTGTTGGTCAGATATGCCAAAGTGTTTGCTTGGTCCTATGAGGACATGCCCGGGGTAGACAAACATTGCCCAACACACAATACCAACTTATCCGAATATGAGGCCAGTAAAAAAAGAAATCCGACGGATGAGACCAGAATGGGCTGAGAAAGTCAGAGAGGAGGTAAGAAACAGATAGATGTGGGGTTCCTAGAAGTAGTAAAGTATCCTGAATGGTGGCTAATATAGTACCGGTGCCAAAGAAAGATGGGAAGGTCAGAATGTGTGTGGACTACAGAGATCTCAACAAGGCTTGTCCGAAAGATGATTTTCCTCTGCCGCATATAGATGTTCTGGTTGATAATGCAGCTTTATCTGCTATGTATTCATTTGCAGATGGGTTTTCAGGTTACAATCAGGTTCTCATGGCCGATGAAGAGAAGAAAAACAAGACTGCATTTGTTACTGAGTGGGGTACTTATTGTTACAAGGTTATGCCGTTTGGGCTTAAGAATGGGGGCTACCTATCAGCGGATGACCACTATATTATTCCACGACTTGATGCAAAAAGAGATTGAGGTGTATATGGATGACATGATGGTGAAATCAGAGACAAGGGTTGGGCATATTGAAGCACTGGAAAGGTTCATTCAGAGAGTTGACAGATACAACCTGCGGCTTAATCCCAAGAAATGTGTGTTTGGGGTGACATCAGGGAAATTGCTTGGTCATACAGTGGGAATAGGCGGAATAGAGGTAGACTCCGAAAAGATCAAGGCAATCATAGAAATGCCTGCACCGAAGATAGAAAAAGAAGTCAGAGCATTCTTGGGGAAGATTCAGTACATCAGTCGGTTCATTGCCAAGTTGACATCGGTATGTGAGCCTATCTTCAAACTGTTGAGAAAAGATCAGCCAGTGAGATGGAATGAACAGTGTCAGCCAGCCTTCGACAGAATCAGAGAGTACTTGGTAAAGCCACATGTATTGAAACCTCCGAGACCGGGCAGACCTTTGATATTGTATTTGGCTATAGAATCAGAAGCACTGAGGGCAATGATGGTACAAGCAGATGAGACAGGGGTAGAACATGCCGTTTACTATCTGAGTAAGAAGATGCTCCCGTATGAGGCTCGATATCAGGAGATTGAGAAGATCTGTCTTGCAGTGGTATGGGCTTCCAGAAAGTTGCGACATTACTTCCAGTCATACAAGATCCAGGTAGTGGCAAAGGAGAATCCTCTAAAGTATCTTCATTCAGTGCCTTCACTAGTGGGAAAATTGGGCAGATGATTGGTATTGTTGACAGAGTTTGACATTGAGTATCTCACCTCCAAAATGATCAAAGGGCGAGCAGTAGCAGAGTTTCTGGCAATGCAACCTGTTGAGGGGGATCAGTATAAGTTCGAATTTCCAGATGAAGAGATCCAAGCAATAACAGTTCAGAGATGGAAGATGTATTTTGACGGAGCAGTGAATTACAAGGGAGCCGGGATTGGGATCGTGATAGTGACCCCCGAAGGAGAGACTTTGCCTTTGGCCAAGAGGTTGACATTCAGAGTGACTAATAACATGGCTGAATATGAAGCATGTGCTTTTGGTTTGACAGCATTAATAGCCTTGAAGGCCGGGAGTGTGGAAGTCTACGGAGATTCTATGTTGGTAGTCCGGCAGATGCGAGGAGAATGAGAACTGAAGGAAGAACGGTTGAAGCCTTACCTTTTTCACCTCAGAAAATTGGCACAGGTTATCCCCGAGTGTAAGTTTCAGCACTTACCGAGAGAAGAGAATCAGATGGCAGATGCATTGGCTACACTGGCAGCGACTTGGGAAAATCCAGAAAAGTTAGTGATGAGACCGTTGATACTGACAACAGCAAATAAACCTATTTATGAGATAGAAAGAATTCTGGAAGTTGAGGTTGACGACGGTAAACCTTGGTATTATGACATTCAGAGGTATCTGGAACACGGTGAACTCCCGGAAGGGGCAGGCAGAGAAGACATAATAGTCATTCAGAAGTTAGCTTCCCAGTATGTGATTTTGAAAGGGGAACTGTACAATAGACAGTCAAACGGTATTCAGTTGAAGTGTTTGAGAAAAGAAGAAGCTCATCATGTAATGGAAGAAATACACGCCGGGATATGTGGTCCGCACATGAACGGGTTGAATTTGTCCCGCAAGATAGTGAGACAAGGTTTTTATTGGTCAACCATAGAAACAGATTGCGCGAAGATGGTGAAGCACTGTCATGACTATCAAGCACATGGTAATTTGAATCACTTACCGCACACAGAGTTGCAGGGGTTGTCAGAGCCGTGGCCTTTCTCAGCATGGGGGATTGATATGATTGGAGAAATTCGACCGAATGCATCAAATGGGCATCGCTTCATAATAGTGGCAGTAGATTACTTCTCAAAGTGGGTGGAAGCCGAATCATTCTGCAATGTTACAGCAAAGTAGATGGCAAAGTTTATAGCTCGGAACCTCATTTGTCGGTATGGTATGCCGCATCATGTAGTGACAGACAACGGAGTTCAGTTTCAAAGAGAGACGAAGGCAATGTTACAGAGGTATGGGATAGGCCACCACAAGTCATCACCGTACAGGCCGCAGGCAAATGGGGCAGTTGAGGCAGCCAACAAGACTATAAAGACGATTCTAGCCAAGATGACAGAAAATTGCAGAGATTGGGCCGAGAAATTACCGTATGCTTTGTGGGGGTACAGAACATCAGTGAGAACAGCAACATGGGCCACACCTTACTCTTTGGTCTATGGAATGGAAGCAGTATTGCCGGTAGAAGTGGAAATACAGTCTATGAGGGTATTAACAGAGGCAGAATTACAACAGGATTGGGCCGCACAGAGTTTGATCAGTTAGCACTATTGGATGAGAAGAGAACGAAATCTTTGTATCACATGCAGTTGTATCAGAAGAGACTAGCTCGGGCATTCAACAAGAAAATGCGTCCTACCAAGATCAGAAAGGGTGATTTGGTACTTAAGCAGTCGAGGCCGTCGACGACAGATCCGAGAGGAAAATTCAGACCAAACTGGGAATGACCTTACATAGTACAGAAGGTAATGGGAAATGGAGCAGTGAAGCTATCAGACTTGGAGGGGAACGAGTTCACCGAGCCGATCAACGTAGACAGATTGAAGCAATACTTGCCTGAGGGAGAGAAGACCGAGCAGTCACCACGGGAATTAGCAGAAGACCTAACCCAACGGAATAAGAAAATCATTCATGCATACACGTAACATTGCATTCTCTTCGTGTTTGTTTCTGTTTTGTGTTCGCGGTTCGAAGAAAGGAGAAACGCGGCAGAAATGAGCCAAACAGCGTCAACACAATTCATTTTGGGATGAGTCCCAAGGGGTGAGGCCCATATCAGTTGGGGGCGAGGCCATGTAGGCACTGCATTTTTACACATAAGTCCCTATGATGAGTCTCATTTTGGAGACACTACCTTTTAAGTCACGGAGGTCACGGAAAACGGACATCGGAAGGGGGGATTCAGGATAAACAAGGTTCACTGTTTTCGTTGGTGCTACGTTCGTGTATACGTTCGAACGTCAGGCAGATTGCGGACGTTGGTGTCGCGTTCGAGTAAGCGTTCGAACGGTGTCGGTAATTCTGGTTTTGCTGCTAGCCTCACATTAAGCCCAATTCGCCCAAACCTTGGCCCACACGCCCAAGCCCACTTAAAACACATATTTAACACATGGTGAAATCAAAACAATCTAAAAAATCATATACCAATTAAATAAAATACTTACACAAATTAAAGAAATTGCATGGCTAATAAAATCAATCAACAAACTAAATGCCTAATCTAAACCAATCAAATATAATCATACCAAGTTAAAATCAATCAACCAATATATTATTCCCAAACTTAAAATATTGTATGCCTAATCAATATAAACTAAATATTCAACCTTCCCTATCTAGCCAATATTTGTCCCCCTCAATCTTTGACTTCCCTTATCCAAACCAATCAATCCCTTTCCTTGTCAAGCCTAACCCTTTGCCTATAAAAAGAACCCTTCACCAACCTTCTCAAGGGTAGCTAGCTCATAGACACAACTCTCCCTCACTCTCAATAACAAGAAGATCACAACCAAAGAACCCCCTCGCCTTGACCAAAACACATCCGAACAGCCCCCTCACCTCACCAAAAAACACATCCCAAGCAGCCCTAAACACACACATAAAACAGCCCCCGAACCACACCATAACACCACCGAAAATAACACCCAAAACAGTAGCAAAACATCCCAAAAACAGTAACTAAAAACAGCAGCAAAACAGTAGCAGCGGCAGCGAATCAGAGTCAAAACAGCAGCAAAAGACGGAGGACGACGACCAAAACAGTAAGACAACGAACGAGAGCAGTGGACCAGTGAACGGAAGAGTTGCGGAGCTTTACCCCTTCCGATCTTCGTAAAACGCGAGTCCGAGAGACGACTTAAAAGGTTAGACTTGAGGGCACTTTTTCATTAGTTTCTATCCGTTTCTTTTGTTATTGAATTTTATTCGCATGAGAGTCGTTTATGGATGCATGTTGTGGCTTGAATGAAATGGAAGAGTGTCGTCTCTTGTGGTATATAGGATGGAAACCCAGACGTAAATTTCGTAGCCGAATCCGAATGGACGGTAGTGCGGTCTGTACTTGGGACACAACTCCACGTACCACTTGAGTAAACGGCACATTCTCTTGTTTTGTGTGCTGCTTGGTTTATTTAATTCTTGTTATTTAAATTCTGCATGTTGTCTATTCTCGTATGATACGATCGAGTGCATGGGCTTAGTAAGTGCGATGAAAGGTTCCCTAATTGGAGGGTTAAAATCATTCACCACGATGCTCTGCCGCACCGATTGATGTGTGTTCGGTGAATGCAAAATACGTTCAATCGGACATACTTGGTTTGATATGATTGTCCTTATTTTCGTATGCATGATTCAACCGAGCGCATGGGCTTAGTAAGTGCGATGTGAGATCCCCTATGGGGAGGGGCTAAAGCCCTTTACCACGAGGCTTTGCCGCGCCGATTGATGTGGTTTGGTTGGATACAAGATACGTTCAACGGGCCACACTGTTTAATATTATTGCTTTTCATTCTATGTATGCATGATTCAGTCGACTGTGCTTATGGGCTTAGTAGTTGGTCTAAAGGTCCTCTCTTGAGAGATCAAGAGCCCCAAAAGGCACCTTTACGACAGTACTTCGCCGCGCCCCCCCTTTATTTTGTCAGTTATGTATTGCGTTCCCATTTTCATGCATCAGGTCTGTTCTCGTTCGAACGCGTTTAAGAAGGCAACTCGAACGCCATGTATATTTGCCTTGTCATGCATCAGGTCTTGCTTATGTCCGAACGCGTTCACGAACGCCATACGAACGTGAGCATTCTATTTCATTTACGTTCGAACGCGTTATCAAACGCCATACGAATGCGAGCATTCTGTTTCATTTACGTTCGAACGCGTTATCAAACGCCACACGAACGCGAACCTTCTTCTTCGTTTACCGTTCGAACGCGTTTACGAACGCTACACGAACGCGCACACACTAAACTGAGTCTGTCTTATCATATTCACGCATAATTGCCTCTTGGTGATCTTTCTTGTGTTATATAGCCAACCGTATTTTTGTATTCTTGCATTTATCCATTCTATGTGTTCTTGGGATTGTATTCAAGCATGATTAGGCTGTTAGCAGGTTATTTGGTAATAGGCTCATGAGATAGTACTCAAGCATGATTAGGTTGTTCTTAGTTTTCCCTATCATAGGATTGAAATATGTTCATGAGATTGTCATGTGATGTTGCATGTTGTGATGAACTTGTTGATGTATGCATATGAATCTAGAAGCATGATATTTTTGGAAATAAATGTTATTTAAGCCTGGTTAAATTATCACATAAATCCTTTTATTACCAGTGACATAAGTAAGGGACCATTCCGAACCCAACGGTTTGAGGTCTTCCCTTGCGAGGGGTGAGTGCGGCCTTAAATCTTTGTCCCGGTTCACACCGGGTGGCGACTCCATATTATTTAGTACTTCCCAACTAGTGCCGCGAGCCTAGAAACGGCGTCGCCCAGGTCCTGTGTCCACAGTCTGGCGACTCCACTGGGGATAAGAGAATTGGCCCCGAAATATTGTCTTGTAATGTTTGGATTTATGTTTTAATTGACCATGTCTATAGTGGATAAAGTGGGGGTTTAATCAAGGGCACTTTGAGGCTAGGTAATGGTTTGGTGTCTTCCTTCACTCACTACCTTTCTAGAAGGAAAAGCTGTGAGGACACCTATATGACCATCTACTCGTAGCCTTTGTGATGGACTAATTTGGAGGACTCGTTGTTTATTTCTGACACCAAGCGATAAGAGCCTAAGAGGCTTTGGGTATTTAAGTGAGCCTCGCTCCACCTTCCCTCTGGGGAATCTACAACGGGAAATCCATTTGACAGTCCGTCACACACCATAGCTCATTGGCACGTACCTTAGTGTATAAAAAGGGATACGCTCACTTGGTCGCTTGAACCCTTGAGTGGGGAGACCTAGTTGTGGGCTATCCTTCGCCGGTGAGAGCCTTTGCCCATACTCTTGTAAATCCACCCATAGACCGGTTTGTATGGTTAAAGTAACAATTATTTCCTTGAGAATGTGCTTATGGACCATCCTCATTTGGATGCGGTTGGACTATTGTCAGAAATGCGGGCTTGCTGGGCCATTTAAACTGGGGCAAGTTCGTACTGTATGACTATTAGGCCCAAGGCTTCTGAAATGTTGATGGGCCATTATGTAAAAAATATTATGTTATGTTTGCATTATCGCCCTTCTATGCTTGTGTTTGGGAACATCATCGTTTGGATCCATTTGGACCATTTGTCATGGGATATGGACTTGTTGGGCCATTTAAACTGGGACAAGAATGTATTCCATGACTATTGGGCCAAAGGCGTCTAAGTGTTGATGGGCCACCTTGTGCTTGTGTTCGGAGTATTATCATTTGATTTAGTTGGACTCCTTGCCATAAGATATGGACTCGTTGGGCCATTTAAACTGGGAAGTGTTCACTCTTATGACAGTCAGCCCAAAAGCTTCTAAAATGATAATGGGCCGACTTGTTTGAAAATTTTATTGACTTAGTATGATTTATATGTTATATGCCTCTTATGCACATCATCATGCATACATACATCATGTTAACCCTTGTGTTCTGAAAGCCATCATAGATTCCCGTTGGGTTAGGAAAAAAGGAAGACTCATCAAAATACTGGAAACAGACATGAGTGAATCAGATATTGAGGTGTCCCGTATGGATCAGTTGGAAAACGGTCTCGCCAAGGTCATTGAACAGTTGCAAGCCTTGACTACTGCCATGACAATATGGCTGTGCCCCGTGCTGGGGGAAATTCTGAGAATGTAAGGCGCGAGGAGCCTCCGAATGGGTTGGGGGATGATATCCCCGCTTTTGATGATGATATGGCAGAGTATGCAACAGACAGAGTGATTGGGTCTCAAGCCGAGATACAGAAACTCAGGGATCAGGTTGAATCCGTTACGCCAGATGAGGGGTAAGAATGAAGATTTGCTAGATTATGAGACAATGAAGTTTGAGGAGCAGTTGCCAGCGCAGTTTAAGATGCCGGATTTGGCTAATTTAAATGGGAATGGAGATCCGAGGGTGCATCTCCGTCAGTATGTGTCTGTTATGAGTTCAGTTGGCTTGTCTCAGCAGCGCAGGTACAGAAAATGTTTGGGATGTCACTCGAGGGGGCACCCGTAGTATGGTACCATAACCTGGACAAACAGGTTAAGGAAGATTGGACGGAGCTAGCTGATGCTTTCTTAAAACAATATGTCACGGACCTGGAGATTGACTTGTCATTCCGTGACTTAGAAAATATCAAGCAGAAGCCGGAGGAAAATTTCAAGGAATATGTGGACCGCTGGAGGAGCCAGCTTCTGAAGATGCAGACCCGGCCCTCAGAAAAGGACCAGATCAAAATGATCATCAAGGGCACCAAGCCCTCTATTTATGGCAAACTGAGGAGAATGACTTCGATGATTACTGATTTTCGACAGCTGAGGGAGACAGTTATGGATATTGAGGAGGAGGAAGCCGAGAACAGAAAGTTTTATGGACAGAACAGAAGGAATATTGGGGGACATTCAGGGACTATGCCTGCTACTGCTGAGGTCACTGCCATTAAGAACAGACGATTTTCTAACCTTGGTAAGCCTCTTTCAAAGGTATTCGAAAAGCTGAAGGCGCAAGGACTCTTAAAACCTTTGGAACCTAGGCCCATTCCAAATCTTGTGCCACCTCACATGAACTTAAACTTATACTGTCACTTCCACCAAGAAAAAGGCCATGACACCGACAACTGCGCCCGCCTCAGACATGAAATCTAAAACCTCATCGATGCCCATACAATACCCGAACCAGAGAAAGAACAACCCAGTGCCTATATGATCAACTCTGGCCTACCCGAAACCCTTGTCCTCCAAACTCTCAACCACTCAGCTTCATAGGAACAAGGGATAACAATGGTGAAGAACCATGGGCTGAAGAAGAGGGCACTGTTGTTTCTCCTAGTTTATCTTGCACTTTTAATAAAGACATTGATTTTGTTTACCTGTTCGAACGTTTCCTCAACAATAATAAAGGCGATCATTTCATTTATCTGCCTAAAACTATTACTTTCAAACTTGCAACATGAGTGTGTTCAATCTTGGTAATGTGATGCTCAGAGCGTAGGGAATCCTCAAAAGAAGCAAGCAGAAAAGATAAGTTAGCCATTCAGGAATTGGGAAATGGAGACAGTGGGACTGTTAGACTTGGAAAGAAAAGGGTTCCTGGAACAAATCAGGGTAAACAGGTGGAAATGGTACTTTCCCTAAGAGGAGAATGGTCATCAATGAATCGAAGAAGACCTAACCCAACGGGATAAGAACATTCATACATGCATACACGTAACACATTTTGCATCCTTTCGTGTTTGTTCTGTTTTGTATTCACAGGTTTTGAAGAAGAAAAAGAAAAATGGCAAAGACAAGCCAAACAGAAGCAGTAACAGTACGATGTCAGCAGTCTTCATGAATGAATCACATGGGTAAGGCCCATATCAGCAGTATCAGTCTCGGGGCGAGGCCCATATCAGTAGCAGTTAGGGCCGAGGCCCACTTCAGTATCAGCATTGCCGGGTATGGCATTCTGGGGGCGAGGCCCGCATTACATCAGATCAACATTGCCGGGTATGGCATTCTGGGGGCGAAGCCCGCATCATATCAGTTCAGGGGAAGAAAGCCTCATGTCAGTTCAATTCGGGAATAAAGCCCACACTCAGTGCAGTTCGGGAATAAAGCCCACATTCAGTACAGTTCGGGAATAAAGCTCGGGAGGAATAAAGCCTCATCTCAACAGTTCGAGAATAAAGCTCGGGAGGAATAAAGCATCATCTCAACAGTTCGAGAATAAAGCTCGGGAGGAATAAAGCCTCATCTCAACATTTCGAGAATGAAGCTCGGGAGGAATAAAGCATCATCTCAACAGTTCGAGAATAAAGCTCGGGAGGAAGAAAGCCTCATGTCAGTACAGTTCGGGAATAAAGCCCACACTCAATACAGTTCAGGAAGAAAGCCTACATTCAGATCAGTTCATGAAGAAAGCCCGCATTCAATACAGTTCAAGAACAAAGCCACACAGTCAGCTCAGATCAGAGAACAAAGCTCAAGGGGAAGAAAGCCTCATGTCAGTATAGTTTGAGAACAAAGCTCAAGGGGAAGAAAGCCTCATGTCAGTATAGTTTGAGAACAAAGCTCAAGGGGAAGAAAGCCTCATATCAGTATAGTTTGAGAACAAAGCTCAAGGGGAAGAAAGCCTCATGTCAGTACAGTTCGGGAACAAAGTCCACACTCAGTGCAGTTCGGGAATAAAGCCCACATTCAATACAATTCAGGAAGGAAGCCTACGTCCAGCAAACTCGGGAATAAAGCCCACATTCAGTACAGTTCGGGAATAAAGCCCACACTCAGCTCAGTTCGGGAACAAAGCCCACACTCAGTGCAGTTCAGGAAGAAAGCCCACATTCAACACAATTGAAGGAAGAAAACCTAGAGGAATAAAGCCTCATCTCAACACAGTTCGAGAATGGACAAGCCGGGAATGGCACTCCAAGAATGGAAGCACAGTTCGAGAATGGACCACATCACAGCACGGTTCGAGAATGAACCAGGGGTCGCAGCACCTCACCATCCAAATCAACTCAACTCAACACATGGTAAGTCAAGTGGCAGCTGGCGAGCCAGGTAAGTGAAAATGCATTGCAAGTACTTTGATAGGATTGTCACTGTCACACACTGCATAAGTCCCATCAAAGTGGGGGCGACTGTAGGCACTGCATTTTTACACATAAGTCCCTATGATGAGTCTCATTTTGGAGACACTACCTTTTAAGTCACGGAAAACGGACATCGGAAGGGGGGATTCAGGATAAACAAGGTTCACTGTTTTCGTTGGTGCTACGTTCGTGTATACGTTCGAACGTCAGGCAGATTGCGGATGTTGGTGTCGCGTTCGAGTAAGCGTTCGAACGGTGTCGGTAATTCTGGTTTTGCTGCTAGCCTCACATTAAGCCCAATTCGCCCAAACCTTGGCCCACACGCCCAAGCCCACTTAAAACACATATTTAACACATGGTGAAATCAAAACAAATCTAAAAAATCATATACCAAATTAAATAAAATACTTACACAAATTAAAGAAATTGCATGGCTAATTAAAATCAATCAACAAACTAAATGCCTAATCTAAACCAATCAAATATAATCATACCAAGTTAAAATCAATCAACCAATATATTATTCCCAAACTTAAAATATTGTATGCCTAATCAATATAAACTAAATATTCAACCTTCCCTATCTAGCCAAGATTTGTCCCCCCTCAATCTTTGACTTCCCTTATCCAAACCAATCAAATCCCTTTCCTTGTCAAGCCTAACCCTTTGCCTATAAAAAGAACCCTTCACCAACCTTCTCAAGGGTAGCTAGCTCATAGACACAACTCTCCCTCACTCTCAATAACAAGAAGATCACAAACCAAAGAACCCCCATCGCCTTGACCAAAACACATCCCGAACAGCCCCCTCACCTCACCAAAAAACACATCCCAAGCAGCCCTAAACACACACATAAAACAGCCCCCGAACCACACCATAACACCACCGAAAATAACACCCAAAACAGTAGCCAAAACATCCCAAAAACAGTAACTAAAATACAACAGCAAAACAGTAGCAGCGGCAGCGAATCGGAGTCAAAACAGCAGCAAAAGACGGAGGACGACGACCCAAAACAGTAAGACAACGAACGAGAGCAGTGAACCGGAAGAGTTGCGGAGCTTTACCCCTTCCGATCTTCGTAAAACGCGAGTCCGAGAGACGACTTAAAAGGTTAGACCTGAGGGCACTTTTTCATTAGTTTCTATCCGTTTCTTTTGTTATTGAATTTTATTCGCATGAGAGTCGTTTATGGATGCATGTTGTGGCTTGAATGAAATGGAAGAGTGTCGTCTCTTGTGGTATATAGGATGGAAACCCAGACGTAAATTTCGTAGCCGAATCCGAATGGACGGTAGTGCGGTCTGTACTTGGGACACAACTCCACGTACCACTTGAGTAAACGGCACATTCTCTTGTTTTGTGTTGCTTTGGTTTATTTAATTCTTGTTATTTAAATTCTGCATGTTGTCTATTATCGTATGATACGATCGAGTGCATGGGATTAGTAAGTGCGATGAAAGGTTCCCTAATTGGAGGGTTAAAATCATTCACCACGATGCTCTGCCGCACCGATTGATGTGTGTTCGGTTGAATGCAAAATACGTTCAATCGGACATACTTGGTTTGATATGATTGTCCTTATTTTCGTATGCATGATTCAACCGAGCGCATGGGCTTAGTAAGTGCGATGTGAGATCCCCTATGGGGAGGGGCTAAAGCCCTTTACCACGAGGCTTTGTCGCGCCGGTTGATGTGTGTTCGGTTGGATACAAGATACGTTCAATCGGGCACACTATGTTTAATATTATTGCTTTTCATTCTATGTATGCATGATTCAGTCGAGCGCATGGGCTTAGTATGTTGGTCTAAAGGTCCTCTCTTTGAGAGATCAAGAGCCCCAAAAGGCCACCTTTACGGCAGTACTTCGCCGCGCCCCCCTTTATTTTGTCAGTTATGTATTGCGTCCCATTTTCATGCATCAAGTCTGTTCTCGTTCGAACGCGTTTACGAACGCAACTCGAACGCGCATGTATTTTGCCTTGTCATGCATCAGGTCTTGCTTATGTCCGAACGCGTTCACGAACGCCATACGAACGTGAGCATTCTGTTTCATTTACGTTCGAACGCGTTATCAAACGCCATACGAATGCGAGCATTCTGTTTCATTTACGTTCGAACGCGTTATCAAACGCCACACGAACGCGAACCTTCTGTTTACCGTTCGAACGCGTTTACGAACGCTACACGAATGCGCACACACTAAACTGAGTCTGTCTTATCATATTCACGCATAATTGCCTCTTGGTTGATCTTTCTTGTGTTATATAGCCAACCATATTATTTGTATTCTTGCATTTATCCACTCTATGTGTTCTTGGGATTGTATTCAAGCATGATTAGGCTGTTAGCAGGTTATTTGGTTAATAGGCTCATGAGATAGTACTCAAGCATGATTAGGTTGTTCTTAGTTTTCCCTATCATAGGATTGAAATATGTTCATGAGATTGTCATGTGATGTTGCATGTTGTGATGAACTTGTTGATGTATGCATATGAATCTAGAAGCATGATATTTTTGGAAATAAATGTTATTTAAGCCTGGTTAAATTATCACATAAATCCTTTTATTACCAGTGACATAAGTAAGGGACCATTCCGAACCCAACGGTTTGAGGTCTTCCCTTGCGAGGGGTGAGTGCGGCCTTAAATCTTTGTCCCGGTTCACACCGGGTGGCGACTCCATATTATTTAGTACTTCCCAACTAGTGCCGCGAGCCTAGAAACGACGTCGCCCAGGTCTTGTGTCCACACCCATATCATGTCATCTCCGGGTATGGAGACACATCATCAGTTCAAGGGCGAGGTCCCTATTGACAGCGGTGTTGGGTCGAGGTGCCCAGGGTCGAGGTGCCCCCGTTGTCAATTGTAGTTCCGGGTCGAGGTGCCCAGGGTCGAGGGACCCGCTACATCATCAGCTCGAGGGCGAGGTCCCTATAGTCAGCGGTGTTGGGTCGAGGTGCCCAGGGTCGAGGTGCCCCTGTTGTCAGTTGTAGTTCCGGGTCGAGGTGCCCAGGGTCGAGGTACCCACTACATCATCAGTTCGAGGGCGAGATCCCTATAGTCAGCGGTATTGGTGTAGGACACAGAAACTGGGCGACACATGCTATTCTAGACTCAGGGCCTAGTTGGGAGTACGGAGTAGCCCACGAGGGACTAAACCGGAGAATAATGGAGTCGCCACCCGGTGTGAACCGGGAAAATGATTTAAGGCCGCACTCACCCCTCGCAAGGGAAGACCTCAAACCGTTGGGTTCGGAATGGTCCCTTACTTATGTCGTTTGTAATGAATGGATTTGTGCAATATTAACCAAGTCTACTCAACATACATGTTGGTCAAAGTAGTCTAAATTATAGGTTTGCATGCTTCAACAGTAAACTTTTCATAACGGTAAACATTCGGCATCACACATCAAACATGCTACATACATAGTAATCTAAACATACCTTAACTTAAATTCCTCATATAAAAGGTAAATAACTAAAACATGCTTGAAATAAAAAACAACATTATAATGGCATAATCATGCTCAAATACAAGTTGGATGAAATGAAATACATGAATCCTTCAAGTGGTACGGGGCATCGTATCCCGAGTGCAAACCATAATACCGTCAATTCGGATTCGGCTATGGAATTTATGTCCGGGTTTCCATCCAATATACCACAAGAAAGAACACATATTTCATTCAACCAAAATCACATCATACACCAATTCATTATTTCACGTGAACTAGTTTTAAATAACATGCTCAAATAACCATTCTAAGCCATTATTTCATGTGAATTAATCCTAAACGACATGTCAAGCTAATCATTCATACTAAACACATAAAAATATGTTTCCTAAATCATTATTTCATGTAAATAAATTTAATACAACATACTAAACTAATTGAACACATTAAACACATAAAATACATTTTTTAAGCCATTATTTCAGGTGAGCCAATTCCAACAACATGCCAAGTTAACTACTCATGCTAAAATACCATAAAATACATTTTTAAACCATTATTTTATGTGAGAAAATTCTGTAATATAAACCCTCAGGTCTAACCTTTTTTGTCGTTGCTCGGAGACACGTTACATGACCGTCGGAAAGGCTAAATCACCACGATCACACCGGTTCGCTGTTTAAGTGCTTTGCTCACTGTTTTGCCACTTTGCTCGCTGTTTTGAGTTTGCTTCGCTGCGTTTCAGGTCTTCGTACTTTGCTCACTGGTTGGTGATGTATTTAAGGTTATTTTGGTGGATTTGGAGGGGTATTGGATGGCCGTTTGCTTGGTTCCTCAAAGGATTTCGAGTTCAGTGTTTTGCTCATTGTTTTGGTGAATTTGGTCACTGTTTTGAGTGTAATGAGCTGCTGTTTGGGCGTGAATGATGAGGGTTGGATGAGGCAACTTGTGTACTAGTTTGAGGAGGAAAATGGAGGTGATTTAGGCGCAAGTTGAGGGGCTGAACTGAAGCAGTCTTGTGTGAGGAATAAGAGCAGTTTGGGCGTGTATTTGGAGGCTAAACTGGATGCTTTGGGCGTGAGTATTAGAGCTGATTCCAGGGGAGCTAAAGTGAGGTGATGGTGCGCTGGTTTGAGGGCTGAATGAGAGTGATAGGCGTGAAGGTTTAGGGGGCTGAAGTGAGGCAGTAGGTGCGTGAAGATCAAAGGCAGAAGTGAGGTAATGAAGGGCGAGAGATGAGGGGCTGAAGTGAGGCAGTGTGCGCTGGTTCCAGGGGCTGTATGAAGGCTGTTTTTGTGCGTGAGGATGGGCAGTGAAGGAGAGGACTTTGGGCGTGTGTTGTAGGGGAAATAATGGGCTGGTTTATGATCTCCAAATGCTAAGTGTATGCTCAAATGTGCTAGCTCTTCCAAGGCTGAAAAATGTGTGCTTATATAGGCAATTGGAGTGCATTTATTAGGTTGGCAAGGTGATGTTGAATGGCATTAATTTGGTAGGCAAACTTTGTTGACAAAGGAAGGTAAAGTTGATGTAATTGTGATGGCTTGTTGAAAATGCATAAAGATTGATATTAATGGTGTTGAAAATAAATAAAAGGAGTGTTATAAGTCATGGGCGTGGGGCATTTAGCTTAAATGGTGTGGGGGAGATGCTTGACTTGGTGAGGGAGGCTATTAAATGGTGTAGGGTTGGTTTAATGAATGATTTGGAAAATTGATACCAAGGTAAAAGGTGAGGTCAAAGGTTAAAGTGAATTGGTAGAAGGGTAAATCATATTGGAATAGTGCAAGGAGGGTGAAATTTGGTGTCATGGTCGTGGGCCTCAAGGGTGGTGGGCTTGGTGTTTGGTTGGTTTTGGTTTAATGGGCTTTGGATGCGGATTTGGGTGTCTAGGTGGGCTTGGAAGGGTTTGCGGTGATTTTCGGGTTGTAGACACGCTTTGAAACGAACTTTTAGCAAGCAAACTTTGAGCGAACTCAGCGAATTAATTCCAAAATGTATTATCTCTTGACTTAACCTTTCCTTCGACCGCTTTCCGTGAACTCCACGACTAAAAGGTGGTGCCTCCTTATAAGACTCCTCATCGGGTTCGGTATGCAAAAATGCAATGCCTACAATTGGGTCGAGGTGCCCAGGGTCGAGGTACCCACTACATCATCAGTTTGAAGGCGAGGTCCCTATAGTCAGCGGTGTTGGGTCGAGGTGCCCAGGGTCGAGGTGCCCCCGTTGCCGGATGCAGTTATTGGGATGCGTCCCAGAATCGAGGTCCACTGCAGCACCAACTCAGCTCGAGGCAGCAGCCGAGCCAGGTAAGTGAAAATGCATTGCATAACTTTGATAGGATTGTTCAAAGTCACACACTGCACAAGTCCCATCAAAGTGGGGGCGACTGTAGGCATTGCATTTTCGCATGTGAAACCCGATGATGAGTCTCAGTTGGAGGCACTACCTTTTTAGCTAAGGATATTGCGGGAAACGGAGGTCGGAAGGGGAAATTCAGAATAAGTACGTCATCAAGTTCATTTCACAAGTTCACTGTCTTCGTTAGTGCTGCGTTCGTTACTTCGTTCGAACGTCAGGCAGATTGCGAACGTTCGTGCCGCGTTCGAATGAGCGTTCGAACGGAGTCGGTATTTCTGGTTTTGCTGCTAGCCTCGCACCACAGCCCAATTAGCCCCCCAAAGCCCATAAAACACATCCCAATTTAATTAAATTAAACATTAAATATTAAATAAAATATTTAAACCATTTACCAATTAAATAAAACATAAAATATAATCATACCTAATAAAGATAAATCAAATATATTAACTTCCTAACTAAACAAATCACATACTAAATTAAAAAGATGTCATGCCTAATTAAAATCAATCATAACAAATTAAAAATATTGACTTCCTAATCTAGCCAAGATTTGTCCCCCCTCAATCTTTGACTTTCCTTGCTCAACACCAAATCAAATCCTATTTTTAATGCCAAAATCCATTTCTTGTGAGACAATGTGAAACCCTAGCCCTTCTCTACATAAACAACCCCTCACCAAGACATGCACTCCTCTAGCTCATACACACAACTCACACGAAAATTACAGAAAGAAACACTAGACATCACACGCAAATCACAGGAGAAATAACAAACAATTCTCTTCACCCCCACCCTCACATTACCAAAAGCAACAAGCCCTCAAACACCCTCATATTACCGAAAATACAACAGCCATTCACAACCCCTATAACCATCAAAACATCAGCTACATACACCGAAAATTATCCCTAAAACAGTAACATAACAACTGCACTTAAAACCCACAAAGAACACCCAAAACAGTCTATTGAAACATCAAAACAGTCCACTGAAACAGTAAGCGGAAAATACAGAGGAAACGGCAGCAAAACCACAAGGAAACGGCAGCAAAACCACAAGGAAACAGCAGTAAAACGGAGTCGAAACAGTAGCTTGAGCGGCAAAACAGCGAAGGAAAAGGCAAACCAGTGAACCAGAAAAGTTGCGGAGCTTTACCCCTTCCGATCTTCGTGAAACGCGAGTCCGAGAGACGGCTTAAAAGGTTAGACCTGAGGGTACTTTTCACACTCATCTTTATGTGATTTTTGTTACTTATTTTGATTGTATTTTACTTATTTGTTGAATCTTGTTTGTGTATGATGTGTGTTGTGGGTATTGGATGAATAAAAGAGTGTCGTCTCTCGTGGTATATAGGATGGAAACCCAGACGTAAATTCCGTAGCCGAATTCGAATGGACGGTAGTGCGGTCTGTACTTGGGATACAACTCCACGTACCACTTGAGTAAACGGCACATTCTCTTGTTTCATGTTGCTTTGATTTATTTATTTATTTTTCGTCACTCGAATTCTGCATGTTGCTTATGTATGCATGATTCAATCGAGCGCATGGGCTTAGTAAGTGGAATGAAAGATCCCCTATGGGGAAGGGTTAAAGCTCTTTACCACGATGCTTCGCCGCGCCGGTTGATGTGTGTTCGGTTGAATGCAAGACACGTTCAATCGGGCATACTAGTTTGATATTATTGCTTTCAATTCTATGTATGCATGATTCAATCGAGCGCATGGGCTTAGTAAGTGGAATGAAAGATCCCCTACGGGGAGGGGTTAAAGCCCTTTACCACAATGCTTTGCCGCGCCGGTCGATGTGTGTCCGTTTGAATGCAAGATATGTTCAATCGGGCATGCTAAGTTTGATATTATTGCTTTTAATTCTATGTATGCATGATTCAATCGAGCGCATGGGCTTAGTAAGTGGAATGAAAGATCCCATATGGGGAAGGGTTAAAGCCCTTTACCACGATGCTTCGCCGCGCCGGTTGATGTGTGTTCGGTTGAATGCAAGACACGTTCAATCGGGCATACTAGTTTGATATTATTGCTTTCAATTCTATGTATGCATGATTCAATCGAGCGCATGGGCTTAGTAAGTGGAATGAAAGATCCCCTATGGGGAAGGGTTAAAGCCCTTTACCACGATGCTTCGCCGCGCCGGTTGATGTGTGTTCGGTTGAATGCAAGACACGTTCAATCGGGCATACTAGTTTGATATTATTGCTTTCAATTCTATGTATGCATGATTCAATCGAGCGTATGGGCTTAGTAAGTGGAATGAAAGATCCCCTACGGGGAGGGGTTAAAGCCCTTTACCATAATGCTTTGCTGCGCCGGTCGATGTGTGTCCGTTTGAATGCAAGATACGTTCAATCGGGCATGCTAAGTTTGATATTATTGCTTTTAATTCTATGTATGCATGATTCAATCGAGCGCATGGGCTTAGTAAGTGGAATGAAAGATCCCCTACGGGGAGGGGTTAAAGCCCTCTACCACGATGTTTTGCCGCGCCGATTGATGTGTGTTCGGTTGAATGCAAGATACGTTCAATCGGACATGCTGAGTTTGACATTGTTGTCTTTATTCTTTGTGTTATATGCATCAGGTCTGGCTCCGTTCGAACGCGTTCTCGAACGCTACACGAACGCGAACCTTCTGTTTACCGTTCGAACCCGTTTTCAAACGCTACACGAACGCACATGCACTTCCTTAGTCTCATCATGCATCAGGTTTGGTTCCGTTCGAACGCGTTCTCGAACGCTACACGAACGCGAACCTTCTGTTTACCGTTCGAACGCATTCTCGAACGCTACGTGAACGCACACGCACTTCCTTAGTCTCATCATGCATTAGGCCTGGTTCCGTTCTAACGCGTTCTCGAACGCTACACGAACGTGAACCTTCTGTTTACCGTTCGATCGTGTTCTCGAACGCTACGTGAATGCACACACACTTTCTTAGTCTTATCATACATCAGGTCTGGTTCCGTTCGAACGCGTTATCAAACGACATACGAACGCGAACCTTCTGTTTACCGTTCGAACGCGTTTACGAACGCTACACGAAAGCAAACACACTAAACTGAGACATATTCATCACATGCCATGTATAATTGTTTCTTATGTGATTTTTTTATGAAACCTCATATAGTCATCGTAATGAAAAGCATGTTTATTCCATTGGTTGCGTCATCTGCCTTAGTCTTGATTTAACGCATTACGATTCATATACCTATGTCATGATGACTTCGGAGTATTATTTCTTGTGGTATATCGGATGGAAACCCAGACATAAATTCCGTAGCCGATTCCGAATGGACGGTAGTGCGGTCTGTACTTGGGATACAATTCCACGTATCACTTGGAAAAGTGCTCACATGTATGCTTGTATGGTTAGTATGTATGCTCGTGTTTTCCGTGAACATGATATGCTAAATGAAGTTGTATGTTCGTTGTTACTTTGAGGTATTTTCAAGCATGCAATCTTAGATGTGAAATGTATGTGTAAGTTTCATTTTGTACATGTGAATTTAGAAGCATGATACTCTTGGAAATAAGTGATACTTAAGCCTAATCAAATTATTACATAAATCCTTTCATCACAAGTGGCATGAGTAAGGGACCATTCCGAACCCAACGGTTTGAGGTCTTCCCTTGCGAGGGGTGAGTGCGGCCTTAAATCTCATTTTCCCGGTTCACACCGGGTGGCGACTCCATTATTCTCCGGTTTAGTCCCCCGTGGCTACTCCGTACTCCCGACCGGGCCGCGAGCCCGGGACAGCATGCGTCGCCCAGATTCATGTGTTCCCACAGTAATATTCCCAGATTGCCCTGATACCAAAATCAGCCGCCAACACAAGTGATCAAGTGAAGAATATCTTTAGGTCTCTTCCTAAGGAGTATAGAATTTGCACCACCTCCATCAAAGAATCTAATGATGTCAACACCTTGAAATTGAATGACTTGGTGGGCAAATTATTAGAAAATAATATGGAAATAAAGATGGATTTAAGGGAAGAAGAAAAGAAAAATAAAAAGAGAATAATATTTAAATCATTTGTGAGAAAAGAGGATAGTGCAAGCTCAAGTGATCATAACACAACTTAAAAAAAAATGTATTCAATAAAATAATTTTATATTTTTTTTAATAAAAACTCTCACTTATAACTAAACACTTAAATTTTGTTTAATTAAAAATTTTACTTCTAAAAATTTTACTCATAAAAAAATTATTTAAAGAAGCGGAAAAAATTATAAGAAACAGACAAACCCACGCTCTAAAAGTTGAAGGCACGCGAGAGCTCTCATTTTTTCACTTGAAAATTGAAATCAAAGAACCGCCAACGGGCATTTTTGCTAAAGCCCTAACTGTCGGTCGATCAGTAAAATAATTAAATAATAATCCTAAAAATAATTAAATAAAGTTCCCCCAATAAAAACGTCGCTCTCTTTCACGTTAAGCTGCCGTATTCATTCGATAGTTTCGAGTACTTGCCACTTCAGATTGGCTCATTGGCAATTGAGACATGGCTTCCGATGGATCTAAGCAAGGCGGCGGTTTCTTCGCGTCTCTCACCGCCGGTTTGTCGACTTTTGGCGCCGCCATGAGTAAATCGGTCAACGGGTATATATTTCGATTCCGATATTGATATAAGTTAGCTGATTTGACTTTTGAGTTTTGGTGCTTATGCTTCTAATTTTAGCATGTTACTTGTACATAATAGTATCTTGATTTTGCTTTATGAGATTTCTTATTTCGGCTTGATTTACTCCGATTAGTTGCTTGATCTTATCATTTATGCTGTAATTATAAATATTATTGTTACAGCAATGGCTAATTTCTACTGTGCTTGAAGTATACTCAGAGATCGACATTATCTAGGGTATATGTGAGATTAAGGTGCTTTGAAATGAAATTGCTACCTGTTAAGTATGAGTTGGTGGTTGCTTGGTAGCTATTGAGCTTTCAAAGTTAAGTAGAAGTACAGTAGTTCCAAATATATGCTTAGTTTGAATTGATCATCTAACTTCGATTCGAATTCGATGCGACTATTAGCAGCTCGATCTTTTGGTTTTACAGACGGTGCTTCTGATTTTTGTGAGATTGGGATATCTATCGTTTCTTCTTTCTGAGACTTCTTTCTCACATGGGGACATTTATTGTGTTTCCGTTATTCAGTTTATTGGGATATGAAGGGCTAGAAGTTGTTAATCCAGAAGGAGGCACTGAAGACGCTGAGGAGGAAGCAAGAAAAGGAAGATGGAAGCAAGAGGTACAAAGTAGAATATTTCCCCCCTTGTTCTTCTATATCCAGAGGTCATGGTTGTCTGATTGTATCATATGCATTAGGCACTAGAATCTAGGATCATGGCTACAACAAGAAAGTTTATATTATTTAGTGAGCTGCATATTCATTTCTTGATGTTTTTTATTTCCAGGAAAGGGACAATTATTGGAAGATAATGCAAAAGTATATAGGTGCTGATGTCCAATCCTTGGTGACTCTTCCCGTATTTATTTCTGAGCCAAGTTCAGTGTTGCAGAGAATTGCAGAGGTTTGCGTTTTCTGGATTGAACTTGACTGCACTCAAGTTATTTTATTTTATGCTTTTCTGCTCCATAGAAGTTTACTAATTGTATGTTGTCTGTGGCAGTTGATGGAGTACTCCCACCTTCTGGATATGGCAGATGAATGTGAGGATCCTTACATGAGATTGGTGTATTCTTGTAAGAATAATATTGAACCCTCTGCCTCTTTGGCTCGCTCTCTATCTATCTATCTATCTATCTATCTATCTACCGTGCGGGGTGTACTTTCTCGTATGTTCACACAAAAATTTCATGTGGACATCTGCACGAATTATTTTGTTTGTTTGTATGTATATGCATAGTTCTTCTCTCATACGGATGTTCGCACGAAATGTCGGAAAAAAATCCATGAGAAAGTACATGTACCATCTCGTCGGTCCACACGAAAATTTCATGTGGACATCTGAGAATTTTTTTTTTATATAGAGAGAGAGAGACACACACACATCTATCTAACTACCTCCATATCCATATATCTATATGCGGAGATCTAATTGTTGTAAAATATGGAGAAACAAATCTTTGAACCAAGAATTATTTAAAGACCAAAAATTGTCATTTCTGATGATGATGCAACTCTATAAACAAAGAAGTTGAATACTTTTTTAGTCTTCATACCAATTCCTTGTACAAATCAATTATGGCTTTATCTGTGCTGTTGCCAGCACATATCTTTGACATTCATAAGATGTGTGACTCACAGATGCTTATTGCAGCATCATGGGCTATATCCATCTACTTTGCCTATCGACGAGCCTGGAAGCCATTTAATCCGATGCTTGGTGAAACTTTTGAAATGGTTAATCATGGTGGTGTTACATTTATAGCTGAACAAGTGAGTTTTATAGGCATAATTCTCTAATTAATTCTGTTTTCTGGATGATTTTTTTACGGCAATGAGCAGTTATTCCTTTTTCATATAAAGCTTAGATTTTAGTGGAGTTATCTTTAAAGAAGCAAGTATTCCTTGCCTTAATGTGTTTATGTCATGCCTGTTTTTGAGTCCCTCTAATTCATATTTTTGTTTCAGGTTAGTCATCACCCTCCAATGAGTGCTGGGCATGCTGAAAATGAGCACTTCACTTTTGATGTGACTTCGAAGTTGAGAACTAAATTTTTAGGAAACTCTATTGATATTTATCCAGTTGGAAGGTAAAAATAAATATAGTTTGCCCATCCACTCAATGAAATTCTTGATGTTGATCTGTCTAAAGTTGGTCTTTCAAATGTGAGCTTGTTTTTGTTTGCTGTATTTTTATTTTGTAGAATAAGGTGTCAAATATCTTCTTTGCAAGTACCTTTTGTTTGATTGGTGGCAGCAGTCAAAAGCTTTACATTACGTCAGCATCACACATTTTAAGTTAAAAGTGTAATTGTGATTAATTTGTTCCTCCCTCTTCTCGAACTTTCAGTTAATGATTTTTGTTTTGAGATGCTTAAATCTTAATATTGAGCATATGATTGATAGGTTTAGAGAAGTGGAATTTATTTGCCCTTGTTTCTGGGACTATATTAATTTGGCGACTTTACCCACACACTCGAATTAGAGTTGTCCAACTTGGAAGATTTTTAATGCTTGAGACTGAGTTCGCTTCTGCTGATATGCTAGAATCCTCTGATAGAACCACAGTAAGAAAGGAGTGCTTTGTGTGTGTACACAGCCAGGAACTGATAATATTATATTCACTTAAGCCATTATCTTGATTCTTGAAATATAGTTCTTTTCCCCATGTGATAATTTTTTCTGTAGTAAGTGAAATTCATGACTAAGCACATTTTTAACTTGCAAGATTATAACTGTTTCTGTGTACTTGGCTTTTTGAGTAAATCTTTTGTGCAGGACACATGTGACCCTTAAAAGAGATGGGGTAGTACTCGATTTGGTGCCCCCTCCCACAAAAGTACACAACTTAATTTTTGGACGAACTTGGATTGATTCACCAGGGGAGATGGTGATGACAAACTTGGCCACAGGCGACAAAGTGGTACTATATTTTCAACCATGCGGATGGTTTGGGTACTATTTCTTATTCCCTTTTAATATCGAGCTCGTCAGCTATTTGTTGTATATTATAATACATGCTTGCTGATTTTAGCAAATACCAGCAGTGGCAATTTTGTATGCATAAGCTATGTTTAGCCCTAACCATCTTATAATGTCTCAAAAGCATGACTAGATCATGCAGATTTGCGTATGAAATGAAATGAATAACATAAAAGCTCAACTTGTGTTTTCCCTTCCTAATATAGTCCAAGGAAGATGGTAGCCTTGGATCATAATAATTTCTCCTATTTTGGTTTTTAAAGTTGATTTTACATGTCTTCTGCAGAGCTGGTCGCTATGAAGTGGATGGATATGTATATAATGCTGCTGAGGAACCTAAGATATTGATGACTGGGAAATGGAATGAATCAATGAGTTATCAACCCTGTGACGCAGAGGGGGAGCCACTTCCAGGCACTGAATTAAAGGAGGTTGGTTTGGTTTTTTCAGATTTCTTTGGTTGTTTATACCTTCTTTTGGCCGAGTTGGAATATTAATAATGAAGTTAAGAAACAGATTTGTTACTCTTTTATTGAACTAATTTGCTTTACTGTTATCATCCTACTGCAGGTTTGGAGAGTGGCTGATGCTCCTAAAGATGACAAATACCAGTACACATATTTTACACACAAGTTAAACAGTTTTGACACTGCTCCTAAGAAGTTATTGACATCCGATTCCCGTTTACGTCCTGATAGATACGCACTAGAGAAAGGAGACCTTTCCAAAGCTGGTTCCGAGAAGAGCAGGTATCTCTCTCTCACACGCGCACACACTTTATCTTCATCGTGAGAAAAATCTCTTATATGGCAATATCACTTTCTTTTTTGTTTGATCCATGTGGAACTTGTGCCTTTGTTGTGTCGATGTGTAGATTGGAGGAGAGGCAAAGAGCTGAAAAGAGAATCCGCGAGGCTAAGGGTCATCAGTTTACTCCAAAATGGTTTGACATTACCGATGAAGTCACCCCTACTCCTTGGGGTGACTTGGAGGTGTTCCGTTACAATGGCAAGTATACCAAACTTCGCGCTACTTTAGATAATTCAGAAAGCCTTGCAGAGATTAACCCCGAGACAACCGAATTCAACCCCTGGCAATTTGAAGAATCTGCTGCTGAATGAGGAATGCCACAATGATTACTTCCTATTGTATTTTATGCATTATTTGATTCTTTATTCCATTCTATTGTGTTACCTAGTTTCAATTTTGATAGAACCTTTAAATATGAAAATGGAGTAAGGTTTCTGTTGATATTGCATGCAACTTCAATCAGATAATTTTGACCCCAACAGTTTCAAGTGCCGCAAAATGCCGACGGACTATTTATGGGGGACAAAACATTATAACCTACTACTCCTAAGAAGTCATGGACTCACTAAAATTCTCTAGAAGAGATCCCTAAGTTCAACGAATTAACTCCTTAAACTCTCTTGAGCTAGCTCCATTGAGATCAGGGCCTCCCCGACTATGACCCGCAGAATTTTTTAGTTATAATATCACAATAACATAATAGTTAAGGGTCTCGATTTTTTCAATCATATAATATGTGATATCGTCAATGACCTTAAAATATAAAAATCGCCTTAGGTCCCTAGTATGTCAGGATCGGTTATAATTGAGATGATCATATTATCTTCCCTAAGCTCCCATGAACTTTCCGTCTAGTTAATTTGTGTAGTCACTAGATTACATTCCACCGTAAAAATTTGGATATTGACTCGTAAAAATTTGTGTTAAAACACTAGGTATCCTTGACATTTTGAGTTCCTACTTGAATCTCAACTAATACTGCAGTTGCCACATCTTGTTGAAATGAAGGAATTCCGGCCTATTAGCTTATGCAATGTGATGTACAAGATTATTTGTTAGGAGATGATAACTTCAGCCTTAAGTAATACTTTATGAAGTTATTATATATTTTTTTAAACGTTAGAAATTCCGCCATTAAATCATTCTAAGAACAAATATAATACAAACTTAATTGAATTTGTTGAACTATGAGCATTCATATTTTGGTCATTAAGGAAATTACAATTTCTGTTAATTTGATTTGGTACATTGGACTCGTATATGATGCTTCGTTAATATTATCATTTTTTTTTCTTTTGCTTCTGTTGGATTTCATTTGACAAATTTTATTATATTGTTTATGTTTATTATTTTTTCATTTTTTTTTTATTAACAATTCATAAACTTGTTAAAATCTAACGGAATTCGTATAAAACAATTCTTTAAAATATGTGAAAACATGAATAGAATTAAAACAATCCATAAATTTATCAGAATCCATGAATTATAGAAAAAAATTAATTAAAATCTTAATTGAATAGGCTATTTTAACATGAAACTCAAATATTGGTAGAGAATGCATGACACTCGGAGTCGACCAATACCAACTCGGGTGGTTCGGGCCAGGTTCAAGTGTATTTTATATTTAGGTATTACAATTTACAAACCCAAATCCTTTTTTTAATTTTTTGGATTTTTAAAAAAAAAATTATATATTTTTTTATTTGTTTTTTTAATGAAATCCGAATACTTGTAGCGAGATTTTATAAATCCAAATTTTCGAAGGTAAAATCTGTATCCGGATTAAAAAATTATCATCTCTAAAAATTAATATTTTTATCATTATTAAAAAGGCTGTTTTTATTTTCATTATTAAATTTATGACAAAATAACCATTGGGTACTGTGAAAATTGAAGTATTATATTTTATCATTAAACTTAAAACAACTAATGAAAAAGTAGTAAAATATTAGATTTTGTAAAACTTTAATAATATTATTTTACCATAAGTTTAGTGATAATATATAATGTTTCAAAATTCACATGTATTGAGGTGTGATATTTTACTAATTATAATTTATAAATCTTACATTTAACCAAAAAATATTATATTTTACTACTATATGTTGACGGCGGATTTTGGTCTCAGGGTAATATGAGAATATCACCTCCGAGGTAATCCTCATTCAATAGTGAATTTGTTTGGTTATGAGGGACCAAAAGCAAATTTAGCGGGAGACGGGAAAACACACCAATCGACAAAGAGATTTAACGTGGTTCGGTGGATTTTGGGATCCGACCTACGTCCACGGACAAGAACAGGGTGGTACTCTTTTTATTACTCAAATACACTCCTCGTGTCTCTTCTTTGCTTTTACAAATCGGAGCTTTATGATTCTAATTCCTCACTCTTGTGATGATTTTCAGATGATGCCTTCAACTTTTTCTTCTACACTCACTCTACCCTCCTATTTATAATGGTGAAGAAACCAGATTCCTATTTGTACAAGAATTCCCAATTGGAGATGGTCTCCTTTTCCTATCAGGATTCCTAGTCAAAACTATTCCATTTTCCCATAAGGATTCCTAATCAAAACTATATTTACTTCCTTTATCCTATTAGGATATTAAGTTATTATTTTACCCCATTAAAGTAGGACAACTTATCCCTTTTCCGCAAGAATATGATGCTTTATCTTCCTGAGCACGCCTCGTCATGTGCTCGGTCTTCATGAGGTCGGTCATAATGGTTATTTGAACTGAGAATGCCGCTGTCGATCTGATAATTGCCCGGTCATCTGAACCAAAGTGCTCGGTTACCGATCATAAAGTGCTCGGCCCTTAACTCATGTGGTCGGGTCGGTATTAATGATCTCGATCAACAAGGGAATTTACCCTTTTACCCATCCCGTGCTGCTTAAATATCATAGTGCTTAAAAACACCATCAACATATATCCCCTAGTTCTCGGTAACAACGAGTTTGCGAGTTGATGCCGGGAACTATAAAAAAAGATGGTGTGCCGATGAATTCGTCGGTGGTCACTCCAGGAACCGCAGAGAAAAATGTGTTGGGTGTAAATCTGGTCCTTCCTGCCACCTTCATGTTGACGACAGTCGACTCGGTGGGACGTAACCCGACCTCGAGCTGAAGAAAGACTTGGCTCTGGGGGAATATTACATCCCCAGTCCAAAGAAGCTGACTCGGTGGGACGTAACCCGACCCCGAGCTGAAAGAAAGACTTGGCTCTGAGGGAATGTTACATCATCAGTCCAAAGAAACTGACTCGGTGGGACGTAACCCGACCCCGAGCTAAAAGAAAGAGTTGGCTCTGGGGGATTGTTACATCCCCAGTCCAAAGAAGCCGACTCGGTGGGACATAACCCGACCCCGAGCTAAAAGAAAGACTTGGCTCTGGGGGAATGTTACATCCCCAGTCCAAAGAAGCTGACTCGGTGGGACGTAACCCGACCCCGAGCTGAAAGAAAGACTTGGCTCTGGGGGAATGTTACATCCCCAGTCCAAAGAAGCCGACTCGGTGGGACGTAACCCTACCCCGAGCTAAAAGAAAGACTTGGCTCTGGGGGAATGTTACATCCCCAGTCCAAAGAAGCCGACTCGGTGGGACGTAACCCGACCCCGAGCTGAATAAACAAGTGGCCTCGGCGGAACGAAGTCCATCCCCGAGCCGAATAAACAAGCGGCCTCGGCGGAACGAAATCCAGCCCCGAGCCGAATAACCAAGCAGCCTCGGCGGAACGAAATCCAGCCCCGAGCCGAATAAACAAGCGGCCTCGGCGGAACGAAATCCAGCCCCGAGCCGAATAACCAAGCAGCCTCGGCGGAACGAATCCAGCCCCGAGTCGAGTAAACAAGCGGCCTCGGCGAAACGAAATCCAGCCCCGAGCCGAATAACCAAGCAGCCTCGGCGGAACGAAATCCAGCCCCGAGCCGAATAAACAAGCGGCCTCGGCGGAACGAAATCCAGCCCCGAGCCGAATAACAAGCGGCCTCGGCGGAACGAAATCCAGCCCCAAGCCTAATAAACAAGCGGCCTCGGCGGAACGAAATCCAGCCCCGAGCCAAATAACCAAGCGGCCTCGGCGGAACGAAATCCAGCCCCGAGCCGAAAATAAACATCGATCTCGGCGGTACAATAGCAGACCCGAGTCGGAAAGAAACATCGTTCTCGGCGGACCCGAGCCGGAAAGAAACATCGGTCTCGCGGTACAAGAGCAGACCCGAGCCGGAAAGAAACATCGGTCTCGGCGGTACAAGAGCAGACCCGAGCCGGAAGGAAACATCGGTCTCGGCGGTACAAGAGCAGACCCGAGCCGGAAGGAAACATCGGTCTCGGCGGTACAAGAGCAGACCCGAGCTGGAAGGGAACATCGGTCTCGGCGGTACAAGAGCAGACCCGAGCCGGAAGGAAACATCGGTCTCGGCGGTACAAGAGCAGACCCGAGTCGGAAAGAAACATCGGTCTCGGCGGTACAAGAGCAGACCCGAGCCGGAAAGAAACATCGGTCTCGGCGGTACAAGAGCAGACCCGAGCTGTAAAACATATATCAACAAAATGGACTCGGCGGTACAAGAGCAGACCCGAGCCGTAAAACAAATATCAAAACTATTGTGTGGGCTACAACAAACAAGCATAAATAAATGTCAGCCTAAGACAGAAGAGGTCTTACTCACATTTTTGGGATCCGTTGTCTTTCTTGCAACTCTACAAGGGTCACTACAAGTAAGACTCTTCTTAATACATCCTCTCTGCATCTCAGCATTCCATGCATCTGACCGGATGACTTCCGCTATCAACTTTGGTCGACCTCAAAAACCGAATGGTCTGTGTACACACTGAGATAGCCTTCTTTCACCAAGTCTTCCACCTGCTCCCGCAGGTCTCTGCACTCATTCGTGGCATGTCCCCTTACGTTATGGTAGATACAGTAAGCCCTACTATTCCCTCATCAATCGGGAACCTCCTTAAATTAGGCTCGGCCAACAGACATTTATCCTGGATTTCCCGAACTATCTGGGCCATAGGTTTGTTCAGGGGGGTGTGTTACTGTCCTCCCCGCGACACGGTTGACTTGGACAGATGACTTTATCCCTTGAACATGATTACTCAGAGGTGTCGGTCTGAGTTTCTTCTGCTCCGGGACCGGTCTCCTCAAATTTTTGATCGAATCCCACTGATTGTCTGACATGAGTATCTTAGCCTTTCAGGTGTCTACTCCCCGGACAATCTTTTTCTCCTCCTCTATTAAGATAAACTTCATGGCCAACTCCAGGGCAGTGGCATAATCCGATACGTCTTGAATTCTCAGGTGAGTCCATAACTTCCCGACCTTCAGACCTCCTTTGAGACTTTCTAGCGCTTCCGATGACTCGTACGCTCCGACCTCGAGCACCAAATTGTGGTACCTTTCAATAAAATTCCTCAGGGGTCATCATCCCCCTGCTTCATCAGTCTCAATTCTCCCACCATTTTCTTTGGGACGCATGCCCCTTTGAAGTGCCGAATAAATGACTTACTGAGTTGCGCGAAGCTTCCGATGCTCCCTGGGGCTAGACTTCTGAACCACAGAATGACAGATCCTCCCAAGGTTAGGGGGAAAACTTTACAAACGGCATCCCCTACTACTCCTTGGACCTCCATTAATAGGACAAAACTTTCAATATGAGACTTTGGATCTGAATGGCCTTTGTAGGGCATCATGGATGGCATGTTGAAACGTCTTGGGAATTTTGCCGACCTTATTTCTTCTGTGAAGGGAGATTCAACCTCGTCGTCCCGAGCATCTGATGTATCATTTTTGGGGTTTACTCCCCACTTGGCCATTTCTTTTCTTACCAAGACTTTATACTGCCATCTGTGTCACTATGCCGCCTCCCGCGGCCTTCTTCGCGTCTGTCACCACGGGTGCGGCGTTCCTCATGACTTGAGACTTCCCGTCCAGTTTCACTATCCTTCATGTTTCCCCTCTGGTATCGTGAGAGCCATCACAGGATGAATCTGGCGACTGTCTCCCCTCTTCTTCTTCCCACGTATCATCTGTTTGTAAATCTTTTTCTACCACTACGGACCTCAATCCGTAGGGACCCTTCCTCCTCGGTTCATCGTCATCACTCACATCTGCGACCCTTTTTCCTTCCGCTATTTCGCCTCTCCTCCGACTGGTTCCGGCTTCAAGTTTCTCAGTTTCTTATTCTCTCTTCCATCCTCTCCAGTTTGTTCATCATGGATTTCAGAAGGATTTGATTTTCCTCCTATCTTTCCTCATATTTTCCTTCATTTTCTCCATCCATTCTGCTGTTGAACTCCCTGATGACTGGCGATTTCCTCCTTCTGCCATGTCTTACCACGCGAGCTGCTTTTTGTTGAGTCCCCACAGACGGCGCCAACTATTGAGGGAAGATTGTCTCGGGAGTAATATTTCCATATTGCCCCTGAGACCAAAATCAGCCGTCAACACTATATATTCACAAATTTTATTACGAAACTTTACATTTTATTATCTATCTACAAAACCTTACATTTTTGCTAATGTAATAAAAATTATACTCTAATAATTCTTATACCTATTTTATATTTTTCTATATTTATTTATATTTTTCTATACTACTTCTTTTCGTAATTATAATATTTTAAAGTAAAACATAAAATTTATAAAGATTAATAGTAGAATCTTACATTATAATATTTATTATACCAATTTATTATTTTTCGATTTCCTAAAATAATAATAACCTAAAAAATATAAGTATGAGGAGATGCACGTCACGTTTTAGAAATTCAACGGTAAAAAATTAAAATTAAAATTAAAAAACGCCACGTCATCATAACACGTCAGATGCCACCAAAACAAACTGGTCAACTTCAATTTTTTCTGTCTGCCCAAATTGTCCCTGAAAATTCGTCTCCCTTTTTGAACGTCTGTCATCGTCTCCACGTGTCCTCCCCACACATGAAGTGTGATCTCCTTTGGACGCGTGGTAGCTTGAGGGCAAAAAAGGAAATTGACTTATTGAAAAGGTTGAAAGTCAAAAGTACATGCCTCACTGACTGTGATTGTTTCAGTATTGCTACATAAACCCAAACGTCGTTTTCAAGTGAGATGGGTCGATCCTCTATTCCTCTTTTAGTGGGCAAATTATTACAATGTCTTCATTTATGTAAATAGATTCGGTCACGGTTCCGATTTATGACTGAAATTGAATCGGAATTGAACCGAAATTTATTTCAATTCGATAATGGTTTCACATAATTTAAAATCTTAATATTACTAATTTTTTTCCCTATAAAATAAGGAAACAAACCAATTTTTTCGATTCGGTCAGGTTCTACGATTCCAAAAAACTGAAATCGTAAAACCCGACGGTTCGATTTTAGAACCGAACCAAACCATGGCCGGATTCGGTTCGGTTCGGTTGTCAGATTTTTTATAATTTTTAATATTAAAAATTATTAAAATTAATTATTATATTTATATATAATATTTTTATTTAATTAAAATTATTGATGACCACATGCTAATATCAGTCCATACAATCAACCGAACCAATAATTTATTAAATTTCTGAGATATGATTCAGTCACATGTGGTCGCTCATTTTAAGAACACACAGCATAGATGTTTAAGTTTTTTGGGGTATTTTTTTTCATTTTATTTTTTACATTGACTGTTAATAACTTGAAAGATTTAATTTTGTTTTACAAATTAGGATAAATGTTGAATTTTCTTCTCTTATGATAAATTTTAGAAATGGGAATCTGAAAAAGTTTAATGCTTGTTTATATTTAGGGTCTAAGAAGTTGGGATTTTTGAAAGAAAGAATCTAACTTTGTGAAGAAATTTGGCTGTTTGATTGACTGGCGATTGGATTCTTGCTGTTTGAGGTTTAAATTGTTTAGGGTTGTGAGAAATTGGTGATTATGGATCCGAGGTTGAGGGGATTTTCGGGTTCGGGAAATGGGATCCAATTGACTAATCAGCATGTATCTGTTTTCCCAAATCAGAACCTTGTTGCTGGAAGATTAGAGGATATTTTTCTAGATCGTAGTTTCAGGGACTATCCTTACCTTCAACCCGATCCGACACCAAGCAATGTTGTTTCGAGTTTGAGTGTGAACCATGAGGAGGATTCTCCGGAAGATTGTGATTTTTCAGATGCAGTTTTGAGATACATAAACCAGATGCTTATGGAAGAAGATATAGAGGAGAAGAATTGCATGCTTCAAGAATCTTTGGATCTTCAAGCTGCAGAGAAATCGTTTTATGATGTCCTTGGCAAGAAGTATCCTCCTTCCCCCGAGCATAATTTGACTTATTTTGATCAAAATGGGGAATTCCCAGATGGTGATGCCTCTAAAAATTTGGAAAGTTGCTCACATTATGGGAAGCCTCGTGCGCTAGGCGATCCTTTTTACATCAATGGTGGCAATGATGTGAGGTATTTTACTTCCCAATTACAAAATCTTCCACTTTCTACCATATCTCAAACATCTTATAGCTCTTCAAATTGTGTAATCACAATTGTGGATGGACTGGTGAACTCTCCAAGCAGTAATCTTCAGCTTCCTGGTTGGAATAACGAGAGCCAATCCATATGGCAGTTCAGGAAGGGGATTGAGGAGGCTAATAAATTTCTACCTAGTGAAAATGAGTTGTTTGTCAATTTGGAGCCGAATGGAGGGGCTAATGAGGTTGTAGTGAAGGTGGAGAAAGAAGAGGTGGGAGATTTTCCTCTTAATGGATCAAGGGGAAGGAAGAATCCTTACAGAGAGTGTGTAGATTTAGAAGAAGAAAGGAGTAGCAAGCAGGCAGCTGTTTTTCTAGAATCCCCTCTGCGAACGAAGATGTTTGATATGGTGTTGCTTTGTTTAGGAGGTCGCTCGCCTACTGTTGCTCTTCGTGAGGCCTTGAAGAATGCATCAAGTAAAAATGCGAAGCAGAATGTACAATCAAAAGGATCTAACGTTGGAAAGGGTCGTGGCAAGAACCAAAGTGGGAAAAAAGAGGTGGTAGATTTAAGAACTCTCTTGATTCATTGTGCACGAGCTGTTGCTGCCGATGATCGAAGAAGTGCACATGAATTGCTGAAGCAGATAAGGCAGCATTCTTCTCCTTTTGGGGATGGAAATCAGAGATTGGCTCATTGCTTTGCTGATGGCCTTGAGGCGCGCTTGGCTGGTACCGGTAGCCAGATTTACAAAGGCCTCATTAATAAGAGAACATCAGCTGCTGACATCTTGAAAGCTTACCAGCTATATCTTGCTGCATGCCCTTTCAGAAAGTTGTCTAATTTTACTGCAAACAAAACAATAATGAGCTTGGCAAAAAATTCAATGAGACTTCATATCATAGACTTCGGTATCCTATATGGTTTCCAGTGGCCCACCCTTATTCAGCGCATTTCAATGAGACTGGGTGGACCTCCAAAGCTTCGAATTACAGGAATAGAATTTCCCCAACCTGGTTTCCGCCCAGCAGAGCGAGTTGAGGAAACAGGACGTCGCTTGGCGGATTATGCAAAGGAATTCAATGTGCCTTTTGAGTACAATGCCATAGCAAAAAAGTGGGACACCATTCAACTTGAAGAACTCAAAATTGAGAGGGATGAAGTCCTGGTTGTTAATTGCTTGTATCGGGCCAAGAACTTGCATGATGAAACTATTGCAGTGGATAGTTCCAGAAATATTTTTCTCAATTTTGTGAGGAAGATTAATCCAGATATGTTCATTCACGGGATTACTAATGGAGCCTACAATGCACCCTTCTTTGTTACCCGGTTCCGAGAGGTTCTGTTTCACTTCTCTGCAATGTTCGATATGCTTGAAACAATTGTACCTCGTGAAGATCGAGAGAGGATGGTTATCGAGAAAGAGATCTTTGGGAGGGAGGCCTTGAATGTTATAGCTTGTGAGGGCTGGGAAAGAGTGGAGAGGCCAGAGACATACAAGCAGTGGCAGGTCCGTAATCTTAGGGCTGGGTTTGTTCAGCTCCCTTTAGACCAAGATATAGTGAAGATGGCAACCGATCGAGTGAGGTCCGGTTACCACAAGGACTTTGTTATAGATGAAGATAACCGGTGGCTATTGCAGGGATGGAAGGGACGGATCATCTATGCCCTTTCAACTTGGAAACCTGCATAGCTTGAAAATCGCGCTTGTTAGGAAACTGATTGATGTCTTGACCCCTTTCACGCTCTTGCAGGGATAATATTATAAAGGTAAGGCTTTTCTTTGGTTTTCATTTCTGGTCTTGCAATATGTTTATCGGTTGTTCTCTTGAGCAAGACTAGTGACATGTTTGCAAATGTGGCAGGTAAATATGGTAGCTAAATATTACTCAATATCCTGGACAAATGAAGTTTCCTTGGTTCACTTCTATAAGAATGAACCAGAACTTGTAGAACTTTCTTGCAGGTAAGTATTTTTTTGGTTGAGCTCTCATTGTTCCATTTGTAATTTGACAAGCTAAACTAGTAAATAATCATGTGAAATTTTAACATGTAGATGCAATTGTACGACACGGTTTAACATGAACATCAAATTTTCCGCAGTTGTTCTAGAAACGGTATGTGTGCGAGTTCAGCTTCATTATCATTCTTGTATTTTGAGATTAACTCTCTCTATACTGCTGTAGTGTGCATGTTGATAATGAACCTTTTATCTTCATAGGCTCAATTTTTTTCTTTTTCATATTTGTTATCCCAGATTGTAATGAACCTCATTGTCTTTACAAGCCTTCCAAAATTATATTTTAGCATTGAAAGTGATATTTTTGATGATTGGTTCAATTTCTGATTCCTATCCTTTTCGTCTTTAAGGAACCCATATAAATCATGTAAGATTAGTTTTCAATCCTCACCAAAGAAATCATAGACGAAGAGAGAGCTATGAAAGTTCTAATAAGCATCTTCTTTGAACTTTCTAAGAACAGCTGCTACTTTGGTGCATGTCAACGAGCGAAGACCCTTCATTACCAAATTTGGATTCAGTTTTTGAGCTGCGCTAAGTTTTTTTTTTAAAAATATTAGAAACCCTGTCGTCAAACCACCCGATTTGGGTTTATGCTGAGCAGGTAAAACACCTGAATGTCGTAGGCTCTAATAAGAAATATATCTCATGGACTCGAACCCAGAACCTGCCAACTAAGTCCTAATTCCTAAGTCTGTTGCCACCAAGTCACATCATTTGGGGATTGTGCTAAGCTTTTCATTATCTTTTGTCTCACATGTTTTAATAGTAATGCACGATTTTTTATTATTATCCAAGAACGTATTATAATCAATATTATTCTATCAATCTTAGGTTATTGAATATTGTAGCAATGATACTCTCTCTGGGCAAGAAATAGAATTATTATTTCCCTTAATTCGAAAATAAAGTTCTAAACTGCCTCTCAGTAATTATACAACTGAGTGGTTGAATTAGTTTCTTCACTAAATTTACACCAGGTCAGTGTAAATAAGATTGACGTAGAATCTGTGATGTATGGAAAAGATAAAGAGGCAGCAGAAAGAATTCATTCCAGTGCATAAAGACTCCAAGGGTTATGATGTTGAAGAGTAAATGACATAGTAGTTTGTGGACTCAGTTTCTGGACAGCCAATCATCTCTAATTTCTTTATTCTCCGAACGTCCTTCATTATTCTAGCGAGATTTCCTTCCCAAATTTCTCAAGTTTCATCTTTTTGACGTTATTATACTCTATCCTGAATCATTATGTCGCCATTAAGCTCAGTAAGATAGTTAACTGAGCAGGGACTCTGCATTGTATGCTCGAGTATGACTGTAATTTACAGTCCAGGGCTGGATGCTGAAATAATGATCAATCCAATACAATTTTATTAGTATATTTTTAATTATTTTAATAAATTAATGATTATACAGAAATGTGAATTGTTTTATCATAAAAGAAAATTCACTTTTGACTTCAAAGTGATGTTGAAGTATTATAAAAAACAGTAGGAATAAGTGATATATGTTGTAAACATTAGAGGAGAAAGTGGCAATCTCCACTAATAGGAATTTATTACAACCTCAAATCATGCCAAAAATACCGAATTCGAACTCGAGACCTCTTATTTTTACTAAAAAGATTTTACCAACTGAATTAACCGACACAATATTTAGTCAAGCACTTTTAGCTCCTGCTGAAACAAAGAAGCAAAAATGTCCATTTCTTGCTTCTCTAAGACCAAACCAACCTCAACACCACCATGCCCATCTCTACTCTCCACCAAAGAGATAGATCCTGTGCTAAATATTGTCAAAATCTCCACCTTCTTTGGCTTTCCCCATCCAAAATCAGTCTTATAAGCATCAAACCTATTGGACCCAAATACCCCAAGCCCCTGTACTCCTTGAGCTACTGATTTAAACATTGGCAGTAACTTCACAAGCTTTTCCTCAAATCCTTCTATTGTTAATCCTTCCTTCAACTCTTTGATCACATCACTTAACTTCTCTGCAACAAATGCAACTCCAGTTTCCTGCATGAAATCTCTAGCTTTTGCAGCCATCCCATGTGTTCCCACACAGTTACCGAAATAATTCGCGGGGATTGGGATATCTAAACGGGTCCTATAATCCGCTGTGAACCCAAATATAACATCTCGATCGATTTCTCCGCCTCTGGCTTTAACCAGGCAAGTATATACACAAGCACATGCAAGCACAAAAGTTGATAAGTGCAGTTCCTTTGATTGTTTCACTTCCAACATAGACAATACCTTATCCCTCAGGTTCTTAATATCTTCACAAGTCAACACAAATGTGGCTCGAACCAATTTGGTCACATCCACAGAGCTTGGCAAGAACTTCAAGCTTCGTTTGCTGGGACTCGAATCAGACCCAATAAAAGCTAACCAGTTGTTAATGAACATCATGTCAATTCCTGTAGGGTCACTGATGACAGTCCTGTCAAAAGACGGAGTCAGTTTCGGTGATAATGAAGGAGTTTCATCATCTTGTTTGCATAAATAAGCCCATGATTTCATGAACATTAATGAACTTCTTCCATCTAATACAACATGGTGAGTTGAAATGCCAATGCAGAACCCTTCATTGGGAAACAAGGTTATCTGGATAGCAATCACCGCGGTTTTGTCATCAGCTGTCGACAACTTGGGCGCCAAGGGAAGAAACTCAACAGCTTCGCGGATTCCATTTCCGCAGAGACAGTTGAAGTCGGAGTCAGACTCAGCAACTGTGACTGAGACACCCTCATTGGGGAAGTAGTAGATAGCTGGTTTAGAGGCACGTGAAGGCCACATGAGACTACCGGCGAGGGGGAGATAATGAAGGAGAGTAAGTGAAAGAGAGTGCTTAAGCTTGGGGAGGATTACAGTGTTGAATGAATCAGAAGTTAAATCAGTGAGTTGATAGAAGAAGAGGCGTTCTACAGGAAGAAACTTGAACCAGTAAGTGTCAAATAAGGTTAAAGGGAAAGAAAACTCAGAGGTTGGGTTGGAGAAAGGGGTGATTCTGGTAACCTCATGTATTTTTACTTTCATTTTAATGGGATTTTCCATGATAGAGATGATATGGCAAGAAATTAAGAAGCAAGCTGAAAACAGTAGATGTGATAATATTCTTTTACCATGCATGCTTGCTGCATTTAAATAGCCTTTATCATGTATTTTGATACTCTCTTGTGAATAAAATCGGCAATTCCTAGTGACAATCGTCAGATATTCGATTATTATGATATTTAATATCTTATTTCTTTTGTGAAGATCGAAATAATTTTAATTTTTTTGGATAGTGAATACCCGATAATCGATATTCAATATTCGAAAAATTAAAAATTTTAATTGATTAATAATTTGAAAAATTATTATTATTATTATTTAGTTTATTTAGTTGGTTATCATCGAAATACTAAATGTCATATAAATAAAAACCTAACTATTATCTATTAAACTTGAGATTAAAAAAAAAAAAAATTTTGATTGGATAATATAGGATATCCAAAATAAACCATCATAACAACCCTAACCAAAAGACAACACAGACACAAATGCTCGAACACAGACAGAAATATAATAGCTATATTTAGATCAAAACAAGAATTATGTTGTTTAGAAAATTGACAAATTATTTTATTTCCTATATGTTATCGAACAGTTGAATTCCGGCATGCAGCTGTTTAATACCAAATTATCAATTCGAAAGAAAACTAACCCATTTTCTTTTTGAGTTGTTGGAAATCTCATCGTCAAATCACTCATTTTGAGCTTAAGTGGAGCAGGTAAAATCTCCGACTGTCTTAGACTTTTATAAGAAACGCACTCGCTGAATTCAAACCTAAGATTTTAAAGTGAGATCCAGAACCCTACACCATCAAATCACGTTTCTTGGGAACAGAAAAGAACACGCAAGTAAAGACTTTATGAATTTTTAGATAGATGCTCAAGAAAGAGTTTTTGGACAAAATTGGCCGTTCGTGATTATTAAATTATTCGCGTAACCACGTCCAAGAACACATATTATCTTGCCTTTACAACCTTCCAGATGTATGGAAAAAGATGGGAGGGACAGAAAGATTCATTCCATTGGATCAAGATTTCAAGTAAAGTGTATCAATAAAGATACAAACTGTCAAGTCTCAAATTTGACCTCAAAAAAAAAAATTTAGCGAACGTCATCCTGATGTATATAATCTTATCATGTTTATTGTTAATATTCGAATTCATAATCAAGCGGATAATAAGTTAAAAATTGATCATCACGCTAGACACGATCATCAGATTAAACAAATAAATCTTTTCCGATTTTCAATATTCAATTACCATGCCCACTGTGAATGTATGGGCACTGAAAGTACTTAAGAAAAGCACAAAACTGGAAATGAACGTAACAGTTTAAACTGGAAATGAACATAACATTGGAAAGAGAGATAATTAGGGCAGAAAGGTTCACAAATCTGCCCGAATTATTAGACGCACCAAACATCTTAAAATCATTTTTTTTTTCAATTTTTTCTCCAGAATATTGAGCAGAGTAATATTTGTCTCAGTTGTTTAAACATAAGGTCCGTTTAATGATTTCCACGAGTAAAATATTTTTAATGAAAATTATTTTTGGAAAGAAAAGTGTTTTTCAGTGTTTGGTTATCGCTTGCAAATATTGTCCAGAAAGAATTTTAATATGTTTGGTGTGTCTAATATTTTTTTAAGAAATTATTTTCTGATAATTTAAAATAGGGATGACAAAAATGTATGGATCCGCATAAACCCAAAAGACTTGGGTCAACAAAAAAAAAAATGTCAAAACCCAGGTAACGAAATTCGAAAGCCATATATTTTCAGACGCGGATAAGCATATATCCGGAAGACCTGGGTTTGGAAATACCCCAGTCTACAAAAAAATTCGGACTCGGATAGGAAATCTGAACTTGAAACCTCACGGGTCCGAAATTCCGAGACTCAGATCCATAATATTATCAACTTTATACATATATAATTGAAAAAATATAATTGATTCCGAATTTTCGGATCCGTTCCAAGTATACCCAAAATCGGATCCACGCGAGTCTAGAATTCTAGGACCTTAGTTCAAAATTTTATTAATTTTATACAAATATAATTGAATAAGTTTAAAAAAATGAATATCTGGATCCAAATAATTTCGGATTCATATCCACGCGAATCGGGAATTCCGGGACTTGAGTCCATAATTTTATATAAATATAATTGAAAAAAGATTAAAAAAATCCGAATTTCCAAATTCAATGGTATACCCGGATCCGGTCTGAGCATACCCGCATCCGAATCCATATATTTTTTTCCTAAATCTGAATCCAAGAAAAAAAAAACATATATTCCCTAGATCCATCTGGATCCAAATCCGTATTTTGTCATTCTTTAAAGTGCACTATTGAAATTTTAGACGAGGAAAAAAAAATTCATAAATGACTTACAGATTTGTTTCCAGAATATGACTTAACATTTTCATTTATTGGAAAATAATTTACATTGATCAAATTTTCTGTGAGTGTCCCAAACACTATAAAATGAGGAAACCGTTAGATTTTTTGCAAAACAAACGAATTTTTAGGCAAAATTCGAAACAAGGTCCATAACAAGGGTAGTTTCATACATGTTTATTTCTCTAAACTGGTTATGGATACAAATGAAAACCCAGTTTCAACCATCTTTTGCACAGAATCTGTAGTTAGACATAAACAAAGATCTTTCAAAGGACCAAACCTCAGTTCAGAATTCAGAACACCCAACTCTAGATTCTTGTATCATCACATCTTGGTATCACATATTTTCAAATCTAGTGATTGCCTCTAAAGCTCAAGTCTTCTTGAATTATCAATCAACTTTCTATTTGTGCTGCCTTTTGATGATAAACAATTAAGAAGTTGTCACTTGGTCTGATAGCTGTATCGTCACAAAAGATTCACAATGTCATGCCCACGGGTTGAGTTGACAGATCTACACAAGATTAAATAATTTCCAGTTCAAAATTTTCCAGTGTTTAACTTCTAATACTCGCCTACTCGGTACATCTTCCGAGACCAATGGACCTTTTTCCCTCGATCCAAATAGCACATCTGCGTATATAAGCTTCCATAGACCAGACCAAGAGACCATTACCCATTATATAAAATCAAATAGTTAGGACTTTAGAAAACTGTTTAGTCATTTACTCTTCAACATCATAAGCCTCCAATGTCATCAAATAAAGAACATGGTGTGGCTAATTACATTTCTAACTATTCTCTACCTAAGTGTAGTGGCTCCGGGCATTGGAAAACCGTTACTATTCAAGCTAAAAGCCTTGAAAATTTTGGCATAAAATCTTATAGTTAACTGTTATGTACTTGTATATAAAAAACAAATCATAATTAAGCAGGGACAGTGCATTGCAATATCGAGTATAATAGTGGTGTAATCTACAATCTTGGGCTGGAGACTGAAACAACGATCAATGCAGCGTAACTACTTAATCCACATGCCAACAAGTTTCTTGCCTGAATAAGCAATTGTTCACATAACCTATAACCGCAATATAAAGACAAGTACCTTTGTGCTTGGCGCTATAAGACAATATGATATCATACTTTGGGTGGACTTTCCTCATCAAACCACCGTGGAGGATCAAATCCAGAACCACCTAGAAAAAATAAAATATTTCATAAGTAATCTGGAAAAGCTCATATGGTAAGGAAGTGGCAAAAACATCATTCTTGGCTAGAGACAAGATTTAACATCTAAAAGGAAAGAATAATTATAAATTCACAAAGAATTATCAATTCAGTATCATTGTTAAAATTCTTAAGGGCACATTTGAAAAAACATTTGGTTTTAGAAGTTTTTAATTTGAGAAAGATATACAACTTACATTTATATTTAAATCTTATGAAGTAAAAAACATATTTTTCAGATTTAGACATTTAACTCTATTTAAATTTCAGGCTTTCAAATCTATTCAAATTTCATATAAGAAAACACATGCTAGCGTAATCTAGAGAGATATTTAACTCGTTATTTGCAACATCCAACTCCATTATACCACTAAATTGTTACATCACCTTTTCTGGCTTTCCTCACCCAAAATCAGACTTCTAAGCGCCAAAGCGGTTGGGGCCAATAACCCTAAGCTCTTGTACTCCTTGTGCAACTGATTTCATCATTGGCAATAACTTCGGAAGCCTTTTCTCAATTCCTTCTAGAGTTGATCCCTCCTCTAACTCTTTGATTATATCACTTAACTTCTGAACAACAAAGGCAACTCCAATTTTATCCATGAAGTCTCTAGCTTTCACAAGCATGGCATGTGTCCCAACACAATTACCGAAATAATTCATCGGGATTGGGATATCAAAGTGCTTCCTATAATCTGCTGTGGATCCAAATAAAACATTTCTATTGCTTTCTCCTCCCTTAGCTTTAACCACGCAAGAGTATAAATAAGCACATGTAAGCACAAAAGCTAACCAATTATCAACGAACACCATGTCAGTCCATGTTGGGTCTTTGATGACAGTCCGATCAAAAGAGCAACTGTGATTGAAACACCGTCATTTGGGAAGTAGGAGATGGCTGGTTTTGCTGCATTTGAAGGCCACATGAGGGTTGAGACCACCAGTGAGAGGGAGATAATGAAGGAGAGTAAGAGAAAGAGAGTGCTTAAGCTTGGGGAGGATTACCAAGTTGAAGAAATTAGAGGTTAAATCAGTGATTTGCTAGAAGAAGGGGCATTCTATTGAATGGAACCTGAACCAGTTTGTGTCAAATAAGGTTAGAGGGTAAGAAAACTCAGCGTCGGAGTTGGAGAAGGGGTAATTCCGGTAACCTCATGTATTTTTACTTTGTTATTAATGGTTTTGTCCGTGATAGATATGACACGAAATTATGAAGCAAGCTAACCCTAGATGTAATACTCCTGTACTGTTGACCGAACCTTGGTACATTTGAGTCTATACAAAGAGACTCAAAAGCAAAAACAAAGACAAAAAAGAATAAAAAGAATAAGGTGGTTTAAATTATGACCTATTTTTCTATTTCCTATAAAAATTTCAAACAGTTGGATTCTAGCAGCTGTTATTCTAAATCAAACCAAAATAATCAAAGAGCACAGGAAGAAACATACATATTTGAAACAATGAATAAAAGTGTTCAAAAACTGAATTTCAAAAAGGGTAATAAAGAAAGTGAATACCGAGAGGATTGCAGCGACAGAGACGCCAAGCAGTCAAGACAGTGCCCTTTACAAATCCATATTTCTTGTAAGCTTGCATTGAATACTCACTACATGTTGGTACATATCTACAGCTCTTCAGCATCAATGGCGAGATTTCCCCTGTTTTCAACAATACCCACTTCAATAATCTGACAATTTTCCATTTCCATATCCATTTTAATATTATCAAACCAATTCACCAAAAATCAAACAAAAAAGATAGATAAAATGCGAAAGAGACATACTTCTGTAAAAGCTCAGCATAGATAGTGCAGCTTTGACTCCCAAATTATCCACCTCGTTGTCTAATTAAAAAAAAAATCCAAAACCCATCAAAATTACAGGTTCAATAAGTTAAAATATTGAATTTTTTGAGGGATGAGAGAGTGAGGGAGACCTTGTGGAGTGTTTGGATCCGAATCCGTGCCCAATCCATTGACGGTTAAGATACGGTGGTTTTTTGTTTTTGTGGGAAGGCGAAAAGTGGAAATATAGATTTGGTTTTTAGGGTGATATTTGGGGGAACTGAAATTAGGGTTTTGAAACTGAATCGGAGTGGATAAGGGTTTGTTATGGCAGTTAAGGGAAAGAACACCCGCCATTTCAATTGTCCGAATCATCTGTTCAGCGCTTTCGGAAATTTCGTGATTTAAGATTTTATGAAGCTGTGTGAAACGACAGCGTTTGCGTAACTAGCTTGTTTTCCTCGCATGAAATAAATGGAAAAAAGAAAAGAAATATTGCAGTGTGTGACTTAGACCCGGTTCGATTCGGAACCGGAACCGAACCGAATGGAACCGTAAGGTTATGATTTCATCCGGTTCCGGTTTCAAAATCGGAACCGAATCGAACCCCAAAACGGTTCGATTATGGTTCCACAAAATTTGGAACCGTAGCCTTAAAGTTCGGTTCCGAATTTTTCGGTTCGGTTCAGTTCCGTGATTGCAAAAAGCTTGGAAACAGTAACTGAACCGATTTTGAACCGGTTTAGTTACAGTTCCAACAACCTGAAACCGTAGAATCGAACGATTCGATTCGATTCTGGAACCGAATCGAACCGAACCGAACCAAACCGTGGCCATTTTTAGTGTGTGTGTATATAACAGTTAGTATCTATATTAAATCTATATATCAATATCCAATGATTGATTAAAGTCAATTAATGATAGAGATTCAAAATTAAAATAGAATTTATTGACATAAATCCATGATTGACTTAAATTAATGATTACATGTTATTGATATCTAGATTATAAGTCAAAATTTAAGTTAAAATATCCCTTAGTTTTATAGATCTTCTAAAAAGAATCAATCTGATGCTGTGCATGATAAAATTAAGGAAAATTTGTGATCTTCAGATTGAGTTATGAAATTATAAGGTCCTTTTTCAACGTTTATTAATCTTTATAAGGCCCTTTTTCAAAGGTTATTAATCTTTATATTTTATCTTTTGCCCATTTATATTAAGGAATTCATCATCACTTACGATCAAAAGGAGGGATTGCAAAAATCTCTAATGGGGGACCGCGGGGATCCGGTATTTTAGGAGTGGATAATGAGATAATTTTTTTATATTAATTGGTCATTTGGTTGGATAAGTCTAGTACGGATATTAGTATCCCTTTAAAGTAGAGGTAAAATCTCAATGTGAACGGGGATATGTAAGGAGACCTGTGGGGCCCGGTACGTTAGGCACGGGTAAAATGACAATTTTTGTACCCGTTGTTTGAATGGAACAGGTCCAAATATTGGCATCCACATATCATACCCTGCCAGTTAACATCTCTAATCAAAAGCACTATCAGCTCTAAATATGGGTGTTCATAGGGTCGGGTCAACCCCCGACCCGACGCGACTTGCTCGGGTAAAAAAAAATTTACAAATTTTCAACCCGACCCCACCCTATAGTATTTATATTATTTTTCTAAAAATTTTATTATTATTTTTAAAATTTTATGGGTACATGAAGTTAAAATTTAGCTAGACTTTTTGGATAAATGGATAAGTTTCTTTTTAAACTTTCTGATTTCACAATCAGAAAGCAAATTGTTGTGCCGAGAGTTTTTGTTTTTGTTTTTGAATTTTGGGTTCCATGCATTGATGCAAAATTAAGCAACTCGCTGCTGTCTGAATTCTGATGCAGCATAGTGATCATTGGTCATTACTGTTATTATAGATCAATATAAGATTTTTTTGTTTTTTTTTTTTTTTTTTTTTGAATTTTGTTAAATTAAATTAGTTTAATATTAATATAGTTAGCAAATGCATAACACTGGAAAAAAAATGAATTGAAATTGCTTTCTAGGATACCTAGTTGCTGCCTTCTGTAAAATAATATCAAATTTAGATATAAGAATTGTGTTCACAGAAATAAATTAATTAATAAGCCTATGCGCAATGTGAATAAGTCTCCAATCAGTTCCTTAATAAGTATAAGCTTGGCAAATATGAAAGGAAAACTCAAATCAAATTTGATTTTTTGTCATTGTTATTGAATTGGTACGTCTATTTTTGCTAAGATTTAGGAATTTGGGATTTACTATTGTCATCGGAGCTGAATGAATGCTGTTTGATTGAATTTGTAGGGGAATTCCAAATTGGTGACAACATAAAATCATTAGATCCCAAGAGTGCAGCAAGTGTTCTTCTATATGGAACAAAAAGAACCCGGTTGAATCAAAAAAAAAAAAAAAAATTATGTCGACCCGACCCGATCGGGTTCCACCTTCGCGTGACCCGAACTTATTGTGACCCGACCCGATCGGATCTCACAAAATTTCAAAAAACTCAACCCGATCCGACCCGTGAACACCCCTAGTTCTAAATATATCCAGTGGGACGAGCAACACAGAGGACGACACGGGCACAACATGTGTCCTTATAGCATGCCGACACGACACACTTCATTAGGACATTCGATTACGGTAAGACTTGCATATGAGTCGGGCTAAGCCTAGATTTTAAGACACACGGCCTATGAAGCCATGACACGATTTAAGATAGATCAAAACACGACACGTGAAAAGCCCTCTTCAAATTTTATGATCTAATTTTAATTAGATCATACTAGTATACTTGCACATTCTTTAAATAAATGAAATGAATTTGATAAGATTAAATCTAATGATGTTTTGTTCCATCTAAAGTGAATTGAACTTGTATTATTTATTTATTTTATATTAAAATTTAAATTTTTAATCAAATTTGAATTAAATTGTATTATTATTTAGTGATATATTGTTTGTTAAATCTTAATATCTTATCCAATGAATTTTAAATTCAATTATAATTTTTTAATGTACCTCGATTTAATAAATTAATATTCTTTTAAAAATAAGTCCTGAACTAATGGAAAATATTGTAGTTGTCTAATTTTTATTTTATTATTTTATTTAAAATATTTTCATTAATTTAGAGATTTTAATAAACTATTTAAATTAACATATACATTTTATAAATAAATGAGTCTTTTACTTGGTTGTATATACATACACATTTAATTTTAAGTTCGAAGAAGATGCACGAAAATGGAAGAAATTTTTTTAGGGTATGTGAGCCGGCACTTAAGCCCCAACCTACGGCACGACATGTGTAGGCCAAGCCGGATTAACCTTGTGCAAATCCATTCTTTTCAATTATGAATCAGAAAGCAAGCAATAAACATAAGCATCTATTTGAGAGCGTTTAAAATCATATTAAAAATAAGCGAAATATATTTGAAATCTCTTAATAATAAGTTCAAAAACAATAATTAAGAAGCATTCGGAAACCGACCTTAAAGTTGTCGCATATTCAAGATTTGAGTCATTTGACTGCGATATACAATTTTGGGGTGCAAATGCAGGGATTAATTTCGATTTAGGATTTAGTTTACATAAGCTTTTAGGAATAACATCACTTAATCTTTAGTGTTCAACAATTCAATTCGCAAATAATAGCAGTTTTATCACATAAAAACTCAGAAGGAAAAGAAGAAACAGAAACGAGTAGTGATTTGAGAGAAGAGTGCCTTAAAATCCTTTGTGGGAGTGCCAGTTCCCTCGGGCTTTGAGGCCAAATCAAATGCCTTAAATTTGGCCTCCTCAAACTGCAGTGCCTGTTGAAAAAAGAACAAAAAGTGCTTGTAAAAAACCTCCCACATTAGTCGAGATTGAGATTTAACTTTTAAGAAACTAAATTTACAGTGCATACTTGCATCGCATGAGCATGATTCTTAAAGAGTCCATACCTGAATGCAGACTTCGGCAACGTCAGCCCTGGCAATAGTCTTTGTATCTGTCTGAAGAAGTTCATCATCCTTACCGACAAGTAGTTCTCGGATTCCACCTTCTTTATCTTGAAGGCCTCCAGCCCTAATTAAACAGATCAAGCCTCTCAGAGGTCTAGTTTTAGATAACTAATCAAACTGTGACTGTGACTGTGCATGTGATTGAGAGAGAGGGAGATCTAACTGCATATTTTATGGTATTTTTTTGCACATCAAATTCACCATGTTGGAATAAGGGATCATCAAATTGTCCTTTTCTACTCCTTTCAAAAACCAAAAGTTCAAGAAATATGACTTGAATTGTATATCTATGAAGCAACTTGATTTTAAAAACTTTTGTTTGAATCATATCCTTTCAACGAAGAAAATGCACAGCATTCTTTTTCTGACCAGTTTTATCCCACTAAAACTAATTTTCTTTTACAAACACAAAAAGGAGTACAACATGTTTGGTAGACTTTATTTTCGCTTATATTCTATTTTATATGAAAACGAGTTGTATCAATGTTCATTTTCCACCTTTAAAACAAATGGATATATTCTTTCTATTTGTTTGGTCCATAGAAACAATGGAATAGAAAAATCATAAACTATTTTATTACAAAATCTAATTTTTATAATTTAATTATATACGTTTCAAAGAAGAAAACCTATTCAAAAAGAATTCATAAAAGTATAAGTTCAATGTAAATTTAAAAATATTACTTTCTTGAAAAATAAAGATATTCTGATAATTAACATGAATTGTAATGTAAATACCTTATTATTGTGTATGGAATACCGGATTCCGCCAAATACTGCTCAGCTTTTCTTTTCCAAACCTGTAAACAGAGTGAAAAGAATATAGTGATTTGCTTGATCATTGTCCCCTTTGAGTGATATTAAAGAAAGATAAGAAAGACAAAGGGAAGGAACTAAATATAGAACAAACAAAGAACGAATCTAACCAAATTATTTTAAATTATTAAAACAAAATGCAAACTCCTTTTCAACAGAAACATAATCAAAAATCTACATGACATTAATCCATAAATATTTAAGATAAGATTTCGAACCAATATATTGCCGTTGCCCAAACTGTTCAAGGGATGATTAAGATTTGTTCCTCCCATTGATCCAACCAACACAATTTGCTTCACTCCGGCAGCCTTAGCTGTTCATGAAAATTGTTTAATTTATTATTCTGTAATATTGAGAGAAATGTAAAGGAAACATTTTGATATAATGAAAAGAAAAGTAGTAGAAACTCACCAGCATCAATTTGATTTTTCTGACCAATCCAATCAACCTAAGATGCAAACATATCCCATTAAACTAACGAAAAAAACAATGAAAAGGAAATTATCAGAATCCTCGAACTAGAATGTGTATAAATATTACCTGTTCAGGATATGCACCCTCTTCAAAGTAGAACTCAGGCCTTCCACCTTTGACAGGATCAAAACCAGGTTTCATTATCGGTACTGCACTTGTGAGAATCACAAGAGCATCAATACCTTGGATTGCTGGAATGATGCTATTAGAGTCCCTTATGTCCCCAATAAAAAGATCATCCGCTCCACCAATTTTCTCCTTGCTCTCTGCAGTTCGAACCAAACCTCTTGCCGCATATTGCTCTGACCTCTCCTTTAGTTTCTTATAAACTATCTGACCTGCCAAAGTACACGATGAGAAGATGTCAAGAAAATGAAAAGAAAAAGATATGATAAAATTGACCCATATGCAACAAAAAAATGACAACATAACTCAATCATTGCCATTTGCCACTGTCCATTTGATCCAGTGGAATTCAATTCCATGTAATAAAAAGGTATCAGACATTCACATGTTACCTATTTGGATATCTGATAGAAAAAGTAAAATTTCTAGAATACATTGTTTTTTACTGTACGAGATGCCTCAAAATTCATCACGAAACAAGGCTGTTAATCGTGATAAAACGTCTTCAGGATTATATACTAAAAGGATTAGAATCATGTTTATTGAATAGTGATGCAAATTCCACCAATTTACGTCGTGATAAAACAACTTCAGGATTATAAACTTGATGGATTAGAATCATGTTTGTTGAACGGTGATGCACATTCCACCAATTTATGTCAGCCAAAATCTCCACTCAATCAAAATCAGCCATGCAAGCAAGCTAATAAAGCAACAGGAGCCACAACAATCGGCCAAAGTGCCAAATTAATCAACCAATGAAATAGAATCCATTCAACTAACTTCAACAAGCTGCCATATTCTCAACCAATAGCATCAATTCTAGGCTGGTAACCTAACTATGTGTAGCCTAATTGTAATGTTATGAAAGGGCAGTCATTCTCATCTATATACAGTAAAAATTCGGCATATAATCATCCTGCTTGGATAGAAAAATCCTATACAATTGAGGAGGCAATAAGCTCCTATTTATACTTTTACAAGCTGGCTAGTGAAGTTCATAAGTCATAGGCCAAAATAATTTCATTTGATGAAATTGGTCAGTACGGTCACAGAGACACTATATCTACGCACATTCTTGTAAAATCCAATCATGTTTATCACTTAAACAAAATCTTATTTGCGCAAAAAACTTCAAGGAAGATATTTGCTACAAGAACACACATTAAGGACGAGTGCTAAAACGATCAGTGGCGGAGACACTAAAAGGCGAGCAGCGGCTGAATCCAAAAATTTGTTGATCCGTGTTCTATAAATTAATGATAAATCTGATTTATTAATGAATAATTTTGTTATGCTTCCGCTAATCACATTTTTTTTTTATGAAAATCATTTGCCCCTACTGAATCAATGGCCTGGCTATGCCACGCATTTCAAAGATACATAAACGCAGAGCTTTAGCATCACTTCAGTAACTTGCAAATTGAAAGCATATTTGCCTTCAATTCTATTAATCAAATTTGAAATTTGAGAATTGAAAAAATCTTACAAAATAAATAAAAATAATAATTTAGATAAATCAGTCAGAGAGAGTAAAAATTACCGGTTCTTCCGCCAGCGCCGGTGACAAGAACAGTACTCTTAGTCATTGCTTCGGTTTTACAGAGACAAGCTCTTCCGTTTCTTTGCTCTCGCAAGTGATGATGATGATGAAGGAGAATAGCGTGCGTGTGAAGAAAATTCTGGAAGCCTGTTAAGGAACGGTTTTGACGGTGCCACCTGGCTTGATGCTGCTGCTGTTAATGACGAAACTAATCTCATATTTATTATGAGATTGACTGACGTTGACTGGTAGCTAATGGATCGGATTTTAAAAACCATAATTATTTTTTATATAATTTTAAGTCTATAAAAATATATTAAGAAAATCATTTTAAAATTTAATAAATTTTTGAATTTAAATTTAGAAGTTGCTTGAAGCTGATGGGGTTAATGACGAAATTAATGTGACACGTGTAAGCATTGCCATTGAACCTACTTATCCATCTGGCCGTCACCGTCAGTCGACAGAAACGAAGCTGTGAAGTGCGACGCCAATGTGATTACTGCTGTTTCTCTTCTTGTAATTAATTAATTAATTAATTAAAGATAATTCCATGTTTGATTATGTTCTTGTGAATTTGTAAGGTTTGATTAATTTCGTTTAATTGAAATTTAATTACTATTCATTTGATTGCATTAGATTTTGGTACGAAATTGAATCAAATTACACATTTAGGTTCAGTTTGAAATAATTTTTATTATAAATTACTTTAATATACACATCTTTTAATATTAAATAATGAAAAATAAAAATAAACTAATTTTTTTATAAAAAAAATAATATTTTTTATTAAATAACTTAGACGTGTTTTATGTAAATTAATTGATTAAAACAAAACTCAAAATTTGAATTTCTTTCCTAAGAAAAAAAAATCTGAAAATTCTGTTCCAATTACAACTTAACAACTTTTTACCTGAGATATCATACTAAACATGCACTTAATCTTGAGAAATTAATTAATTGCTTCTTTTTTTTTTTTTTTTTCCAATTTAGAGAGTTTTGAGGACAATCAAGAGGCATGGGGGCTATTAAGCCCAATTGCTTGAACCGGCCCATGATTCCAAACAAAGAACCATATTTATTGGGCCTTATTCTCAAGAAGCTGCCTCTTGCTTAGGCCCATTAGTGGAGTCCTTACCCGCTTTGCTTTTTTTCTTTTTTTGAATAATATATTTCACTCATATTTACACCTGCCTAGATTATTAGATAACACCGTGACGGTGTAGTTTAATTTTTTGTTTTTGTTTTGAATACGTGTAGTTTAAATTAGTGATGACAAAATAAATTACCGAGTCGAATTTATATCAAATTTTAAATAAATCAAATAAAATATGATGGGTTTATTATTCATATTCAATTCGTTTACTAACAAATCTCGATATCATGATTTTTACTCAATTCATTTAATAAATAAATCTTAAACGAATATTCAATTAATCATGAATTAGTATAATTTATTTATATTAATTTTTCATAAATATATATGTATGAAATATACAACTCATTGATTTACTAAAGATGACCAACCGAATTTTGGGAACATTATTTTTATGTAGTAATTAGTAACAACTTCTCAAACTTAATAGAAAATTAATAAAAACTAGTAAAAATAAACAAATAAACAAACCGATGAACCCAAATTCATATTTGATTTGTTTAATAAACAAATCGAATTAATCCATTTGCTAAACGAATCAATTTTTTCAAATCTATATCCGATTTAATAAACAAATTATGACCCAAATTGTTTCATACTGATACACTCACAAAATGGTTATTTATTATAAAATATAAACGTGTCGAAGTAATAAAATAATTCGGTAATTCCGGGGGCCGATACACAATAAACATATTTAGTAAAATAAAATAACAATTCGAGTATCAAAATAAAAATATTGAATTGATTGAAGTAATGAATAATTTTTAAATTGTAATGCAATAATAAATTAAAATATTTGGACTATGAGATTCACTCTTAATATTTCAAATATAGAGAAATATTACTTTTTATAATATATAAATTATCATTATTACCCAATTAATTTATTTTAAGATCTAATTATATCAAAATATATAAAATCATCCATAAAAATAGTGATACGATTTGAATATTTTTTAGTGTTGATCACATATAACTATATGCTTTTAGTGTTTACCGCAAAAGGTTAACCAATTGGATTATCCTTTAAAGATAAAAACTAATGCAATTTATTTTAAATCAATTAAAGAAAAATATTGTTTTCCATATATGCAGTGTCGGAGCCTTGGGGCCGCACGGGTAAGTTATTTTCGGTAAATCCAAAAATTTATTAAATATGCCGTATTTTGATTTTTCCATTTAAAATAAAGAGTATTTATAATTGTTTTTTTAAAAAAAATAAATTTTATCTCAACTAAATCATATATTATTCCTACAAAATTAATATTTTGACTATATCACTGCGTAAATATTTCTAACAACGTGAAACTCTATCCACATGTGTAAGAAGGGAAGTGGTTTACTACACCACTATTGAATACAAAAAATAAAATAAAATAAAAACAAAAATAAGGTAGCGATGACATTAAAATTCGGATCCAACCAAGGTTTTATTCATATCCACCTACACCCTTTAAAAATATAAATGCAATAAAGAATTATAAAACCCACATGGATTCGGATACGGTTGCGGATTCAAGTAAATATATTCAGATATCATTTTAGCTATAACTTAGACAACATGGTTCATTAACTTTTGAAATTAAATTTTATGTCGTCTCTCACAAACCCCCCCTCTTATTTATAGACTTAAATAGTGTAGTCATGTAACATGAATTTGATGAACAAGCTAATTACCTTGCAAAGTCCCCAAGGTAGACCCGGCCAAGGTTCCGGTTCGGAATCGGAACCGAACCGGTTGGAACCGGACGGTTCCGGAACCGAACCGGAACCTAACCGGTTCGGTTAGGGTTCCTCCCCTAGCCGAACCGGTTGGAACCGTTCGGTTCCAATCGAAACCGTACGATTCCGGTTGGAACCGGTTGCATATATATAATAATATATTTTTTAATTTTTTAGATCAGATTTTTATTTGTAATTTAGTGTAATTATGTAATGTAATTTAACGTAATTTGTAATTTACATAATTTTATTTGTAATTATGTAATTTTATTTGTAATTATTTTCAAAAATAATAATTTAATGTAATTATTTGTAATTTGAGTTTTATTTTCAAAAAAGTAAAAAAAAAAAAAAAAAAAAAAACCGAATGGAACCGGAACCGGATCCGAACGGTTCGGTTCCGGTTCCGGTTCCGGTTCCATTTTAGTGTGGAACCAGAACCGGACGGTTCGGTTCCGGTTCGGAACCGAACCGAACCGCCGGCCCGGTCTACCCCAAGGGACATTATTTGATGGTGTATGACTCATAATTTCATTTTGAGGTATTAGATTCGAATTCAGTGAGTGCGTTTCTTGTAAGAGTCTGAGACAATCGAGAATTTTACATTCTCTACTTAAATCCGGAAGGAGTAGTTTGATGGTGAGATTTCCAACGATTCAAAAAAAAAATTCGTGGGAAGCCCTTGAAAGGCTAGGAAAATATTCAAATCAAAGTTTATTGGAGAGATATACATCAAAAGAATTGGAGAAAACTTATTAATCTTATGAATTTTTTTTAATCATATATATAATACAAGGATTCAATTTCATATAGAGTTACATAAATTTCGATTAATAAATGCAAATTAGTAACAAAATTCCCTTTTTTTTAATGATATATCCACAATAATTAGGCTTATATAAAAAGTCTGCTTTCCTATTTTACTGAATTTAATGAAATCATGATTTCAGATAAAATATAATGACATCAAAATATTCTCATAACCGACCCTTAGAAGTAACACTGCAGTCTGCAAGTATATTATAAGAGTGAAAAGTAAAAACTCATTTTTTTTGTAATGAAAAATAAAACAATCTAAGAGCACCAAACACATATTCTAATAAGTAATCGAGGTACGAGTAAATTAACTCGAATACTCCGATTATCAAAAATAAATAAAGCAATTAAATGCTTATTGTTTTGCAGATGAGTACAGATGGCAATGACCAACTACTCTACAGCTAATAAAACCAAATATTTTTTTTGTACTTCTAAAATAGCTGTGAAGTCAGTATCCAAGAAAAGTCATATGCCCAAAACCCCACCTGGGGCATATGCAAATATGTGGGATCAACAAATTTTGAGCTGCATTATTGGAACTGCACCGTCTTTTAACTAGGGGTGGGCATCGGATCGGATCGGATCCGATCCGATTAGCAAATCTGATCAAATCGAGTTGGTCCGATTCGACGGATTTCGGATCGGATCGGATTTTATCTGATCCGATCGATTTTTTTTTTATTTAATATGCAAAAAGGCGTCGTTACATATTAAATTAAAAAAAATTGAATTATTTCGGATCGGATTTTATCCGATCCGATCCGATCCGCTCGATTTTTTTGACTCAAACCCACCGAATTCAGATCGGATCGGACCAATCCGATCCGAAATAGGATGATTTCGGATTGAATTGGTCCGATTCGATCCGATTCGAATTCGGATCGAACCAATCCGATCCGATAATTATCGGATCGGATCGGATCGAGTTCGATAAGATGATCCGATCCGAACGAATCAAATAGCCCTGGGCATTTCGGATCGGATCGGATTCGGATTCGGATTCGATCCAAATCCGATAATGCCTACCCCTACTTTTAACTCTTCTGATACCCAATAACGCCAATCCAATTCTGAAAAGCAACAATGCATGTACCATTTTACTAAGATACTACTTTGCCAAATAGGGGCTCAAATTTTTTTGGGATTTTAGGCGAAAAATTTAGCGAAATTTTATTAAATTAGAGATATTTTTAGGAAAAATAATCATATTATTTGTATGGAAAATAATAAAGATCAAGATAAATATTTATTAAAATGTAATAATTTTATAATTTTATACTATAATTAACCATTCAATTAGAGAAATTTTATTATTTTTCACATAAAAATTAATAATAATGTTATAATTTTATAAAAATAATGCTTCTTCAAATGACCAAAACAAAGAACCCTTGGTTGCGGTCAACCTAATTTTTCTTTCGGCTGACATGCATCATTGATGCAAATTGATATGGGACTCGAAAATTGGCCCAAGTTACTTTAGCTTCACCTAATAAATAAAATTCTCCGATATTTGATTAAATTAAGCGAAATCCCCCCTACAAAGATGTATTGGGTTTGAATCAAATGAGTGTGCTTCTTATAAGAGCCCGGGATAGTCGGGGGTTTTACCTGCTCCGCTTAAACTCGAAATTGGTGGTTTGGCGGTGGGGTTTCTAACGATTTAAAAAAAAAAAAAAAAAGAGGTTTTGTTATAAATATTTATGTTTTTATTATAAAATATGAGTGAATTTCATTTAATTTTAGAACATGAGATGAATTTCGCTTAATTTCACAAACATTAATGAGTTTTTATCCATTTTTTTTTTTTTTTTTTTGGAAACGATGGAAACCCCGCCACCAAACCACCCATTCTTGGCCGCGGCGCAGGTAAAACCACCGGCTGTCCCAGGCTCTTACAAGAAGTGCACCCCCTGAATTCGAACCCAGAACCTCAAGGTGAGATCCTGTACCCTACACCACCAAGCCACACCGGGGACATCCATTTTCACACTTCAAATGCTTTTATGTCTATCTTCTTTTCTGTGGAAAAGCTTAAAATACATAACACCTGTAATCCAGAATGATAGATTATCATTCACCAAATCAGCTACCAGATCTTGATCTTGAATATATTATAAATAATTTCCTCTATTATATGTGAATGGATTATTTTACACCTAATGATATAATTATATATTATGATTGCTTATGGATTGTGACAACTGATAAACACAGCTCTATGATATGCCAAGTAACATTGAACTGATCCCAGAAAGGAGATTTCCTTTTCAACTTTTAAAATTTTTTTTTATTTTTTTTTTAAATTGATTATATGAACAAGACATCTACATCATTTGAACAAAATGATAGGAAATGGGGATTGGGGACAATGATTTATTTACATTCTACTGATGACATTGATGAACTTAGAATCTATGCTGTCACAGATGTTTCCACAGCAACCTTGCCTGAAGGGTATCCGATTTCCGATTTCATATCAGATTCCCAGAGCTCTGGTATTGCTTCCTTGATGTTGTGGATGCTCTCTAATGCATAATCTGCACCTTTAACTCTCTGTGATTTTCCAACCTGAATAAGTTTTAGATTCGACAAACACTCGATCAGTGTATCTGTGTATCGAATCGTTGTTACAATGAACAAGTAATGTGACATGTAACGATAATTTTTGTTGTACCATTTTAAAGACTTACCAGAACAGTGTCAAGTCCTATACGCTTTCCAGCTTGTATGTTCCGGACACTATCTTCAAAGAACAACTGAAAGAGCAGACATACATACAAAGATCAAAAACATCAGCAAAAATTTGAAAAATACATTGAGGACAAAGCCTAAGAAAGAATCAACATACGGTTCGCAGAGGATTAAGGTTGGCAATCTTGAGAGCCTTTTCAATGGCGATTTCGTATGGTTTGCATACAATGGGAGTCTTTGGTAACGCATCCAAACTCGGGTTTGGTTGAGCAAAATGTCCAATGATGTCGAAAATTTCAGGGCCATTGGTAGTAGCTGTGATGGGGGTAACTGATCCCATAAACTCAATGTCATCTTCATCATCAGAAACAGTGTTCTTGTGAGTGGGATTCAGTGTCTCAAAGCATATAATCCCCTCAAAACAGTCTTCCAATCCAAGCCTGCTAAGAACTTTAACCGCGTGAACCTTATCTGCATTTGTGAAGATCTTAATTTTCCCCCCCCACAGAAAATACCCAAATTGTGAGAACAGATTCTATGAAATACAACCAACAATGGGTAACTAAATCATTGGAAAAATGCTTACGATTTTCCGCAGAGGCAGGCTCTGCAAAAGACTCCTCAAAACAGGATCCGGTTTCAAGTTCACATAAGGCAATCTCCCATGAACATAACTGTTGTTACATATGACAAAATCAAAAATTAATCAAAGTTACAAAATGTATAAAAGTCATAAAGTAGCCAAGAAAAAAAAAGAACATTTAAGAGGAAACATATTGACATACCTATGGTAGTCATCATAGTCAAAGTCATAGCCAATAGCCTGCCAAAAAAAAAAAAAAAAACAAACCCCATCAAACAAAATCAATCAACATATTCATATTTTGAGTTTGAGTTTGACCATTACATATAAAAGAAAAAAATTGCTTGAAAGAAGAAGTTTCAAAACCATACTCTAAGTCCAGCCATTGTTGTCCCATAATTCTTGTACAACAAGTTACCCAAGTCCTCAATTTTGTTCCTCTCAATGCCAAGCTTTTCAACCATATAATCTAAAAAAGGGCATTCATTTTAACACTTGAAACATATAAAACAACAATAGCAAATAAAAATGAAATGAAATGAAAGCCAAGAAGTTTTGTTACCTTTGATGTTCTGTCCACATGCTGCAGCAATACCAGAACTATAAGGATAAAGGGTATCATCTAGATCTGCAAAATTTTTATTTATTTATTTATTTTTTACTTCTCTTCATAATCATAACAAGTAATTCAATTTCAAGCCAAAATTTATTGTAGAGAAATAGAAATTACCAAATAGAAGGCACTCATATTTTGTAGCAGCCATCATGAAATGATCTTCATACTCCATTTTGATTCAAAAAAAAACCTTCTGCAAATTATATAAAAGATGTTAATTCAACACTCCAACAAAACTTGAAACCACCCAATTCAGCATTAAAATTCATTTTAATTCTTAAAACTAATTTAAGTAACCACAAAAGATGACAAAGGGCATAAAGGCTTTCATAAGTTCATCCACAAATGGTTCTCATATGTGACTTAAATGGTCATTAAAATGGGTACATTATGTGACCAAATTAACTTCAAAACTTAAATATGATGATCACAATTTATAAAACAAGAAACAAAAATGAAAGCAATAGGGAAAATTTTCAGAAAAAGAAACAAAAATCCCACCAGGAAAAAAATAACTTGTGTGAATGACAGAGAGATTTGTGAAGCAATGCAAAGAGTTGAGGATGAAGAAGAACAGAGAGGGGGGAGGAAGAAGAGAAGCCGAGGTGGGTTTAAATAGGGAAATGGAAATAATTTTTTTTTAATATTTTAATAATTTTTTTTTAATATTTTAATAATTTTTTTTTTTTACTGTAATAAAATATTTTTGAAAAGTGGCTGAGAAGGTAACAGGAAGCAACAAAGTTAACGTCGTACTTCCTGGACTTCACTCTCTTCAGGAATTTTTTTTTGAGTTTTGTTCATTATTTTGTTATTTCATGTTACAAATTTACCCTTCAGTTTTAATGGTATTTACCCAGAACGGCCCAGAATATGCCACCGAATCCGTATTTTTAGACCGGTGAATCAAAAAGTTTAATGGGTATGTGGTATCGATTGAATTGCACCGAAACAACTAAAGAATCGGCATTCGTTATAAATAATCTTATTTAATTAAAAATTATGATAATATTAAACTTTTAATTTTTGGTTTTAAAAAATAAAAAAATGAACTGGTTCAGTCCGATTCACCGGTTTTAACCAGTTTTGATCGGATTGATCGATTTTTATCGATTAATTGAACCGGACTCACAGTCGATTCTCGGTTCGACCAGTTCATCCGGTCTGGTTTTTAAAAGAGCAAAATCATTTAGATTTTAATTGCATCTAAAAAAAGAGTGGATTTTATTAGGTATTTTTAGGTCTATGATTACGTTCAAAAATATTATTGTCCACAAAATTCTATTAAATCACCCAATTTAATATCTTGTAAGATTTAAATTATGCATCTTCGATCATTTTATTTTCTCAAAAGCTTTTCTTAACGGGGCGGAATTTTTAGTATATAATGAACGGTGTTGTTTATAATTAATGACATTATTGGAAAGTCCGACCTAATTAATCAGATATTATCTATTTTTACGGTACATGAATTGGCCAACAATTTGGCCCCCTAATCTCTCATGATTTTGTTTTTAATATGAGTCCAAACTCACCCAAAATACTTTAATTATATGAGAGAATCTCTTATAAATAAACATATGTCTAAAATCTCTCCCGAATAATATAAGATACTGTAGTTATTTGGTGTTTGTGATTTTTTTCAATCAATTTTATTTTAAAGAAAAGTTTAAGTCTCATCCTTATATATTACTCATTCATCCCACCCAAACCCTATATTAACCGTATCCCTACGTTTTAAACCTATGATATCTTGATTCCACGGCAAGAATTAAGCCGACTATACTATCCTATCATGTGAGATACTTGCTCCGTTTTACCTGTTCCGTTTAAACCCGGAAGGAGTGGTTTGACGGCGAGATTTCTAACGATTCCAAAAAAAAAAAAAAAACTCTCAAAATTGGCTAATATAAAAAGAGATGAAAAAGGAATCAAGCTTCATAGATCCCAACTTTATTTCTTACACACACACACACACAAAAAAAAATTGTTTTTATTTAATGACATTTTGGTCAAGTGAGAAAGATATCAATGCATGTATATGGAGAGAAAAAAATATATTTTCATTGATTAAAGTTGTATACTTTTCTAATAAAATTATGAAGTCTCTCATATAGAAAATATATGGACATATTTAATTACTCATCATTTATAATTTATTGTTTAATAAGGTTCATAGAAAAAAAGAGATCATCAAAAGGAATCAAGCTTCTCAGATCCTAGCTAGCTATTTTTTTTAAAAAAAAAAATTCACTTTCATTTGGTGGGTATTTTGGTCAAATAAGAAAGATATGCCAATATTTGGTACCACATAAATTAATCAAACCTAATCATCTGGACAATTCTGGACACATGATGAATAATGATGCATTGCATGCAAGTAGTTTAAATTTTTTTTTAAAAAAATTAAATATTAATTGATTAGCAAAAGCACTTTCTTTTTTTTTTTCAATTTATTTGACATTTTATTTAATTAATTTTATTTATATATAAAAAAAAAAGGTACTTTTGAATTTATACGTATCCCAAATGAAACTTTACCATACAATAAGAAATGTTTAAAAAGTCTAGTATGATATAATTGTGGTCATTTTGTTAACAATTACAAGTGTATGAGCCTCTATTATTGAATAGAGAAAGACAAGTAACTCACGTCTGTTTTTCAATTATATATTATTTTATATATCGAAGCTCGTGATTTGATGGTGTAGGGTTCCGTACATCACCTTGAGATCATTGGTTTGAAACCAGAGAATATGTTTCCTGTAAAAGTCTGGGACAGCCGAGGGTTTTACTTGTTTTGCTTAAGCCCGGTAAGGGTGGTTTGACTGCGGGATTTCCAACGATTCCAAAAAATAAATAAATTATTTTATATATAGATATTTATTAAAAACCTCTTTGATACCATCTGAATTTAGATCAATAATTGCTTTGATTCTTAAAGCATACGTATCCATAAATAGTTTTTCATTATATGTATAATTCTGCTTCTAACTTCAAGGTTCTCTATCTGTTATATAATCAGGGTGGCGTCTCCGGTTGGTGTGATTTGGTGATATAAGATTTAAAATTTGATTGTCCAAGTCATAGATTCGAATCCATGAGATACACTACTTATAAGAACCTCTGACAAAGTGACAATTTATGACATAAATCGACACTAATTAATCGATTCAGATAGACTTATTTGACACAATAAATATTTGAGAGTGTTAGAGTTAAGATTATGAAATTGATGTTATTTAGTTTTATAATATTTAATTCTCAATTCACCTCATCATTTAGACCATAGTCACCATACCTAGTGGGATTTTCATTTTGAAAATATATAAATCTTTAACTTTTACAAAACTCGATTTTAAAAAATATCACGAATAATAATCATAATTTTTTCATTAATTAAACACTTACAAATTAAATTTTGACTAAAATATAATTTTATCATATATCCATAAATTAAATCACAATATCAAAACAATATAAATATATTAAACATGTTAGACGAATATGATACGATTAATAAATATGTAATACTTCTAAGAATTTAATATGATGTATGACTGAACACAAAACTGTTTCCATAATATATTCCACTTGGGCTATATTGTTTGTGAAAATGACCAACAAAAGAATTAGACAAAAAACATGAACTCATATGTTATAATTTAATGTTGTAATTGGAGCAAATAATTGGAGGCTTAAGATTACATAGTAAGCCAAAGTACAAGAGAAATTATATTAAAAAGGGCTTAAAAGGGACAATGAAGAGACCCTTTGTTTGTCTCCAATGGGCGTGATTTGGTGGTGTAGGATTCAGAATCTCATTTTGAGGTTCTGTGTTCGAATTCTGGGAGTGCGTTTCTTGTAAGAGCCTAAGACAGTCGGAGATTTTAATTGCTCCGCTTAAGCTCAGAAAATGTGGTTTGACGTCGGAGTTTCCAACGATTCAAAAAAGAAGAGACCCTTTTGTTTATTTATTCAATCTTATTCACAAATCCATAATTTATAGGCAAATACAATTGCTTATTTGATTAAAAAAAGAAAAACATTATAGTGATAGTGGACTACTTCATTTTGAAAGCATCATTTATAACTCCAAGAGGCGTGGTTTGGTGGTGTAGGGTTCAGAATTTCACTTTAAGGTTTTGGATTCGAATTCAGAAAGTACGTTTCTTGTAAGAATCTGCTCTGCTTAAGCCTGTAAGTGATGATTTGACGGCGGAATTTCTAATGATTTTTTTTTTTTTTAAAAAAAAGACCCTTTTGTTTATTTATTCAATCTTATTCACCTATCCATAATTTATAGGCAAATACAGTTGCTTATTTGATTAAAAAAAGAAAAACATTATAGTGGTAGTGGACTACTTCATTTTGAAAGCATCATTTATAACTCTTTCCTCTCAATAATTTCAAATTTTCAACCACCAAGGCTGGCTATGACTATGACTATGACTCCTATATTATTTATTCTGGCCAAAACTTTAATTATTAAACATAATCAATGATTAGAGCTCAAAGAAATTTCTACATTGTGTAATATTTTACTTGAACAAATGGCCATCAGCAAAAATGAAGATATTTGATTTTGTATTTAGGTTTATAAGTTGTCTTTGATTGATTGATAAAAACAAAAACTAAGTAATTCCAATGATGCAAGCATCTGCTGGAAAAATATCTCTCACAGTACAGGTGTAAACGGCACTACAAATGATTAGCAGAAAGTGCATGTTTTGGTATAAGGGCAATAATGCACACTTTAGTTTTCATGTGCTTTGAAATTTAACTAAAAAGTGCCCGGTTTGGTAGCGAAGGATTTATGATATGGTTATTAAGTTTTAGATTCGTGTTCATTGGTGTATTTATGTGTAAGAATATGAAATAATCGGAGGTTAAAAAGTTTTACATGCTCCGTTTAAGTTCGGATCAGGTGATTTGACGACGTGATTTTCAACGTTTCCAAAAAAAATTAACTAAAAGCACTAGAAATATAATATCACCGAGGGCTAGCTTAGTTGATTTTCAAACATCTTAATAAAATTTGTTACCCACATTTTAATATTGGGAAAGTGAGAGTTAAAAATATTTTAAGATTTACCTACCCTTTAACTTTAAAAAAAAACCTCAAAATGCATAGTTGAGTTGGCTTTCAAGTATTTTAATAAAGTTTTCCACCCCAATTCGAATTTTTAAAGACAAGGAGTTTAAATTATATTTGGGTATGTCCACCATTTAATTTTTTTTAAAAAAAATAGTTGTTTTGTTAGGCAAAACGTACTCTCATTTTTAAGGGAAAGGTGCCCATGAAGTAGGAGTAGTGGAGTACACAAATTTTGACCCGACGAGATCAACAAATTTATTTTCGGGTCGACCAGATCCATATTATTTGGGTCGGATAACAAAATTTGATTTTAAAAATCAGGTTGACCCGATCTGATTCGAGATTATGAATATTTTAAAACTTAATCATGTAACTTTAATATATTGACAATTAACCAAGTATTTATTTATTATTTTTTAAAATTTGACTCATAAACATTTAATTTAAATCATATTAGGTTCCGCTAACCCAACTCTATACGAATTTTATCCTCATATTTCTGATTACAGGTTAGTTTTTTTTCCTTACCTCGACCCACACAGATTTAAAAAATAATGACCCGAACCATCAAATGAACAGTCCTATCATGTATGGAGACTCAAATCTATGATTAATCCATTCTATATGTGATTTTGCCACTTTATGATGTCTTAATGTATTTTTAAAGTTATGTTTAAAAATTAATGTGTTTTATGCTTTATAATTTAATGCTAATTTAGTATTTAATAAGTGTGTGTCATGCATCTTGTTTAAACATATACAAGCATCTCTTAAACTAAAAAAAATAAAATTTTAAAAAATACACTTTCAAATATAAGACAAATATCCCACTATTTTAGTGAACCAATCGTGATTATGAGAAGTACTCAACTTGAAGATTAAATTAATTAAATTTTATAATTTGTTGGGTTATGGGTTGCAAGATTTTGTAGTGACTTGGTGGTGTAGGGTTTATAATCTCACATTGAGGTCATGAGTTCGAATTCAGGAAGCGCGTTTCTTATAAGAGTCTATGACAACTGAAGATTTTACATGTTTCATTTAAACCCGAAAGGGATGATTTGGAGCCGAAGTTTCCAACGATTTAAAGAAGAAAAAAAAGTTGCAAGATTTTATACTCAATAAGAAATAGGATTTCTCAATTTCACACCATTGAAAAATCTTCATAAAACCATCATTATCCCTTTGTACAATATGAAAAGAATTTATACTATTAAAACAAAAAACCCCACAAATGATTGGTGATGAATTATTGGATAGAATTTTGAGTTCAATTATAAATATGTTTTGCTTTCCAACAAGGAGGCCATTATGTTTAAAATTATGGGCAGCTTTTTTTATGCTTCAAAAAAAAAGTAATACCATTTTTGTCTTCGGCCTAAATGAAAAAACGATTCTAATCACAAAGAACCTATCCTTTAGGGAATCATTCTAGCCAAAATTTTGAGTGACAATTTAAAAGCAAAAGCACTCTTGGATCACTGAATTATTTTGTCTGTTACATCTATCAATCGCATATGCAAATTTAACTAAGGATGATAGTAAAATTATGAAGTTTGATCGAAATTCGAGATCTCTATTTTCTAGTATGTTATTTGGGATAAAAAGAAATAATCTCGAACAAAATATATCAAAAAAATCCGACTTTTTACTTAAAAATCACAAATCTCAATCAAGATTTGAGATTTTTTTTATCATAATTCAAAAACTAATACAATATTTGAGACATAATCAAAATTAACAAATTTCGATCGTTTCCCAACCGATTATCATCTCTATCGCGAATCCTGATAACTTGTTGAGAGGATAAAGTGCTGCATCATCTCATCAAATATCAATGTATGTGGTTGAGAGATTATTTTGTGATTCCAGCCACCCCTTTCCCACTAAAAAAAATAGTTAATTTTCTGCCTTTTAATTCGAGATACAAAACCACAAACTGTTTGCTAAAATTTCAAGACCATAAGATTGAAGAGAGATTAGGACACTGTGATTTGGGACATTTGTTGGGTTATTCAGATCAGAACAAGCTTCTAAGAGAACTCCTTTAACTGGGAGTGTTACCTACCACACACACACCACATGTTTGTTTCAGGTCTCAAAACCTTTTGGCCTTTACAGTGAGTAGTTCATTTTCCATTTTTGTTTGTAAGCTCAATCAGTTCACATCACATCAGAGACATGAATTGATGTGTGATTCCTGAGGGATTAAAAAATGATGTGGGCATCATTCATCCACTGCTAGATTTGTAGGCAAATTATTAATAGAAATGTTCTTTTAAAGTCGATTCTCTTATCCCAATAACATGACTTGATAGTGTAGGGTTTAAGATCTCACCTTGAGATTTGAGTTCGAATCCATAGAGTATATTTCTTGTAAGAGCCTGAGACTCCGGATGGGATGGTTTGACGACAGGATTTCCAAAGATTCCCCAAAAAAAAAAAAAAAAAAAAAGTCGATTCCCTCTCGGAATTTTCAAAATTGCCCAATTGCCATTGTCACCAGGTTAATACCATTGTCAGTTTCCAGTCATTTCTAAGAAACAATGATACAAGCAAGCAGAATTGGTTAAAAATATTAAAATGATTGATTCATTTGCTCATTCCATGATTTTTACATTTTATGATTTATTAGTAAAATGGTGTCAAGCGAAGTGAAGTGAACAAAGCTAATCTAAAAAGGATCCATTTACAATCACTAACCTTATTCAACAGCTATGTAGGCACAACCTCAGGCTCCAAGGGAGATGATGATGAACTGTCATCTTCAGCAATCCCCCCGCCCTCTTTTGTCTCTTTCGACTCATTGTCATCTTCTATAAACCCCTTCTTAAATCTATCGTAATTAGTGGGTTCACTATGTTTGAAAGGGCGTTCTCCCAATACTCGAACCAAGTCATCTTGATGTAAGACTTCCTTCTCGAGTAACAACTCCGCAATCTTCGCCACGTGCTCTTTGTGCTCTTCTATCAACTTGACAGTGTGGTCATACGCCTTAGCCACCCATTCTCTCACTTCATTGTCGATAATTGCACCAGTCTTACTGCTATAGGGCTTGGTCATCTCAAAGGTATCATCTCTTTGGGGGAAGGAAAGAAGACCCACCTTGTCACTGAAACCATATACTGCCACTTGGGCATACGTCATCTTAGTCACTTTCTCCAAGTCATTTTGTGCTCCGGTGGATATTTTCCCAAGTAAAACCTACTCCAAAGAAAAATCAGAAACAGCATAAGGAAAATGAGTCGACAAAAATAATAGAGAAATGATAGGACCCTTAAAGGCTTTACACTTTACAACCTTACGAGAGACTAAGGGCCTTGCACTTTCAACAATTCAGCGTTTCACTAGCAGATGAAGAAAAAAAACAAATACATGGAGAGGGACATCCATTTTAGGACCATTACACTTTAGTTACTCGTTGCCGAATTAAGAGAATTAATTTAAGTTGAATCATACATATTAGGAATAAATTCATCTTTCAATAGATGATAGATTATTCGGGTGCCTCAAAACATGGATCAAGCTTATTTGATGATTACACAACACATTCTGAGCCTAGTTAAGCTAAATTTAACGTCCATTTTATTTTTTTAGTCAATAATATACATGCATTTCCAGTTTATATGTCTACATTCACAAATCCGGGAATACATAGAAAAAGGGGAGAGGTTGATGGATTAAGTCACCTGCTCAGCAGCTCGACCACCAAGTGTCATGCAAGTCATATCAAACAGCTGCTCTTTGGTCATCAGAAGATTTTCATTAGGCACATACTGAGCAAACCCAAGTGCTGCAGTACCACGAGGAACAATTGTTACCTTAAGCAAGGGTTCTGCATGTTCCAAGAACCAACCAGCAACTGCATGACCTGATTCATG